>OW964828.1:25302025-25902025 GCA_943142095.1 Ophonus ardosiacus | reverse complement strand
CCTCGGAATATCTTGTAAATATATATATATATATATATATATATATATATATATATATATATATATATATATATATATATATATATATCGGGTGTCTACTTGAAATGGGGAATACAATGTTATTTTTTCATTTTGCTGTAGTTTCAAAATTGAAAACTATACAATATGAGACTAAAATTTAACATTTTATTATTATAATTAATTTTGAATGTTATAATAATAATAATACCATTTATGAATCATTTTGTACTTTATTTTTGTGTGTAATTATACTTTTAATAATTATATAAAATTATTTTTGAGAAGAGTATTATGAGATCTGTCAAATAAAAAAATATTTGGCCAGACTGCTAGATAAAATTTATTTTAAAAATGTCGCGGTGCAGTCACTCAGATTTTATTTTTTTCTGTGTGAACCGTAACAGATATCACAAATTACATAGAGAGATAAAAATTTACTATTGAATGTATCTTTCTGAAAAACAAAAATAATGTCACGTTAACGAACATATAAACCAGTTAAATTTTTGTGTATCTATTCCAAAGCCCTATAGAAAAGTCATGTTAACTTCATAGTCCAGTCAATGGAGACCAAAAAAGACCTTTGCCTTACAAATTAAAGGAAGTCCTATCCTCTCAACAACAAACAATTAACAAACTAGAAAAATATATCAAAAAGCAATCAAGATTTGCGAAATTCAATCACAATGTTAATTAATGAAAAATTTAAATTAGCAGTTGGTAAAGATGATATTAGAGAGATATACAGACTTGGTAAGAAAAAGGAAAACTCTACACGGCCTATTTTAGTTAATTTAGCCTCAGTGGAAACTAGAAATCATATTTTGTACAACAGAACAAAATTAAAAGGCTCTAAAATATTTATAAATGAGTACTTCTGTACAGAAGAACAAAAAGAAATGCGTGTATTATTATCTATGAGAAAAGAACTCAAATAACTCAAATCACAAGGCAAAGAGGTAAAGTTAAAAGGGATTAAATTAATAGTGGATAGAAAACCAGTTTCTGCTAAAAGACCACGAAGCAGCCAATCGTCATTAGAAGAAAGTCCAGTTAAAAGTATGCCAAAACTGCCAAAGGTCCAGGGAGTAGAGGGGAATAACTTGTCCTTTCGTAAATATTAATGACAAGGATATTTCAGCTTCAGCATTTAAATTAAGTAAAAACAAATATCACGAGAAAGCTGTACATAATTATTGTAGTTTGTAGTGTTAAACTTATATGAAATTTCACTAAAATTTGAAACATCTGCAAATCGGATTAATTTTCATTTGTTCTTCTGAAATTTGGACACCATTAAAGATAAGCTTTATTGTACATTTAATACGTATCGAAATTTCAAAAGAAAAAATGAAAACTAAGCCGATTTGCAGATGTTTAAAATTTTAGTGAAATTTCATATAAGTTTAAATTGTTAATAATTCGTTAATGGCTCATCGGAGCAAAAATCGTTTACCATTACATGAAGGAGAATTCCAAACTGAATTAAAATTTTTAAACCGCGGTACCGTATCTTTAACCGGGTCAGAGTGGTTGATGAATTTGTGAAAAAGCGCTGACAAAAATTATTTAAAAATCATCGATAATTTACTTCTTTAGATGCCACGACAAATGTAAACTGTTACAAATAACAAAATCTATTAGACTAATTATTAAAAAATTAATATTGTGTATATTTTGAGTGATTAAATCTTCTTTCATAAATTGTTGTTCTGGTTACCTATTCTTGAACATAACTCTTTGAGAGTTCGTCCTAGGTAAAAAATGCAATAATCCTTTTTGTACAAAAATTAACGAGCTTTAATTTTGTATTCTTGTAAAATTTTGATACGCGCCACTGTTTTTGAGATAATAGCGAAAAACTCATTTTTGCACCTTTGATCCAAGATGGCGGCTCACGCCGAGCCTCCTTAGGGTCACAAATTTGAATTTTTTATCCACGTCTCGACCCAAACAACATATGTTAAAATCTTTGTCCCCACCTTTTGTAGGGTAAAAACCTCTATTGACTGGACTATCACGTGTAGTACTGTAGATTTCGTGTATAGATATAAAGCTGTAAAAAAATATGAATAATACATTTTAATATTGGTCTCATAACAATAAAATTTATTTAAATGCAATATAGATTGTATCAAACACCACATATCATTTTAAAATGTTAGCAAGACATAATAGTCTCATTACATATAATATTAATATTACATACCATAAACACGCATACAAGTATTGTTTCAAATGTATACTTTGTCTTATTAATTGCATATGAGATTGAAATAAATAATGGTATATTATTAAAGAAAGTCTATTAATTTTATTTTCATGAGATCATTATCTTGATAGATTTTATTAATTTTGAATCGTTACACAATTAATTCATCTATTTCACTTTAAAATGAAGTGAAAAGTAGCAAAAAAAAAGTTAAAACGTATTTGAAAACCGGTATTATTTTTGCAATTAAATTAACAAAATAAATAACACCTTTCTTAATTTCTAAATAAACTTTTTCTAATTTAAATTAACTACGTCATTGGTCTTATTCAAGCAATTAGAAACAATTAAATTCAGCGTAAACCACATCTAAATTGTATAGTAAATAGCGTTAACTGTAAATGTTACAGAAAGCGAATTACAACCGGTTACGTTACAATAGATACAATACACAGACGGGCATTCTTCTCAAACTTCGCAAGGTCTTATGCAAGACTGCCTTGATTTTATAGTTAGCGCAAATAATATAGTATAAGAATACAAATAATTTCACTTTGTATTGTTAAAGAACGTTTCTTGTGCTATGTGGTAATTATTTGTGGTAGAATAATTCCGGTTTGTTTTAACCTGGCTTAAATAAATGGTGAAACATTCAAAAAGGAATTGTTATATTTGCCAAGGTTAAACTTGACATAAATCACCGCTTATATAATGATCTTTTCCTTTTTTGCATCACAGTATGTAGCATTTGAGTTCAATTACATTCAACCTTCCAACATTCTATAATAAGATAATATTTTGAATACAAAAATAAATGTATTATATAAGCTAATTTTTTTTCAAGGTGTACATAGATGATTAACATGGGAAATCAGATTTTCGCAAACCGTTGCCCGCCGTTTTATCTTACGGCAATGGTTGTGGTATCAATACAAAGATAAAAAATACCAAATTCGTGGAAATTATCCAATATTTTAGGCCCATAAATTAATTTTAAAATTTATTCATTTTTCTAATAACAGTAGCCATGCCAAATTTGAACAAAAAGATAAACAAATGCTTGACATTTTATCTGCCAGAATAGGTTAATTGACATTGCCAAGATACATTACTTTTGACTTATGCCAATAAAATTATTTTAACAGATAAAATGTCAAACATTTGTTTATCTTTTTGTTTAATTTTGGCATAGCTACTATTAATAGGAAAATGAATAAATTTTAAAATTAATTAATGGGCCTAAAATATTGAATAATTTGCACATAATTGGTATTTTCGGATGGGGAATTTTTTTATCTTTGCATTGACTCCACAATCATTGCCATAAGTTAAAACGGGGGAGCAGCGGTTTGCAAAAAAACTGATTTCCCATGTTAATCTCCTATTTACACCTTGAAAAAATTCACCCTGTATACATATAGGAACAATTATCTAGTAAATCAAACTTGGTGTTTAAAAATTAGTTTATAGTTGTAACTAACTTCAAAACTTTTAGCACTATTGTGAATTCATTGAAAATATGATGTTTCTTGTCTATCTATACCTACTTTATCTTTCTGCGCGCGACTAAATAATTTCATGTACTTATTTTCTCATATTTATATTTTATAATATGAAGATATTTTAAGATATTAAAGTAGGAAGGTTAACATTAAAAATATAAGAAACGTTAGTACTGACCAAAATGAGTATAAAAAGCATAATCAACATGGGTCCGATCTTCAATAGTTTCTGAGATATAAGGCAGTAAAAAATGAGTTATTTGGTCAGTGCCGGATTAACCATGAGGCGTATGAGGTGCGCGCCTCAGAGCCCGAGCCTGCTAAGGGCCAGGCTACGGCACCATTTTGTCGAGTTTTTATTTTTTTAGAGCTGTATTTTATTTACTTTATGAGTTTATTTCTGTTGTAATTGTTTTTCTGATTAATTTTTGAAATAAATTATACTTTTGGGGTCTTATGTTTTATTCTAGGCGCCCGAAAATTGTTAATGCCTCAGGCCCGAAAATACCTTAATCCGGCCCTGTATTTCGGGGTTTACCTCTGCTATGTAACAGTTGTTACGACTTTGATTAAATGAGACTTTTGTTTACCTCTCAGAGGTGATCTTAGACGTGTTTTTTTTTATATATATAAGAAAAAAATCGAATAATTGTACTAAGATAAATATTGGCTAATACTTAATTTTCAAATAACTTCGTAACTATTAGAAAGTGAAAAAAATGTTTCATATTAAATTTTATTGTTTTCTTATGGTCTATTTACTGACATAGATAAAATTTTGTTCAATCATTATCTTTGTTAGTTTTTCTTCTATGCTAATACAAAATGGACTCTTTCTCAGAAATAGTTGAAGATCAGACCCAATGATTAAACTCATTTTGGTCAGTACTATTCTGTCGTCGTATTTTGTTAATACTTATTCTTTAATAACCTGTATATTATTACATTACATAAAGATGACATGAGATTATATTACGAAGGTTGGACGGACCTTTTTGTGAAACGTTCTATTACTTTTCCAACATCTATATTAATATTTCGGTGAATGTGTAGAAGTGTCAAACCTGTTAAACTCTCTTCGTCCATTTTATTTCATAAATACGTCTTTAATCGATGAAGTGTTCAAAAACTCTCTGGCGACGCTATACTAACAAGTAATGATAATTTTTTTTACTTTAAATACTTAAAATTGAAAGACGATAAAAGCAGAAATGATTTTTAACTCTTGATCTACATGGAATACGAATTGAACACCCATGTTTAATAAAACCGAGCAATATTTAAGACCTCCATAAATGATAACCAGTCTTTATTATGTGGCTATATTTGGGTGTCATATTGTCATTTTTTATGTCTTGTAGATCAAGAATTTCCAACACTTCTAGGATGAGTATCAAGTATCACTCACAACTGCCGAAGATGTATGTTATGATTCATAACATCCATAGTTTGTTAAAAAGGGTATCATCGATTTCAGTAAATAAAAACGTTATTGAGGACGTTATTACATATTAAATACAATTTTTGAAATTCTTTTGTTAATACTACTTTCAGAATGCCATGATAAACAGAACAATTATTTTGATAAATTCCAACGACTAGTTTTTAACCAATCATGATGAAAAACACTTGAAAATTCAACCAATGGGAACAGAATTATAATGATAAAACCCCGTTAGCCCGATAAATAAACAGTTGTTATTGTTTATAACTGTCAGTGTGACAATTAATGTATCAAGTTTCATTTTGCGTTGTCTTTGGAATTTATCTCACCAAATACCACACGACCTCTCAGATTTTCTCAAATAAACTTTTATTTTTTAGCAAACTGACATTAGGTAAAACCCCTCCTCCTTCGGAGTCGGGTTTTACCATGCAGTTTGCTTTCGTGTTTGTTGCTAAGCAAAAAAAAATCGTGCAAAATAAAAATTTATCGATAAAATCAAAAGGTTTTGTGATAATGATAATAATGTAAATCGTGTTAAAAAAGATATTTCATATTACTTTATTTTCATTTTGCTATTGTTGACAAATCAGTATGGTAATAATATTGCCGAACATATACAGTTATTACGTAGTCATTTTAAAAAAGGTGACAAACGACTTTTCTCAAAAACAATTATTTCATTGCTATTGCTGTTGGATTATGTTATAAAAACAATTGAGATTTCGAAAAAAAAAATCTCTCGACGAGTTCTTTCACTGGTTAAGTTTAATATACTCGTATACATACTTATTTCTGTTTACACCCTAAGTTCTTTAGACAATTCTAGATTCTACCAATGTTTAACTTCCTATTGGTGTCAACATATTTAAAGTATGTATATGGCCCGTTATTCTTATCTCTTGATTAAAAAAAAAAAAATGCAAAAATGAAATTATAATCAAGAAAATTGGTTACAATAATGAAAATGACAAATCGTACAAAAAATGATTATAACAATTTTTACTAAATGCCTCTTTCATTAAATAATTAAAATATTCTTCACGTAAGAATGTCGATGCACAATAAAAAGTGTATGATTCTTGACGACATAGACATACGTAAATGTTAGAAACTTTCTCAAGAACATTCAATAAATAAACGCTCATAGACGCCAAATAATACTGCGCCGTAATATTGTTTAATAATACTTACAGCCGGACAAATACTTCATATATTTTGCAAAAAAACAAAACATATTTCACAAACGTAAAAAAATATTATCCAATAACAAATATTGTGCTGCCTGTGGGCGACTTTATGTCATTTTTTTATTGGTTAAAATTCAAACTTTTATTGCAGGTAGAACAAATTATTTCGTTAATCGCAAATTTCAATTTAGACCACCCATACGAACTCGTTTTATAATCTATAAATAATTTCTACTATAAAAATACTGTATAATATAGGTATAGTGCACAACGTTAAATATGTTCTATATTATTCAAGATAGGTGCACTCTCATGCAACCAGCATCACGTAACTGCATTATTTAAATCATGCGATTGATTTAGTCGCTAAATTTAAATGCGTTAAACTTCTGCTTATTTATGGATTTTAAACGTACAATAGATCGATATTATCGAAGACTACTAACCGCAGCGAGTCCACCAAATCGAATAAAAACATAAATATTTTTTTGTTATAGATCACCTTCAACACACAAAATGTCACCATGGGTTCGAAAATTGTTCCTTCAATTTATGCCCCGTATATTAGTAATGAGAAGAACAACATATACTCTTCCTGAATATGATGATACTATGCCGCCAAGAGGGTACAACAACGATATGGAGCTTCAGTAAGTTAATTTACCTCGTTATTTATTATATATAAAATCTTTTTCATATTTAAAAAAATTGTCATATTTATTTCATTTATTTAAAAATAATGACTGGTAGTATTTATTCGAAATTTTAGGCACCCTAACGTATTAATTACCACTATTACAATTTAACAGTAGCACAAAATTTGTTATTTTAGTCATAGCTTTCATCAATCCTGATTAAAATTAAATACTACCAGTCTATTTTCTATTGTTTATTATTATACGCTTTTCTCATACATTTATGATATGGGGGACAAGACAGTTTTTCATCGTAGTATTTGTAATTTTACTATTTGAACACGATGCTGATGAATGAAGTGAAAAAACATTACAACATCCGTGCCTAAGCGGGGTTTACACTGTTGTAGTATTAACCAAGTTTAGTTACTTGTACTTGTACCATAAACCCAATACATAAGACAGAAGCGTCAGTTTTAGCACTTAAAATTTAAATTACTCCTCCTGGTTTAAAAGCAGGGTATAGTGGCAGTAAATTTCTGTTTTGTGCAGAATTGAAGTGTGTATAGTTGCCGGTGTTTTTGATTAAGAGATTTAAAAAAAATGAAAGATGGTCTAAAGGGGAAACAATTAAGTTTGTGGAACTTTATCGGAATTTCCTGACCCGCACTCTTTTTGAAGGACATTTTTCTTTCTCAATCTCTCTAAAAAGTTCTTCATTCACAGTTTGTGTAATTCGCACAAATATTTCTTTTAACTTTTTGTTTCTAGTATGACGAGAAACTGTATACATCCTCTCGATGTGATAGCTTTACTAGTACAAGTGGACATTAATAATTTTTAAAGCCGGGTTTACATTGGTATAGTAATTGGGTTAGTTGCTTGTACCAGTATCTTGACAGTTACTAACCTAGTGTATACCCCACAGGACAGTACTTGTACCAGTACTTATTAGTCTTGATCTTGTTTTTACACTGCGTATCTTGCTCTTGGTCTTGCTGCAAGAGTCTTGCAGTCTTGCTTTTACTTACACTATAGTTTCATTTTCCGAAATTCAATAATTTAAATTTTCGAAGATGGTTCAAAGCTAACGAGTATATTATAGAAAGAGAGAATATGGTAAAAATATTTAATATTTAAAAGACGAAAATAAATTCAAGTACCTACTATCTACATATTCATATTTCATCGTAATGTTAAGTCAAGATTACACGACTACATTATTAGTTTTTATTTCAGATTTGAATGAAATATGAAACAATACTGTACCTATTTTAAATTATTAAATTATAAATTGATTAAATTTTATAAATTCTACCGGTACTTTCAAGTGTTCTAAACCATATGCATCACTACCCAATTTCAAAAAAAAATTAATAAAATTCAATATATGGCCGGTGTTATAAATGCCCAAGTAAATTTACTGGGCACTTAAATTTAATGAAACCAACAAAATCAAATTAGTTTTCAATATGAAATCGGAAATAATAATTTGAAGGCATTCTAATAAATACAATAAAAAATCTGATGTGGCCAGCACATGACCTCCCGCCAATTCCATGTTTAAAATATCAGTGAGCTTTAAGTAAAGTATCACTTCCGGTTGATCGTTTGTAAATAAATTCTAATTTATTATTCAATAAAGAGAAAAGTCTGTAATACGAAAGTTTGGATTATGTTTTATTGTTTCTCCTCAAAAATCTGTTAGAGCTCCAAATTAAGTACTACATCCGATTTATCATATATGGTTAAAATCTAATATGTTGTTTCAAATTATATATGAGTTTTAAATACCAAATTTGAGAAGTTTTGGATCATATTTTAAAAGATTTGAAGGAAAAATCGTTACACACACATTCTTATAAAAATCTGCATCAACTTCTAGGTGCTCTAAAACGCAATCTTTGTAAATTCTTCGCCGTACATGATCCATTTCGTAAATGTGTAGTTGTAAATTAATATTAATTCATAGGGCTGCAAAATAGAGTAAATTTAAATCAGATCATCCTGTACATCTAACATGTATGTATGATGTAAAATATATTATTTTTACAAACCTTAATTTCATTAGAATTAATTATTTTACCATTATATTCTCCTTAACATGGTTTCATTATTAATTTTACTATAATTATGCTTCCTGACATTGACATTTGTTTAAATATGTCAAAATTGTTATTATTATTTTTTTTTTGTTTGACGCATAGGCAAGACGATATATGAAAATAAATTATATTATATATTCATATTTAAAGTTATTTAGAGATATTTACTAAATTGTATTATTGTAGAATTGAAGATTGTACCATTGTATTCAATTTTAATTAGTAAAAGTTGCTAAAAAAATATATTCAATGATTTTTTTACAAGAAAAACTGTTAAAAGCTTGTATAAATGGTACTTCCGGTTTTCCGGTATACACTAAAAACTAATGAGCTCTTCCCACATTAGTATAGAATGGGTATACAAAATTTCAAATTTTTCTGATTGATAGTATTTGAGTAATCGTGTCCACAAGATCCACACACACACACACACAGACACACACACAGACACACACACATACATACCTACAGACATCATTGTAAAAATGTTAAAATCGGATTCTGGGGACATCAAAACGTGGTTATTCACTAAAATCTCTATATGCGTTTTTTAGCACGATCCCTATACCTCCCTCACCTAGGGTAGCGGGAGGTAAAAATGAAACAAAATGAACCCATCTTTTCTGAATTTTAACTTTTTAAGTTGCAAGACTTTTGCTAATTTATATTTTATAAAAAAAATAATTTTTTTTTCGATTCCTGACATAATTGTGCGCCCTCTATAATTTTACCCCAGAAGCCGGGCTTCTCGTGCTTCTGCGTTAATAAGCCACTATAAACATTTGTTTGCTAGTGTTTTTGTAAGCCAGTGCCAGTAAATTTCTGTTTTGTACAGAATGGGGTATTCCACTCAATTTTTTTTATTATTTTAAATAAAACTTCATTCAGTTTTGAAGCAATTCATTGTATTAAAATATCTTAATTGTTCCTAGTTTAACAGTATTTTATTTTCGAGAAATCAGTGTAACGTCACATTTCCTCTATACTTGTCTTTCTCACACACACTGCTCTGAGTACGCTGCGAGAGAAGGATAACAATTGTATGACGTCAATTTTCCCTTTTAGCAAATGTAAAATATCTCGTAAAGTAATTATTTAAAAAATGTTTTCATTGTTTTAACTATTATTTATTGAGCCATACTTTATGTTAAATTGAAATTTTCTTAATTTTGTTGTTATGGTGGAATACCCCATTGAAGTGTGTATAGTTGCCGGAGTTTTTGATTAAGAGATTTTTTTAAAAAAAGTACAATGAAAGATGGTCTGACGGGGAAACAATTAAGTTTGTTGAACTTTATCAGAATTTCCTAATCCGATCCACACTCTTTTTGAATGACATTTTTCTTTCTCAATCTCTCTAATGAGTTCTTCAATCACAATTTGTGTAATTCGCACAAATATTTCTTTTAACTTTTTGTTTCTAGCACAACGAGTTATTGTATACATACTCTCGATGTGATAGTCTTACTAGTACAAGTGGACAATAATACTTTTTAAGTGTACTCATCCACTGACTTGTGAGTACAAGTAACTAAGCTTAGTTACTACACCAATGTAAACCCGCAACCCGCCTTAATAATAATTGCGTATCTCGTAAATAAATTAATTTTTCTTACCTTTTAAATTCATAATGTAATAATATTTCTTTATAATATAATATTACATTACAAATAAATATAGAAATGCATTCTCAGTTCTCAGTATGTTTGACATTAGACCGCTAATGGCGGCAATCTTCGCCCATGGCCATACACAATCGACCACCAGGAATCCGATACACTGTATATCTAGAAGTACCCTAGTTCACACCATGGCCAACTTCATTGAATTGCGCTTTTATAGCCGTCTCAAATGTCACTAAAATTACTCAAACCAAAATTACAAATCGAGTACGTCAAGTGGCGCCACGGCACGGAGTAACAATGTACTGCTCAGAAAAATATTTGGTAAAATAAATATTGAATTTAACATTTAAATTTTGAAGTATCTTATTTATTTTTAATAAACTGACAAACCATTTTGCACATCTTAACTTCATTGACAGGGACCTAGGAGGATCAGGGATACCAACACTATCAATTGAAATAAATGTAACTAGATGTCGCTACTATCCGTGTCGCTCATCCAAATCTGGAAAAACGATTTGAAACGGCCATAATAAGCGTAGCGCAAACGAATGAAGTTGACCTTGGTTCACACCAACGACCAAATATAACTAGACAAAACATAGTTTCATTTGTTTTGATTTCGGCTGGCCAGACAAAGATAGAGATATGTTTTATCTAGTTCAAGCATTTCTCACTAGAGGCGCAATATCGTTGACATTTTAGAATAGAAAGTTTTTTAGAATATACATCAAGTTATACATATATTTCGATTACAGGTTAAATCTGTAAGTTTTACAGATCTGTAAATCTGTAAAAAAAACTTATAAGAACGCATCCATTTTGCATATGAAACGCGGGCTTTGACATTTGCTTGTCTGGCCCACCCCAACAAGGTTGCCAAGATTACAGTTTGTGTATCTTGTCCGTGTTGCCAAATGAATTTAAGCGTAAAATTAATTTATAAAAATATCCAATATATTTTGTTTATTTAATTATTTATAAGCTTTGGTATTAAATAAAAACCAACTTTTCACTCAAAAACAAAACCGCAAATGTCAAATTACACTGATATATTCAAGTGGCCTCTATTGAGAAATTCACGAACTAGATAAAACATATCTCTGTCTCTTTCTGGCCAGCCTAAATCAAAACATTCAGTGAAGGGGGATAGGGAATGTTTTGTCTAGTTATATTTCGTCATTGGTTCACACTAGAAGCTATTGCCATCTATTGCAGTTATAATGAATTACATTTATTTTCCTTTTCCTTTTGTAGTTATTTTAATACATATTGTATTACAACTTGTCTGTCTCTAATCATTTTGACATGAGACTTCGTTAGATTTATCTGTTGCATAATAATCTTTATTCGCCGTCTACGACTTTTTGCCACATTTTGGTATATTTGATATGGCTCAAATATTTGCAAAAAATAATAGTAAATATCATCTAACACCATATTTATAATTTTTTTCTTAACCTTGCGTTGACGCAGAACAGTTTACAAACTAAATTTCAATGCGTTCGCACTATATTATATAGGGCATTACTATTATTACTGCATTGTAACATTACGATCCTACCGTTATCATCTAATGTGAATGGGGCATTATGAAAAAATTCATATTATACGAAAGTCACGCTACACCGAATACTAACATTTTAAATTGTTGTTTATCTGCTATTTGATATTAAGGAATTAACCAAAACGAATTTTCCTCAGTTTTCGACAAAAATAAAGTCATGGAACACTTGCCACACTCATCAGACTTGGCAATGTGCTACATTTGGTTATTTTGTGTGGCCTCCAATGGCTGTAGAATAGATTATGGCAGATATAAAGATATTACTTTGCTTTACTATCCGATTCTCCTAATGACTTTCACGATGAATAATAAAAGTACGTACAAAAAATATCATATTAGTAGAGTTAATGTAGTAGTATTCAATAATATTTTATTAACGAAGCATTAATTTAATCTGTACGGAAAATGCCTCAGAAAACAAATACAAACTACAAATAATTGATTTATGGAGGTAATAGTCATTAACCATATGCTATGCTCATAGATTTATTACTAATAGGTAACAACGGAAGTGTGTAATTTTACTATGTACATACAAATAATAATTACTGAAGAACCATTAAGAAACAGTTCAAATATTTAATAGAAAGTTGGTAAATTAACCTAATTTAGTTTTACTTTTAATTTTTATCATTTTAATACATGCACATAAATTAAAATTTCCAAAATCAGCTTTAAATTAATAGAATAATCCCATGTTATAATTCATTTTAAAGTTGGTGTAACAGAGCAGAGCACATATTATGATTTCATTGTATTTCGCACTCGCAAACATCAGCTGACGTGCGTACGTGTTAAGCCCTTAATCCAGATTAGCCCACGATGTACGTCCTTAATAAATTATATGAATTCTATTGCACGCTGCTTGAGCTGATAACGATAAAATTTATTAAAAACTCCTTTTAATCGGATTGACAAATTTATATTTTAATTTAATGCGCATTCGATATTCGATCTATTGAAAATAAATTTATAAAATTAAGCCGCTTTTTAAAATATTTCAACAGATTATATGATTGACATTTCGTTTATATTTCAGTTTTAACGGCCTCGTGCCTGAGTGTCTGGTCGCGAACCTGAGGGTACCGGGTTCGATCCCGACCGACGCCAAATATTTTCGAATTTTAAATGGTACAAAAGTGACCCCTGTGGCGCACTCTCCACGCCAGCAATGAGTGCCCGTGAGGTGACGCCTGGTAAGCGCCCGCATGGTACAAATATGTCATCATCATTACCGATATCTGCGATAAAGCAGATTGGCACACCCAGAAATGGGTAATATGCCGTGATGATATATTTTTTTTTTTTTTTTATAAATGTATTTTAATTCTATGATATTTTAAACTTTCATAAAACAAAATTTTCTCTTCTCCCTTCGTGAATGATTTTACTTTTAAAATTTATGGTTCAAAAAAGTTAATACTAATTGTGAATTTTTATTAATAAAATGGTAGAAATGTAATTCAGAAATTCAGATTATCTTTCAAGTAATAATTCTAGGACTTCGGCGAACAAATAAGCAACTAGCCATTTTAGAGGGGCGTTCTGGGAGGTCAGAACCCCTCAAAATTTTGAAGAAAAATTATATTTCTTATTTTGAATAGAAAAAACTTAGTTATTACAACGGGTCCAAGGAGAATAATCGGACAGGCGGCCTACTAATGAAATATTGATTTCGAGCCGACGTTTCGTCTATAACATTAGTCTTCATCATGGCACTATAATATGAAAAAATACAAATATAATATCTTGTACAACAGAGGTAAAAAAATAAAAGATATTAACTACAAATAATGTACAAGTACTTACAAAAAAAGTCTAAATACAAAATGGTTTGTACTGCCTTTGTAGCAAACACCCATGAGGAACAAAGTATCAGGATTAATTAAAATACTGATACTTATTTAATTCGGGATCATCCTTGCATATTCTTACTAAGTTAATCCTTGCCGGTAGACTTTTTCTGTTAGTATTTGTACAGTGCGGGACACCATCCTTGACCTGAAGGGTAAGGGAAAGAAATGCTCATGTGATATTCCAAAAACGCCGTCAAATAATAATTATTTCAGTAACTTTGTGCTTTGTGCTTCTAACTCATTTGTATACGCTTATGATCCGAGTGCGAAACAAGACAGGAACTGATACGAACAATTGTACAAATCAACTGCCAATATAAAAAAGGCTGCGTGTGGATTTGAACGGAGCGCATATATTTTCCATAGGTCATCTTTCATGTCCCGGACTACGTAATTAATTTCTTTTATTTTTTTTACCTCCATTGTACAAGATACTATATTTGTAATTTTCATATTATAGTGCCCTGGTGAAAACTAATGTTATAGTCGAAACGTCGGCTTGAAATAAATATTTCACTATATTAGACTACCTGTCCGATTATTCTCCTTGGATCCGGTATCCGTTCTACAGTCGACCATTACTCAAGTTATTAGTTTATTACAAACAAATACTACAATTGAAGTATTTCATGCTGAACTTATACTTTGGTATAAACAATTGCAAATGGAGGAGAAACTATCATGTAACGCTGTTTACACATTACATGCAATAAAAATGTTATTTTGGCAACATTGCCTGTAACATCTTGCAGAAATGACAGTTCATTTTTTATTTTACGTCGACTCAAACCATATTTGTGAAAATCAATTACTACATTTACATGCAGTTTTGAAAATGGTTTCAATTTTCTAAGCGAAACTGTTTACTGTAATTTTCAAAACAAGTCTACAGATTGATTTGAAAACAGTTTCCGCGCATGCGCATTTGGCATCAGTAAGTGACAGGTACAAATACTCCGTTTTCCCATTATTCCATTTTTTTTTTCTCTCTTCGTGTCACTACGTCAGTTTATTTGTTAGTTGGTAACACAAAAAAGCGGCTGAAACGTTATGCTATGTAGGCATGCGCAATATCGGAACTGAATTTTAAGTGTTTACATGAGTAGTTTTGAAACTAGTTTTCAAGTCAAACCCACGAATTTTAGTTTGTGTTTGAAATAATTCAAAACCGTTTTGACACTATACCATCATCATCAAACTACTTTGGAAGGTCGATGCTGCTATATACCTAGGTATATTTATACATGGCATCTTCGAACCTAAAATCGTTTCGAACACGGTTGCACAACTACATATAAAGTCAGCATATGTCTGAAAATCGATTAAGTTGTTTGACTTAATTAAATATCCATAAGTAGTTAATACCATCAACAAATGAAATACTCGACGAATTGAGAAAGAATTGACAACTAAATTTAAAGTTTTAAATATTTATTTTTCTTTTCTTATATTATTAAAGCTTTTTTTATTTATGTTTGCTTCAGAATATGTGTACCATAGGAACTCAACACACGAAAATTTTAACATAAACTTCTTTAAAATCACGACTTACGCATTTCTCGACTCCGCAAATCGTTCGACAAAGATGGCTGACAGATACACTCCGGAGTACAATTTGTAAATAAAAATACTACCGATAACGCAACCTATTCTAATCCATCTAAGCCATCTGTTGAACGGTGCATAAGTCATGATTTGAGTATTTCGGTACGCGAACTTCATGGGCTAGATTTGCGGAGCTGAGAAATGCATAAGATTTGAAGAAGGCTACGTAAAAGTTTTCGTGTGTTACATGCAATCCTGTACATAAGTATATTTAGAAAATTATATATATAATATATATTGTTAGCTTAGCTATATATAATACAATCGACATGAAAAATATACATTCATTCAGGTACAAAAAAAATATATGAAGGCACAAACAGGAAAAAGTATAAGTACATTTTCTATTTAATAAGTCTATTTTTAACTTCTCGTTTAAAGCTTACCATATTTAAATTCTTTATTTTATTTGGTAGTTCATTATATTGTATAAGTCCACTAAAAAAGATTGACTTGTGTGTACTCACTTTATTAGTCTTTTTTATATAAAAATTGTTTTTATGTCTAGTATCCCTATCATGAACCTCATATGTAATAGTAACAAAATTTTGCAAATACAGTGGAGCATTACCAATTCTAATTTTATGTATAAAAACTAAACAATTAAATTCAATGAATGCTTCAATATTAAGCCAGTTTAATTTAGTTAACATTTGATTAACGCCACTATATCTATTGCCAGTGGCGTAACTAAGAGTTCGGGGGCCCGCCCGCAAGTATTTTTATTTTGGAACTCAGTAGCGAATCATGTTACGAGATATGTTCCTGTAAATTTTTCTTATTGTTAGTCGTAGAAGACTGTGTAGTCAGCCCACCATTTTTATTACAACGTGTATATACGAGCTTATGTAATATAAATATCAGAATTACAATAATAAAATAGTATATAACTGTAAACTTTTACATAAATTAATTTTTTACATAACTGTTAAAAAATATTAAATAACTGTTACGTAATAATACAATAAAAATAATAAAAATATGCAAAACCTACCTTGAGCATATTCTGGAAGTAAAAAAGTCTATCTGGGATAATAATTCTTGTTTACAGGAATTTGGTTTAACATAAAAGAAATTTTGACTTAATACCGTCAAAAATTTAGTTTTTTTTTACGAATTTTATGAGGGTTAAATTGTAAGGGTTGGCCAGGTCATGTTTACATTCACAATTCATTCCTGATAACATTCTTAGAAACACTATAAATTACCCAACCTCCCTTTACAATTCACCCAAATAACATAGACAAAATTGTTATAATTACTCAAAATAAATAAATAAATAAATAGAAACAAAAAAAAAAACGAGTAAATTTTTCAATCGTTTAAAAAGATTTCGAAGTTTGCAATTGTAAACTAATTTTTTTGTTTCAATACTTAAAACATTTCTAAGTCTACACAGCACACCTATTTTCTTTGCAATTTTTTTACATATATGTATAGTCAACTTCAAACCATTATCGATAAGAACGCCAAGATATTTAAAAGTGGTAACAATTTCAATTATTTCTTGATTCATCACTATGTTATATTGTTTATCAACAAATAATTGTCTGAAGGTTACTGATCCTAATACCATTATTTTACTTTTATTAGCATTTAACTTCAGTTTATTATTATTTAACCAACTAAATATTTTTTCTAACTCATTGTTCATATTAACAACCATATTCTCTAAATTATTACCCTTTATATACACTATTGTGTCATCTGCAAAGAGATGGTAATCACAAATATCAAAGTTTACGTATATGTCATTTATATATATGAGAAAGAGTAGTGGACCAAGAACACTACCTTGTCATTAGAGAGCAAATCAGAATTATAATCTTCCCATAATACTTTCTGACATCTATTGCTAAGATATGACTGGATCCACGCAAGGCAGGTTCCTTGTACTCCATAATGATTTAATTTAAAGAGTAATCGATCCTTGTCAATGGTCTCGAACGCCCTTTTCAAATCCAAAAATATAATAACAACAGATTTTTTATCATCTATAGCCTTTTGCCAATCACTGATAACATACTGGAGAGCTGTTTCACATCTGAAATTTGCTCGAAAACCAGATTGCTTGTCGATAATTAAATTATTATCCTGAAAGTAAGAAAGTAACTGTTTATAAACTACTCTCTCCAATATTTTATCAATGACCGGCAACATATTAATTGGCCTAAAATCCTCACCATTACAACTGTTATTAATTTTTGGTACTGGTTTTATAGTTGCTAACTTCAACTTATCAGGAACAACACCTGTTTCAAGAGAACTATTTACAATATTAATTAATTTATCACAGATACATTCATAAAATTCTTTAATTAAATACGTGTGAATCTCATCCGGGCTGCTTTTATTTTTCAAACTATAAATTAATTCAGTCAATTCTTCTTGTGATATTAACTTGAAGTTACTTAATTCACAATCATCATTTACATTTAAATTATTGGTAGTAGAATCACAGTTATCTAGACTTATAGATTGCACTAATTCCCTAATACTGTCTATATAATAACTATTGAATTTTTCTGAAATTTCAGTTTTACTATCATATACCAAGTTATCAAATTTAATATTATTTACATGTTTTAAATTATTTTTTCTAACTATGTTTTTCAAAGTTTCCCATAACAATTTAGTATCACTCCTGCATTTGTCTACTTGGTTTTCAAAGTATTTTTGTTTTTCTGTTCTAATTGTTTGGACTACTTTGTTACGGGATTGTTTATAATCTTCCTAATCACAATTTTTACCAGTTAATACATACTTATTAAATGCAATATTTCTATTTTTCATTAATGATTTGACGTTATAGTAATCCAAGGTTTACACAATTTTGATGAATTATGAGAGTTAGTTACTAGAGGCATGAAATTGTTAATGATATCTATGAACTGAAAATAAAAACTGTCATATTTTCTATTAACACTATCGTCTCTAAAATTATATTCAATTTCCACCAATGCAACTGCAAAACCATGAAGATCTTGAAGCCTACTCCTTTTTGGTGTTTCTCTCAAAAACAGTTCGGCACATTTCACTATCACCTACAACACACTATGATCAGTTATAATCGTTTATGTTCAGTCTCACACCCCACACTTTTGAAAACTAAGTCGTTTTTTATTACAATAATCAATATAGTTAACAATAATGACAATAATTTGTGTGATAGTTATTTTTATAATTGCAATCAGATTTAGACTATTGTAAGTGAAAATTGTTGTAATCAAATAAAACTACACTGTTATTAACTGTAAAACTTTTCATTGTTGTAATCAAATTTAATATTTTGAATTTGAAAATCTATTTGTTCTAATCAAATAAAAATAAACTGTAAAAGAAAGAGATGTGAGAAAGAATAAGAGAAATAACTGGAAATCAAAATTTTCAGTTTTGTTAGTTACATCGGGTCTGGGCCTTTTTTCCCGGAGAATTTAATTTTGATTCTGGATTATTTAAATTTCTTTTTCTGTTTTCAGCTAGAATCCTTTTTACTGTACTTTGTGAAATACCTGTATACATTGCAGTTCTTTGTAATTTTGCAATTAATGGCAACTTAAACCCATTAGTTGCCTCTCCTTCACAAGTTTTATCTTGCGCTACACGCCAATGACAAAAATGTCATTGTCCAATCAACCAAAGAATTACTCATTATGCTTCAGTGACGTTCAATTCATTATTCACTTGTGCAACTGTACTAATAGAGTGGCACATTATTTATATAGACGAAAACAATGACAGTAGTGCATATTTTTTCTTACGCTCTGGTCATAGTATACTGTTATTACATTCCATTGGTAGCTCATCACTCGCTGCGCGCACTGTACATGGGACAGCCACGCCATTCTTCTCTATTGTTTTAATACTTTCAATACCTACTGCAATTTCGATTGGGTTTACTTTCTTTTTTATTGTTTCTTTAATCTTAGATGCTTCCATTTCTTTACCTTTTGTTTTTATGATTACTGTTTGATCCATATTTTTCTTCATAACCTTCGCATAATTCAGCGAATTACTATTAGTAATACCGTTATTGATGTTATTGGTAACTTCCTTTAGTTCCTTTTTCATAATCATTTCTTTAAGATTTTCAATACTTTCCTTAATTCTGACTATCTCATCCTTTACATTAATCTCACTTTCCTGGTAGCATTTTCTACAATACCACGTTATTCCTCTGCATTCGCTTATTACTGAAAACTGATCTTCTGTAATTCTCAACTGAAATGACCGATAGAGGCGCTGCAAGCATTTTCAATATGGCGGATGCATGACGGTAGGTGTACAATCTGTCAGTGTCATAAAATACAATTTTGCTTGTGTTCCTTGAAAATGAAGCTAAGTATTGTTCAGATATTTGACTTTCTAAATGCTACTCATCATTCTTGGAATATTGTTGAAGGTATGATTGTATATAATGTTCATTTACTACTTTATTTAAAATATTAATCTTGTAAGCAGGCGAAGAAGTTCTGAATGCGAATCACATTATATTATGCGGAATTACCGATAGTTATCGAGAAATTATAAATGTAACATCATCTGTCTTCAAAAAAGAAAAAAGTGCTCTGTCGTCACGAAGATGGTACAGCACTTTTTTTAATTTCTCCGTTGAGAAGGAATTTCTAAAAATTTAAATAATCATAAATATGTTTTAAATATAATTATTAATAATATTACCTGGAAGAATAAAGTCACTATCTTTGAAATGTCTCGAACATACTCTCATATACTTGGAACTTTGTTTTCCAGAACATAAAACATACTTCCAAGCTTGAAATCTATCCAATGTTTGTTGAATACCTGCATTTGTGGTTATACTCACTTTATTTTTACTTATTTTTGGAAAAATGTGGAAAATTAAATGAGTTTCCCTACTCATAAGCGAATGACACCCCTATACGCAATACATAATATTGCTTTTACCGCGTTTTGTAACATTCATTTTCGTATAAAAGAAATACTTTTAAAATATGAATGCTAACATATGTTGTATTTGCTCGCACCTACCGTCATGCACTAGTTCAAAATTTAGTTACCAGATGTCATATCGATTCTCTACAGTTGTCAATAGTAGCACATTGTAAGTGAAACCAACCAGTACAGTTTCCCTCACAACCGATAACTTTATCACCATCAAAATCAATTTTGCATTTAAGACAACGTTTATCGCATGCTATAGTGACATTTATTCCAGGTATAGGTATTACTAAAGGTATCTCAGAATTTTTTCTTTATCTTTCATAATAAACGAAATATGAGATAATTTTCAAAATTAGCAAAAAGCAAGTTTTAGCTTGCAGCTCAAAAACAGAAAAGGATGGAAAATTCCTGTGGTGCCTATTAAAGTTACCTCAAAAAGTTGGCCCATAAAGACCTAGGTACATCAAACATCAATTTTCAGTAGCGTGCACAATAAGAAAGTTTTTCATATAAGGAACTCGAATTTGTTTCATCCTGTACATATATACAGTGTCCCACACTCTATGTTCAGTATAGAGTCTTATGGAGTACCATGTTGCCATATTTACCTGCTGTAAATCTGCAAGATAGAAAGAGCAAAATAGATGCCCAAAAAGAGATGAAATATTCTGGGTACTTCATTGAATGTATTTATGACTGGTGTACTTTCAGTGTATCTAAACCGGTGGGTGAAAAGAAAAAAATTAAATTAAATAATGAACTGGTCAGTTTAATAATTTACAAAAAATATAAAATAATACAAATACAAAATGTAATGTAAGTAGGATATAAAATTATAACAAGCATAGGTAAATGAAATGAATTAATATATAAACTCTAGTCAATTTAAAGTAAATAATATAAAACATTTTTGTACTTAATTGGACATTTTACAATCGTCGTCAACAATATAAATTCCCTATGTTACATATTTCCATTCTACGAAAAGATATAAAATTAATACATATACGAGTACAATATATAGATGTCAAATAGCATAGGTGCAAAGAAAAAAATGAAATTGAATAACACACTGGTCAGTTTAATAATATATATTTTTTATTTAATTTATATCTTCTTATTTGATAATTTACTAATATTTAAGCTTGATAGAAATACTGCATATATTTTACATAGTTCATAAGTCTTTATTCTTTCTTTGTAAACTCCAATTTGAATTTATAATATTTTAAAATTCTAATTTCTAATGCATTTAATCAAGATTAGTATGCTAGGCGGTTTTAAAATATTGTATTGAAATATTACTTATTACAGGTACAAATAGCCCTGTATATGAAACTATTTAGACAAATATTGAGTGTATACAATAAGCCCTTGGGTAAATAAGAGACCCTCATAAAACTTAAATTGTACAGTGTTAACTAATTTTGGCATAGCAATGAAAATTTATGAATGTTTCAATATTACATTACATTGAAAAATTGGCAAGATGGTACAGAAAACCTCCATAAGAATAACATTGGCTATCTCTGCCACACTGAAGATAGAGTGTGGGACACTGTATAGAATTATGCATTAGGTTAGGTTATGTTAAAGTTCGTTTAGAAAAATCAGAGCGTCACTTTTATAATTTTTCCTGTTGCAAAATTTCCAAAAAAATCATTGCCTGCTAAACGTGATAAACAGATGAACCCTAAAGGTTGATATCTCCAATTTGAAAACAGGTACTCGTAACAGGTAAACTATGAAACTTGGTATATTTACTACATCCTAAAAGTCTATTATTTTGAACATTTTTCAATTTTTTCTCAACATTCCTTGATTGTTTTTTAAAGAGTTGTGGGGGTAGAAACAATGAAAACATTTTATACTTGAGCTTTAATAATTTTTATATACTATTTTAAAGTTCTTTTATTGATATTAGATAAAATGCACCGTTCTGCAGATAAATGAATTTTAATACGATATTTATTATAATCAGCAATAAACTAGTCCTCACGGAGTATTCTATATAAGTGATATTTAATTTTATTATAACCGACTCCAGTGGTCTAAATAGTAACATAACGTATCACGACACGACTTAAGGGTCCCTGGTTTGAATCCCGGGTAAGGTATGGATATTTATGAGTGTTCTTCCATCATCTCATCTTCACAAGCCCCATGAAAACCTCGACGAAAACAACAGAAAAGTAATTAGGCAAAAATTGACTCACCCCCATCTAACAATAATTGTAATAAGTTTGTAAACTTAAAATAAAATAAAGAATTATAATGTTATAATAGTCACAGCATATTTATATTTTACTTGCAGAATGGGCGAACCTTTTACTTCAGACTTCAAAATTACAACCAGAGAACCAAGTTTCGTTCTTCAAAATGCCGCTGGTGGTGCTACTGGTAATCCTTCAGACCCTGATGATCCTAAACTTATGAAGGCACATTCATCCAGTAACACCCTGCGTATGTCACATAATTCGCATCACTTGCTTGTTTCATTTCATGTTGACTGCCTACATAGAAAATTAGAGTTGCAATTTGTAGTCTCAAATTCCTTATTTCTCAAATGATTAAAATGAGATCAAAACTAAAATAAAATTAATCGATAAGAATGGATACCATTTTAAACATTTCTGAAAATATAGTTTTTCCAGTTTTGATAATATGTAGCAGTCAGTTATCAACGCAATAGAAGCAATAATTGGGCTTGTTTGTTTAGATACACTTGATGACACTGTTGCAGTGACAGATGCTAGCACAGTAACTCCGAGGACTATGTCAGCGAATGTGTTGTCGGCCTTACAAGGAGTTAGGTTTATTGCTCAGCATATCCGTGATGAAGATAAAGACAACGAGGTAAGATAAACACTCTCCACGCCAACAATAAGTGCTCGTGTGATGACGCCTGGCAAACGCCCGCACGATACGAAAATGTCATCATCATTACCGATATATGCGTGTAAAACATTTTTATTGTGTACTCACTGTTAGTGAAAACTCTTGTGTTTCTCATTAATTTATAACAGAAATAATAAATTACATATTTATTATTTAAAAATAACATTTTAAATATAAAAATAGAAGCACACTTTTCACACACATTTTACACTAATATTTATCTCACTACTATTTCTTTTACTTTTTTACAACCAGGGGTGTGAAATCGGAGAAAAATATTGCGACTCCGACTCAAGCTTCAGAAATTTTAAATATTCGACACCGACTCCACTGCGATTCCTAACTCCTATTCTAATTATACTAATTCTAAATTATTACCTCTTATAGCATAATGGTTATCTAATAAAATTATTTATAATGAATAAAACAACAGTTTTCGCAGATTGTTTTTAAATTTATTTTTTGTTTTATTCATTGTACAATATGTAGAACAAAAATAAATATATAATGGGGTCATTTAAAAAAAATTGTGTTTTTTTTATAAAATAATGAATTCCTTCTCATTTGATAAAATATAAATAAAATAAATAAATATATCATCACGGCATATTACCCATTTCTGGGTGTGCCAGTATCTACAACACATGTAGACATCGGTAATGATGACGATATATTTTACCGTGTGGGCGCTTACCAGGCGTCACCTCACGGGCACTCATGGCTGGTGTGGAGAGTGCACCACAGGGGTCACTTTTGTGCCATTTAAAATTGGAAATATTTGGCGTCTGTCGGGATCGAACCCGGTTCCCCCAGGTTCGCGACCAGACACTCAGGCACGCGGCCACGGGACCCCATAAATATAGTAATAATTTAAAAGACGCGACTTTTCATTCATAAATTTGCTAATAAACTTTCGCGGTTGTAAGCACGGACTAAATTTGTGATGACACGATTTCATACTCACACAAAGGCATTTCTCTCTCACACACACATACCCATTTATACTCCACAACATGAAACAGTAACCTAACGTAAAATTTTGACAAATATACAAGAGAGAAGATTATCATTACTTTCTATTTCTTTAAAAGTACATACCAGGTATGTGAATTAAACATTTATTTAAATACATACCAAACCAAACAATCATAGTTCCAAATTAAACCGGTAGAACTCGACTGTCGTATCCGTAAAACTGTATCGTTTGCCGTTGAAATATTTGGAATTAAACGCAACTTTTAAAAAATCATATCTCTGATTCTAAAGACTCGTAAGGTGTAAAACATATACCTACATTTGTAATTTGACATATTCTCAAAAAATCAGAAAATGTGAAATGACCCCAATCAACTATAATAAAAAAAAAAAATTGTACAGATAAAATCAAACTAAATTTGTTCTTAGAAATAGAATCGCTTGAATCAGATTTCATAGAATCGGTAACTACATTTATAAAATGTAAGTTCAATTACATTGTAGCATGTTCTCTAATTTACTTAGTAATAAAGAAAGTAATTTATATTTAGTAAAATTCAGAGTCTGAGCCAGGAGAATTAATACCGACTCTAAAGATTGCCCGACTCCATGATACCGACTCCTGTCTACAACGGAACACCAACACAGGCTAAAATAAATATCATTTTAGATTTTTATCACATTGTCTGACCACGCCACTGGAATGCAGCGTGGGTTGCCTACTCACTTTGCTTATTGATTATAACGATAACGATCATTATTTTTAACCTTTAACTAAGGTTATCGGTTTGAGCAGCCCCAGTTTTAAGCTCGTGCCCCAGTGTCCCGGTTAATTTCTGGTTTTTCAAAAAAAATCTAATGTGTGAATTTTGATATTAATACATATCATAATTAAATGTACTAAAAGTTTTACTTGGTATGGTTATGAAAGAAAGTTTTGCGGGTATTGTGATTTTAAAACCTTCAAATTATTAATTTGTATTCATTTTGAGAAATATATTATTTAATTATTTATTTTATTTCCTTATACAATGCCGAAACGAAAATGTACAAGAAATGAAAAAGAATTTTTGAAAACAATAATTTCGGAAATATAAACACAAACTCGATTTCTGGACTGACATTATCTTTATTGAAAACACAAAAATTGTTTCACAACGTTTCGGATGCTAAGATCTGCTTCCGTCATCAGGTGAACTGATACTAATTTACATCTGTGTAAAAGGAAGAATTTATACAATGCGGGGGTCATGCGTGAATGGCTCTTCGGGCGTATCGTGTCGTTGGTTGGGTGGTGGTATTGTAACTGGTTCCTGATAGGTCGGCTGCTTTTCTGTCGTAATCTTGAGTGAGTCTTCTTTGATAATAAGCTGTTTCCAAACTGGTTTGATTTCTACGCTGGGATGACTGAAAATCTTTCCTTGGTTTTTCATAATAATGGCTGCTTCCTTGAATTTCCTTTTAAATGTGTGACTTTCTTTGTGTATTACTTTGGCTTGATTCCACTGTATTCTATGGTGTTTCTCCCAGGCGTGTTCAGCTATTCCTGACTTGGACGTCTCTCCCCTCTCAGTGTGCCGTCGGTGTTCTTTAATACGTAGTTCTAGTGGTCTCTTGGTTTCTCCCACATAGGCTTGGCCACATTCGCAGTTAACTTGGTACACACCGGTCTCAGTTTTTGATGTTGGTTTTGTATTAGCAAGTATGTTCCGTAATGTAGTAGTTGTCTTGAACCTGGTTTGAATATTGAATTTGTCTGAAATTCTTCTAATCTTTTCTGAGACGCCTTTTATGTATGGAATGTACATTTGTACTTCTGAGTCTGCCTTTGTTTCTTTGTCTGTAGGTTTTTCTTGATTTCTTCGGATGATTTTCTTGATGCAGGGATCTATGTACCCATTTTCTTTGAGAGTACGTGTGATAATTCCAATTTCTTCTTCATAGTGTTCTGATGTGCTGCAGTGGGTTGAGGCTCGCCTGAGGAGTGTGTTTGCTACGCCTATTTTGGTGCTTTCTGAATGATTGGAAGTGAAATGTAGATATCGTCCTGTGTGTGTAGGTTTTCAGTAGACTGCTGTTTCTATTCTGCGGTCCCCACCCAACCAACGACACGATACGCCCGAAGAGCCATTCACGCATGACCCCCGCATTGTATAAATTCTTCCTTTTACACAGATGTAAATTAGTATCAGTTCACCTGATGACGGAAGCAGATCTTAGCATCCGAAACGTTGTGAAACAATTTTTGTGTTTTCAATAAAGATAATGTCAGTCCAGAAATCGAGTTTTATTCAGATTAATACATTATCTTGCGAGTTAAAGTTTAAAGACAAGTTATAAACACAAACTTATGATTTTTTAAATAGCAACCTATGTTGAAAATAGTCTGACCTTTTTGCTTATTTTATGAACTTTTCAATAATATATAACAAGTCTACATTCTTTTGTTTCAAAATTAATAAAAAATGAATTATTAATTTATCGGGGTGAAAAAATTAAAAATTATTAATAGATGAAAAAAAAATAACAGCTCATTATTTGTTTATTTGTAATATTATTTGTTTCAGTTTTACTCATTTTTTCAATGCCTTTACTTTAGAAAGTATATTAAACCAATTTTTCGAATTGTGTCAAAGTCAACTATACAGTCGATAAATAATATTTTGACTAATCCAAAAAAATTTTTTTTTCATTTGTTTCTTAATCATTTTCAATGTTTTTTATCCTAATAAATTAATAATTCATGTTTTATTCATGTTTAAAACAAAAGAATGTAGACTTGCTATATCATTGAAAAAAGTAAGCAAAAGGATGAGACTATTTTCAACATCGAAAATGAGACATCGAAGGATCTGAATATTGGTACGGAGAAGAAGCAAATTCCATTTTCCATTATCAATCATAATATGTAATTTATTATAAAATTAGGTTTATATAGTCTTACGGCATGTTTTATAAACGACAGATAAATTTACTTCGAAAGTAAATAAAATTTATTCGTTTAAATGACAGTCGAACTTTTGACAGTAATGTTATAAATGCCATAAAATGAATAAAATTGATTCGAATTTGTTAGTTCAAATAAATTTACTATGGGAGTAATTTATTCTGTCCTTTATAAAACCGGAAGTTAAAAATAATAATAAAGTTAAGTGGAAAGTTGTTCTATGTCCAGTTCCGATGCTACATATTTATTTTACATAGAAAATTATCACTTTTGTTTCTCCTTTAGGTAATGGAAGACTGGAAATACGTGTCCATGGTCCTAGATCGTTTCTTCTTATGGGTATTTACCTTGGCTTGTATTGGAGGAACCTGTGGAATAATCTTCCAAGCACCATCTTTATACGATACTCGCGTTCCTGTGGATCAATTGCTATCTGAAATCCCCTTGAGGAAATCATATCTGTTGCCTGCAAGTCATACGCCAATACGCCACGAAACCTTATAATGCAACAAGGAAAACAGCAAAGTAATAATGGTTACAACGATTGTTACAAATTGGTTAGGAAATTTGTTAAAAAAAATGTCGTTTAGTGAAGAGTTTTAATAATTGTTATTATATTTATTAATTTATTTATCTTCCAATTTTTATAGCAAATTTGTTTATATTTGTAATTTTATTGCATTATTATTAAATTTAAAACAAGTGTGTCTTGCATTATACAAAATATTGAACAAAAATTTTATAAGAATCTACAAAATGACATTTATTACTGTAATTATAAACAATATTATTAATTTCATCATCTGTTTAAGTTATGGATTGAGTTTAAAAGAAAAATAATATATAACTATAGGTTTGTTCGCGGTAACAATCCCTGACGGATCCCAAACTTATTTCGTACTTGTTCCGTACTAATTCATAAATCATGAAATACGCATGCGTGATCCGAGATTGATTTGGGATTTATCTACCGCGAACGCTCGTTTTGACGTTTGAGGTTATATATGTTATGTAGGTACCTGAATGAAAATGTTATATTGTTTTGAACTGAAATGAAGGCAATATTATAAACTTACCTTCAAATATTTATTAATTTAAAGTTTGTGAAATTGTTAAAATAAACTTAATTAAACGCAGATGAGTATGCACTGAATACATGCAATTATAGTCCCTGATTTATAGTACTTGCTTCAATTTTCGGACTGGTCTGATTAATACGTAACCAATCATGTACCAGTCAACAGTGTTCCGCGAACACGTAGTTATCAGTCAGAATCGTACCGCGAACGATTAAAACGAAACTGCGCATGCGTGTGATACTCAAACTAGTCCGGGATCGCTACCGCGAACAAACCTTATATATAAATTGTGTCACACATTAAAATATATAGCTGAAGGGAAAGAGGAAGAAAAAAATTTGTAGAGAAAGAGATAAAAAAATAATAATAATAATGATGATGATGATGATGATGATGATGATGTAACTTGTTTTAATCTTGATCAAAATATCTTGTAATGCAAAACACACTTTTCTGGTTACCTATTTACAAAATATATGAATTTGTATTAATGTAGACATTATTTAAAAAAAATATTGATAGATACTGAGGATGTTCCGAATATTGGTATTCGTTTCATCGGATATTCGCCAACTTATGTATTCTTATTCGAAACCGCATTCGTTAAATTTGGGTCCACGAATATTATACGAATAATAAACCAAGTAATTTTGGTTTGCAAAATAATTAAATTTAACAATAAGGGCTGTTTTTATAATAAACTTTCTCTGCCCTTTAACCCTTTAAATTAAAATTAAAGTTAAAGTTGTGTTCGTTTTTATATAACTTTATCACTGTAGCATTACGTTAAATTAAATATAAAGACTTAAAATAATTTTAATACATACTTACAGAATTGACGTCACATGCAAGAGAGAGATAGAAGATCATGGGTCAAACCACGTCCAAACAAACCTCCCCTGGTTGTCTTACTTCCCGCTCCCGGATCCTATCTGTCATTATGTTTGCATCTGTTCTGTCATTCAATGTTAACCTAATTCTTTATTGTGATTTGTTCGTTGTGTTTAATGAAAATGATTTTTAATCTAGATGTGCCTGGGGCAACTTTTTTGTTTGATAATGTTGAAGATCACTCGATTATTCAGCTAAAACGATGGCTGGAGAGTAGAGGTCTACGACTGATGACAGAGCTTTGTTTGAAAGTAGTAACCATAGCAACCTTTAGTTCCATACTTTGCTGCTAAATGCACTTAGGCAAATTGCAATTGTGTAGCTGTCTATTAGAATATTTAAACAGACATTTTCCAAAAAGGATTATTAGAGTTTTAATAAAAACCGTTCCGTGTTTCCTATTAATATTTAAATTTAGTGTTTCAATTTTCTTGTCGTGGAAATATTAAAATTTGATTCTTGAACTGTACTTATTTATCATAATCTCAATATACGATTACTCTTACCTAGGGTAGCGTGAGGTAAAATAGTATTCGAATTCGCGAATAGTATGCAAAAGTATTTGTATTCGTAAATACTTGTTTTTGTATATTCGGAACATCCCTAATAGATACTATAATAATTTATATATATTCGCAGATAAATACGTCATTTTCTCAAGTATAATGAATGGGTTAGCCTAAATGTGGGATTTAGAACACGACTAATATTGTTCCATAATATATCACAACAAGTAGTCGTAGTCTAAATTATTAAAATAAGCATATTAATTTATATTATTGCAGGGTACCTTTCTTACTATTGATATTGTATGTGTAGGTATCGTTTAATATGCAAAAACACGTAAATTACACAGCCTCATGTAAAAGGAGCTGATATTCACAATTCAAAAATTTATATGGATAATACCACCAGGAGCTGTTTTTATATAAACAAATTTAGATATATTTGGAAAATAGTACTTTTTTCTAATGCTCCTAAATATAAACGAAACACATATTCACAACCACAAATAATGTAACAAAATGGAAACGCTGTTCATCTTAAATATTCCATCTATTTGCCAATTTGCAAGGAATTTTTAAAATGAATACAGTAATATAGTGAACACGCTCAAGGCATTGACATTTTGTTAACTACACTCATATTCTGTTGTTTAAATTTGTAATGTTATTAATAACTCAGCTGTTTTAATAAATATTACCAGAAATGATATGAAGATTTTTTTTAAACAGATGAGCAATGGAGTATATTATGTAAGTGCAGAATGATCCTCTTAAAGAATTTGGCACGTTACTAAATTATGGAGAACATATAAATATTGGGGTCCCGTGGCCGCGTGCCTGAGTGTCTGGTCGCGAACCTGGGGGAACCGGGTTCGACAGACGCCAAATATTTCCAATTTTAAATGGCATAACAGTGATCCCTGTGGTGCTCTATTTTTTATATTTCCAAAGATTAGAACAGCCACAAAAGAAAAATATGCTATATATACTACTACTGCTACTACTTGTCCGTTGTGAGACATAAGTAGAATTATAAAGAAAGTAGGGTGAATACACTGTCAAGTAGAAACGTGGAAATAGTGGTGTAGCGTCAATAGAGCAAAATATGTGGGGTCTACTAAAAATTATAGACTCATGCCCGTGTTCACCAACATCAAATAAATCTATTGACTCCGAAAGCGTGACGTCAAAATCGACCGGGAATTACAAAACCTGAAAGTAGGCTTCCGGTTTCTTGACTGTATCTTGAAAGAGTTTATTGTGAACGAACCGAACTAGTGCCAAATTTAAATAGCTGTCATTCGTCTTATTTGAAAACTAGAAAATTGAATGATGTGATTTTGTTACATATTCCTGTTTTATGTATTTAAAGTAAAAAATAAATTAAAATATATGCGTAATTTGTTTTAAGAAACCTTATATTGAAGTAAATTTTAATAAATTCCACGAAATAATGTTATTGTGGCTCTTGTCATTCTTCACCGAGGACGAAAAGATTATCCTCTGCAAATTACAGTGGCACAAGAAACAAGAACAAGTGATTCGTTATTCTGCAATAATAAGTATTTTTTATGGATGAAGAGATACTTATTGTTCGTGATGAATATCCAGTCGAATCAAACCATGTTCATTTGGTCTGTGATGTCTATTGTCCATGAAATGGTTTATAACGCAGACCTTAATATTATAAAAGGAAAAGTGCATACTAGTTTTAAATAGAAATATTATAACGCTGGGGTAAGTTCATGTTTGAAACATAAATTTTATCGTATTTGTAATATATTACATTTTACAGATATACATTATTATTTATTTTATTAATAGGGCACCTGCACGCCTGCACCTACGTCATAACATGGCGGATGATCAGCTGATCTCGGGCAACCAAGCTTCAGTTTAACATTGCGTCTTATGCAGCGAATGTGTTTTCTGTACAAGAAATTCAGTTTTTTCTAAATTTATACGTGCTATTTTAAAATGTAATTAGCCATAATTAAAGATAAGTGTATGAATTATTTACTAGTAAAACAAAGCAGTCGTATTTATAAATATATTTTAAAAAATATTAAATTGAAATAAGTAGCTTGTAGCATCAGGTTGTATTATATTCATTTGAGTTTGTATAAGTTTTTTTATGTGTATTTTTAAATGAAAACATGAATATTGAAATTAAAATAAATTGAATTATTAGATTTTTTTAATTTATAAAGAAAATTAAATTTGAGATATATATATTTATTTTCGAGTTCATTTTTCTTATTGTCATATTGTGTATTTTTATTGTATATAAATGAGCTTATTGAGTTTATACGTTAAAAATTTATCTTTGGAAGCCAAAGTACGTTAAATCGATAAATTTAAGTGGATACATAATGTGGATCCTTATACATTGACATTTTTTTGACGAGGATTATAAATGCCTTTTAAAAATCAATATGAAATCAATAATAACCTATCTAATTTTTAAACCTTTGTGAGAAACAGACACAAATATATATATTTTTTCTGTTACTAAAAAAAACTTCATTCAAAATTTGTAATTCTTTCATTTAAAAAATATTTTTTCATTTTTTACCTCCCGCTACCCTAGGTAAGGGAGGTATAGGGATCGTGCTAAAAATAGCATATAGAGATTTTATATAATAAGCACGTTTTGATGTCCCCAGAATCCGATTTTAACATTTTTACAATGATGTCTGTAGGTATGTATGTGTGTGTGTCTGTGTGTGTGTGTGTGTGTGTGTGTGTGTGTGTGTGTGTGTGTGTGTGTCTGTGTGTGTGGATCTTGTGGACACGATTACTCAAATACTATCAATCAGAAAAATTTGAAATTTTGTATACCCATTCTATACTAATATGGGAAGTGCTCATTAGTTTTTAGTGTATATCGGATAACCGGAAGTATCATTTATACAAGCTTTTAACAGTTTTTCTTGTAAAAAATTCATTGAATATCATTTTTTAGCAACTTTTACTAATTAAAATGGAATATAATGGTTTAATCTTCAATTCTACGATAATAACATTTAGTAAATAACTCTAAATAACTTTAAATACGAATATGTAATATAATTTATTTCCATGTATCACCTGGCCTATGCGTCAAACAAAATCATAATTTTAATGACAGGTTTGACATATTTAAACAAATGTCACTGACAGGCAGCAATTATATAAAAATTAATAATGAAACCGTGTTAATGAGAATATAATAGTAAAATATTTTATTAAGGTTTGTAAAAATAATATATTTTCCATCATACATAAATGTTAGATGTACAGGATGATCTGATTTAAATTTGCTAATTGCTATTTTTGCAGCACTATAAATTAATATTAATTTACAACTACACATTTACGAAACGGATTATGTACGGCGAAGAATTTACAAAGATTGCGTTTTAGAGCACCTAGAAGATGATGCTGATTTTTATAAGAATGTACGTGTGTGACGATTTTTCCTTAAAGCCTATTAAAATATGATCCAAAACTTCTCAAATTTGGTATTTAAAACTCATATATAATTTGAAATAACATATTAGATTTTAACCATATATGATAAATCGGATGTAGTAGTTAATTTGGAGCTCGAACAAATTTTTGAGGAAAAACAATAAAACAATCCAAAATTTCGTATTACAGAGTTTTCTATTTATTGGACAACAAATTAGATTTTATTTACAAACGATTAACCGGAAATGATACTTTACTTAAAGCTCACTGCTATTTTAAACATGGAATTGGCGGGAGGTCATGTGTTGGCCACATCAGATTTTTTTATATATATTATTAAAGAAAATTACATATATTTAAACATTCATACAATATGTTCCTATCCGATTATGTTTAAATTATTTTATATGCAATAAAAGTATACACAAAAAAAAAGTATTGGGTTAGTTTAATTTAATAACCTGGAACTCATTAAATAATAAGAATGTCCTGACTTATTTTTTACGGAAAACACTCCTCATTTACTCACTTTTACACACTCTAATCAGTTTTTCCCAAATAAAACAATAAGTGCCGTAAAAACACAATAAAAGCTTACGGCACGATATTTCTCCGTAAGACACAATGCAAACTGAAGGTTTGGTTGACCAAGATCAGCTGGTGGCCGCCATGTTGGAACGTCACGTGCAGGTGCCATATTGATTATATTGCAAAATATTGTTATAAAATTAGCTTTATAAGAAACAATTTTTAATTCTAAAAAAGTTTTATTTACACTTTACAGATAACAGCTTTGATGACAGCTATTTAAATTTGGCGCTAGTACGGTTCGTTCACAACAATCTCTTTCAAGATGCAATTAGGAAACCGGAAGCCTACTTTCAGGTTTTGTAATTCCCGGTCGATTTTGACATCATCACTGTCGGAGTCAATTCATTGAATAAGAGAAAAATATCGCATCGATACCATAACACAAATGAAGGTATTTATTCTAGCTGTCATATTTTGATGCGATATTTTTCTCTTATTCAATGAATAAGCTATTCGAAGATTTATTTGATGTTGGTGAATACTTTTTTTAACAAAATAATTAAATATTGCGTAAGTTTAATGACAAAATACTGAAGGCTAAAATTAATATGCAATACATAACACATATTTTAAAAAGCGTTACCTTGGAAACCCCCCGGAACCCCCATTATCATTATAGTAAAATGTGTGGAATGAACGATTTTCGCTTATGGTTGTTTTGCAAAAATATTCAGCATTTCTTTTTTTACATCTTTTAATATTTTCATATTAATCTTGATATACAGAGAAATTATGCGGTTAATATGATGAGAATAGATACAATTATAATTTTATTATATGTTATGCCCTTTGTACTTTTTGTTCTTTTGAAATTTACTGGTCCCAAAACACTCTTTGGGATATTTGTGTAGTTTACAAATCGCTTTAAATAAATTAGTTTCAACGAAATCTTGTAGGTTTTTACTATAATAACCATCTACAAATATTGTTGGAACATACATAACTTGTCCTATATCTCTCAATGTTCTTTTTCCATAATTCACCAAGAGTTCGCCTGCTTCTGTATTGACACAATTTTTAAGTTCTCTGAAGTCTACGCCAAATTTATCGGAACACTGAAAAAAGGATATAGTATTTCTATTTCTTCATGAATTATCTTTTATTTAAATATTATTTTTACGTATAATTGTAATATCTATAAAGAAAATACCCATAACGCCCGTGAAGGCAACCAATCGAAAAATTATATGTTTGTGTTATACTTGCTCGTAGAAGTTTTTGTTTTGCATATTTTTTGATACATTGTAGTCATATATACTAAATAATGAAGAAGAATTTGTTAAAACATCATAAATCCCACTGGAATATGAACCCAGCATCCTCCCATTATACTATATCTTGTTCAACGAGAGAAAGTACCCGATCACGAACCAAATTTGTATTATTATTTCATTCTTTCTATTATCATATTACTCATTTCTATTTAATTTACAGTACTTTAATTATATAAATCTAAACATAATAACAATACAACTCTGGTATTGTGCGACCATGCAATATGTGTCCCTGGCCTTGACGCGGAAGGCACGCGCTGGCGTAAATACTCAGCCAATAACATTTGAGAATTTTGCTGCGAACGCGTAAGTACATACAGAATAAAAGTAGACGTGTAGTGGCGGCGGGGCAGGCGTCAGGCGTACTAATAAATGAATTATAATTATGGAATAGGTGTAATATGTATATAATAAATAACATTTAAAGAAATGTTTATGTATTTCATTTGTGTTCTAAGTAAATCCATTTTATACATGAACCTCTAACATTTGTATAGAATACTTCTGTCCCGAATGTACTCCCTCACCCAAATTTCATAGTTGCCTGCGCGAAACAGGTAGGTACGCTTTCTCATTGAACGAAGTATAGTATACTAAATTGCAACAGTGTTTTATTTATTTTAATATTAAATATTATAAATAGTTATTTATGCAACATGAGTAAGAAGTATGGTCTTAGGCGAGTGCTTCAAATCTTTAATGCTTTTATTATTTTAAAAAAATACATATTTTATTAACTCATGTTAATGAAAAAAGTGCACGTTTTTAATGGACGTATATTTTTGTTATAATTTGAGAATTAAATCATCAATTACCTTGAACTTTTATACTTTTTAAGCACGACATCAATGTTTTTTTTTTTTTAATTACTCTTACCTTTCTTGGATCTCGTAAAACCAACAAACAGGTCACAAATTTGAGTTTACTCTCTTCTATTAAGTTGGTAGACAATACACAGGCGTGTATTGCATTTCCTATACATTCTGCAGTTCCATGTTGGCAACTAAATCTCAATTTTCCATCGTGTGCTTCATAGAACTGAAAAATGGTAACTATTGAAACAAAACACCAAATGTTTTGAACCTTCCCGGGTTTAAGAATTACTGTTCTACATCATCGTGATCGATTAATATTAGTCACAATGATAAAAAAATATGTTACATTGTACATTACGTACCAAAGCTTTCCCGAAAGGCACCAAATCAATAGTCATATATTTTTTTAAGACCTCGTATGTGGGCAAAAGCTGATAGTAAAAGAAATTTTGACTGTCACTGCAAAGGGATTCATAGTAGACGGTAATTCTTGTCTTGTTCTGAAAAATACATAAATATATTGATAATTCTTTACAAAATACGAGGGGTGTTCCCAAACCCCAAAGTACAGAAAATCTAGTGTTAATGGGTACAAGTATTTTTTTAGTAGTATCTACACATACGAAGTTTAAATAGAGTTTATATTTATATTGCTTTTTAATTTGCTGTGTTATTGTAATAGCCTATCCGTTCATTTTGATAAACGTGGAAACATCATTGAGCTCTTCAACATTTCATTGCATAATTTGATCTGGTAATTTGTGACTACCATTACATTCTCTAAAGAGAAATATTTTTTGGTAAGTATTTTTTATTAAGAAATAGTATGTATTTAATAAATGGTCAGTAGTCAGTAGTATATACATATCAAAATTTTGGTATGTATAAATAAATGTCAGTATAAATAATTAAATTAAATTAAATTCATTAATGGTAACTATTTGTTCATGTTAGATTGGATTAAGTTATGGTTAAATTAGGGTATAATTAGGTTGAATTATGATTAGATTAGGTTATAGGTAGGCTATTTTTATTTATTTATTACAGGCTTTTTGATAGGTACATTCTATTGTATATAAGCGGCGATATACTCGTATCAAGGGGATGAGACAGTTTTTCCTTATAATTCAATATTTTTCACGCTGCTGATGGGGATAAAATGCCGAAAGAGACCCCTGGGTAGTGATGCGATAACGTTACCGCGACGCCAACGCCACCTTGGTCGGCAGATCATGTTATAATTAGGTTAGTTTAGATTCGGTTTATACCGGTGGCTTTTAAAAAACGAATCCTGTTTACAACTCTATAACTCCGGAGTACATTAAGATATCGGTTTGAAATTTTTACCTCTTATAGACAAAGGATTGAAAAGTATACATACCAAATTTCAATCATTTATATAAAAAAAAGTGAGTAGCGAATTTTTATTTTCAGGTATTAAAAAAAAACCATTATACGTTCTGCAAATTTACTATTCTTAACCTATGTTTAAATTGCAAAATAGCTTTTCTGATTAAATTTAGGGACACTTCTGTTCACACTTCTTCTATTCAACGACGCAGATCCTCCAGGTTGACAAACGATACTCGTCTTTGGACGTACACTTTTTCTTGTAATATGCGTTCCATACGGAATAGTCCAATGGATTACAATTAGGAGAAATCAGTGGCATAGACAAGGAAAGATATATACTAGACCGAGTTTACAATGTTAGGAGTTTGTGCCAAATAGAATCGATGGGCGCCATAGCGAGACGCTAATAGAAAGGCGGGAAATTTAAAAATAGGAAAAATATGTTTACTGAAACTAACAAAATATAGACATATGTATACGGTAAAGACTGAAAACAATCAAATTCAATAATAAAATATATTTGTACATAAAACAAATAGCGAAACAAGCTTTGTAAACAAATACTAACCAAAGAAATAAAATTGAAAAACTCTCACTAACAGAAATGACAGATTGCTGGGCTGCCAACATAAATAAATAAAATTCACTACAACTGAAGAAAATATTTATTATAATTATTGTAAAAATAATGTAAATTAAATATTGTTCGTACTTTTTATTGGGCGACTGAGCTTTATTATTTTGAAATGAAGAAATTATGTAAAATACGTTACTGCATAGTTACTTTTTTTCATTATGTTGTAGAATTTACACTAGAATTAGCGTCTCGATATTTATTCAATTCGGCACAAAGCTGGACATTGCCGCCATGATGGAAGCTCGGTCTAGTATATATCTTTCTTTGTCTATGATCAGTGGCCACATATTTTTTGTTCTCTGTTAAGAAATGTGGTGTTCTTAAAACTCTGTGTGACGAGGCACCATCCTGTATAAAAACATAATCATTGTTCGGGTACAGCCGACGTACTTCTGGTATTAGATCCTCTCGCAAATGGTTGTTGTAGTTATTTGCATTGGTTTTTATAAAATGCGGATTGGTAAAAAAAGCGACTTTTGTCATTCCAGGATATTACGCAGGATACCATGAGCTTCTTAGAAAATCTGGACTTGTTGTGGTATAGATGTTCTGGTTGAATAACCATTTTTTCTTGTAGTTGAATAAACTCTGTTATTTTGTTTATTTTGAGGGACTTGAAGCGTAAAATGTTTTTCATCTTGAAAGACCAGACCAAACGTCGTAGATCTGCATTGGAAAACCTATAAAGCCGCAAGGCTCGCAGTGATCGACGCATTTTTGCATTTGGTGAAATTGCCGGGGTTTGCAAACGTTTGTAGCATTTAATATCCGGCGCTGATTAAACTGATTATAAAATTATCAACGTGTAATCATTTTTTTAATAACCGAAAATAAAAAATCGCCATTCACTTGTTTATATATATATATATATATATATATATATATATATATATATATATATATATATATAAATGCTTGAAATTTGATGAGAATACTTTTCAACCCTTTTGTCTGTAAAAGGTAAAAATTTCAAATCGATATAGAAAATCGAGTTCTCGAATATACGATATTTATATATCTAAGGAAAATATACAAAATATTATCGGTATAAATAAATATGTATTTTAATTGTCTCTTCATTTTCACTCATATTTATTTATTCATTTTAGATTTATTACGTTTTAGTAAAAAGAAAATGTTCAAAAGTGACAACATATGGTGTACTCTTCAAGCTAGCTTCAAATGCCCGCACCGTACGAATATATATTCATCATTACCATTATCTAGGTAGCAGATTGACACACCCAGCAACGGGTGATAAGCAATGACAATTGAGTAGTTTCTACATACGTACCTTGAAATAATGCATGTTGCTTGTAATGTTAATTTATTTACCAATTGTAAATTCGAGAAATTCGACTCTCGAGTCAAGAGAAAGCAAGAAAAAATATGATGAGACGAGTTGCAGAGAAATCCCGTTTGGAAAATTTAAGACATTATCTAATATTCACGTGAGGCGACTACGGCCACATAAACTCATGAATTCAGGTATGTTTTCATTCAAACACATGTATGGGAATTTGTGAGCAGTGGCGTATTATAGCAGAAGCCTGAGAAGCCGGGCTTCTGGCGCAAAATTATAGGGAGAGCAAAATTTTGCCAAGAATTGAAAAAAAATAATTTTTTTCTATAAAATATAAATTAGCAGGCGCAGGCACATGTTAAATATTATATCGTAAAAAGATTAATACAAAATAATTTATTTAAGCGATCCTACTCGTACGAGTTTGCGGCTATAGTCAATCTCACGTAAAATTAAATGCTTTGGCTATTATGTGCATCAAAAAAACTTTTATAATGAAATTAATTTTGACAACACTGTGAATATTTTTGCCAGTGCCATTTTAATTATATTTTTGTCATTATACTATTTTAATTAAAAATAAAAGTAAAATTTCGATGTTTGATGAATTTTATTTAAGAAAAAGCACTCCCACCTACCCACTTATGATTGTCATTTTTTGGGGAGGGTGGCGCAAAATATTCAAGGGCTTCTGGCGCCTAAATACCTTAATACGCCACTGTTTGTGAGAGATACATGTCAAATAAACAAATCGTGAAACAACACCTTATACAATAGCACATACATTTTGTTTAAACTGTACTGTTTTGGAGAAGGAATACGGCATTGTGACGTCAGCATGGGCTGAGTTTGCCACTATATTCAAATTTTTAATTATTTTCTTCAAAAACTACAAATAGTCAATTTAAAAATTACGGGAATATTATTATTTTCTCTAGTACCAAATATTTTATGTAAAATATTAAAATTTAGGATGTTTTCTTTTTGTGATTACATTAACACTAATATACATATTCCGGGGAGTAATACAAAAACTGGGCCATAGGCGTTTAACATGGGAAATAATTTATTCTTTGCGCAAAAGTGGCCTATTAATTTACATAATTATTATACTATCAATATTACTTACCATATTCTCAGCTAATATTACAGTAATAAAATATAAGAAAAAAATAAATGTGATATGTGTCTTCATTTTTTGTTGTTAGTTTGACACACAGTGCACAAATACTTGAAATTTACATTAAATTTAATTTTATACGCGTTAATATACGTATTATTAAACTGAAATTTATTAAATGTCAAATAAATCATGTTAACAAACATTTATTTGAAATCAACTGTGTTAATGAACTATGAGCCAGTTTTATTTGTAAAGTAATAATACCTACATTTTTTATATTTGCGTTTTATAACAACAACTTTTTGATTGTCATTTTCGTTGCTAAATGAAATACTTTTAAGCAATAGTGCTTAAAAATGACAGTTTAATGTGTATTAGTGATAGTTTAATGCGTAAAAGTGACAGTTTAATCCGTAAAGTCACAGTTTAATGCGTAAAATATTACTTTGAAGCACTAGTGCTTAAAAGTATTTCATAGCAATGGATAGATGAATCTGACGTCTGCCTACTTTTTAATTTTGAAAAATTCAAAATGTTGATATTTGAGAATAAATGGTCTCTGTTTTAAAACGCTATTATAAAAAATCTTGCATGTAATACATTGCGAAATGAGTGTTTAGGCACTTGACGTGTTGTATTACTCGCTTACGCGTACAAATTCCACGTCGCGTGCCTAAAACACTATCATTTCGCAACTTATTACATAAATAGCTATTATATGTAAACACTGGAATAGTGTGAAATTCTGAAGGAAATCTTTATTCTAAAAATAGTTTTGTTTTATTTTAAAGCAAACTTTTGAAAATATATTAAATTTGCCGTAGTTTACAAATCAAGAAATAATAAGATATTTTAATAATTGGAATAATACTACCGTTTTAGTTAGTGGTGCCGCGAGACGAGAAATGGCGAGAAACAATCCACTCTCGTCTCGTCTCGAAAATTTCGAGACGAGATTTCTCTGCATCTCGTCTCGTCATATTTTTTCTTACTTCCTCTCGATCTCGACTCGAGAGCCTCAAATTTCTCGAATTTATAATTAGAAATAGTAAATAAATTAAAATTACAAGCAACATGTATTTAATAATCTGGTACCACTGATTAAAACATAATTTTACTAAATGTGGTGTTTGAATAATAGGTAAAAATTAGGTACTCTATATTACCCGTTGTTGGGTATATCAATCTGTTTTGTACGCTAATATTGTGAAGTGATAATTAGCGTGAAGAGTATACCATAGATGTCATTTTTGAACATTTTCTTTTTACAAAAACGCAATAAATCAACAATTAATAAATAAATATGAATGTAAATGAAGAGGCAATTAAAATATTTATTTATACCGACAAATATTTTGCTATTTTGTATATTTTAATTAGAAATATTTACGTAATATAAAAAAATAGTACAATCGAGATCTCGAATTACTACTCTCGTCCCGAGCAAATCTTGAGGGCATTACTCTCGTCCCGTCTCGATATTTCGAGACGAGAATAAGGTTAATCTCGTCTCGAAAATTCGAAAAATTCGAGACGAGATCTCGAAACTGCGAGATCTCGCGGCATCACTAGTTTTAGTTTAAGTTCTGTATTTATTTATTATTAAAACCCAACGCTTCGGCACAAGTTTATGGTGCCGAAACGTTTGGTTTTAATAATAAATAAATAAATAAATAAATAAATAAATACAAAACTTAAACTAAAAAGGTAGTATTATTCCAATTATTAATATGAGTTCTGAAAGATATTTTAATAATTTAAGATATTTTAATTTATTTAATTCTTTTGTCAAATTTCAATTACATTTAAATTGAAAACATACGTATTTTGGTATTCTTCTTTACTTTATATTTCAGTTATCAGTTTTAAGTTTGTAAATCGGGTTGTTTAGTAGAGTCCGCGGGCCCAGAGCAAAAACATGCGCAGAGAACAAAATTTGTCCGGGCGAGTCCAACTTGTGAAAGTAGGGATATTTCGATGTTATAATTTAGCAAATAGCACCGGTATAGCATACAAACATTTTTTAAATGTAATTTTTGTTGTTGTAATTTTGTTTTGTGCAATAAATGCTTTCAGTTTTATTGATTTTGATTTTTGTTGTTTATTATTTACCATTTCATATTCACGGGTAGCTGAGCAACAAGTAATTAACAATTTTATCTACGGCTATTGAATTAAAAATACATACTCTAAATAGAATATGCTACTCACTACCCTATAACTTTTCAACTTCAATTTCAGAAAAAATAATTTCAATTTCGGAAAAGAAAAAGTGAATTCAATTGACGTTACCTTTTCTGAAATTGAAGTTGAAAAGGTATAGTGAAATATGAAATATTAATATTGTACTTGTAACTTTTGCATTGTATTGTATTATTGATACTTTCATAAACTTCTGGTAAGTAAATATTGAGTAATAAATTTAAAATTTACTCTTAATTCAACTTATTAATAAAGAAATCAATCATATCAACATATGACATCAACATATGACATTTAACATATTATTGCAGTTTCCGGTGAAACGTTAACGTCTGTGACATAACCACACAAAATATAATATGTGAAATTGATAGTTTTACATAAAGCATAGTATTTGACTAGCATATAATGGTTATATTTTATATGTTCATTAATTAATATACTGTTAGAAATAGCTTGAATCAGATCTAAAAACATAAGAACACGGATCAATAACACAAGTCTACTCTACTACTCTAACAAGAGCAACCCTGATTCACCGATGCTGACGGTAACTCGTTCACTGCTCGATAAACACTGTCCCCTAAGCGGTAACACGTCTGCTCTTTTAACTAGTCGTTACGTCACAACCAGACTCTAATTAGTTAGGATGCTAGTAATTACTATTTGATCATAACAATATTAATCACCATAAGATGTTGTATAACCATTTCCGGCCTTCTTAACTTTATTCCCCAACACGGCCTTTCCTGACGGATGAGCGCCCTCGATCATCAAGGTGGATACATGGATTAAATCTCCCGATGCCACAAAGCAAATTATTACTGGTTTGCTAACATTCAGGTGCTAGATCAGAGTTCCTAATGCATATCTGAAAACTTAGCACGTCGTCTTAAGCAGTTATCACACGAGATGTAAAATCAGCAACTAATTTGACAGGCAACTTCAAAATCATCAACTTTTTTTATCACACCAGATTCAAGTTGCTCGTAATATTGTGCTTTTAAGTTTAAACAGTTGGTAGATCGGTAAATCAAGAATTTGACGTTTAATGTTTAAAAAAATTAAAATGGACAACATGAAAACTGTTGTATTATCTGCAGCTACAATATTGCTTCTGGGTGAAGAAAGTCATGAAGTCACAAAAAATAAAAATAAAGGACAATATTAGTTAAGCCTTAGTTGCAACCAAGAAGGCGTTTGGAGTATGTTGATAATTTGTTTAGAAAATTCTTATATGAAGTTCCATACAAATTCCGCCATTTACTGAGAATGTCAAATCGCACTTTTTTTTTCGATTTATAACATGTATCTGTCACGTCCCATATAACTTACAAGCACTGATCGAATTCATTTTTGTTTTGGGATGTCATTTTGTGTTTTTGTTTCTTCTCAACACTACCTCTATCCACTGTCTTTTTTTATACGTTTTTCACTAATATTTAAATCTAGGGACTTTCAAATTATTGCACATGCGCATTACATGAGGTCACTTCAAAATCGGCAACTCTTGGCAAAGTTTTCGATCATTACCGAAAACTAGTTGCTCAGACTAAAGTTTGTTATCACACGTGCAAAATTGCTCGAAATGCATGAAGTTGCTACAAATCGGCAACTAGTTGTTGATTATAGCATTCGTGTGATAACGCCTTTAGGCCACGCTGCACATCGTTTACTGGGAAACACACATGACAGAGGTACCTAGTTAACATGTCACCTTCGGCAGAGGCATCACAGTAGCCTGTCATCTTCCACTACGGCTAATCATTTTGGAAAATTTAACGAAAATGCCCACTCTCCAGACCAATGCCTCAATTGCTCCTTAGCCACTTTTGTTGCAAAAGTTTTGTCGGCTCTTCAAAGTTTTAGTTCCCCCTGTAGATTTTCAAGGATCCACTCGCCGTGCCTGACTGTCTTGTGGTCTCAACCTACAGATGGTTCATTATTGTATGCACAAACCGCTCTAGCTAAACATTAGAACGTGGATTCATGTGTTATGTAAATAATACGTAATACCAAATGTATCGAAACACTCCGGCATGATTAAACTTAAAGCAATTTGTTCCAGCGTCCATTACGCTGCACTTAGGCGTGCCAAACATTAAGACAAACATGTGAAAAACAAGTCTCGTCTTGTCAGACTTCTCTGCTTCCAATGGTTGACAGATTTCTGTTGCTTAATTGTTTTCCAGGTAAAACACTCGGCTTCGCAACCGTGGCAGCCTCCCCACCGGGCACCAGCTGCTCTATACAACTCCTCTGCGGATGATCTAGATTGCCATAACTAAAACATTCAACAAATTCACAATTTGACAAAACTGGCATGGTCGCCCCAAAACGGCTACGAGGAAACTGATCGGTCACAGCCCCATCAAAACCAAACGTCAAATTTATAGCTGCGACCACGCTGTTCAGTATCCCGCTCTCGGGATTCTTAAAGTTCTGTTTCATTTGGAATATCATTTACTTGCCCAACTGTTTCTGAAAAAGTTGCAAGTCAAACACTTAGTTCATCTCATTGAACAATCTTAACGCTCGTCCATTCTGACTTATTATTTCGAGACAGACTGGTTCAGACTTCGTGCTTAATTACGCTCTCCCGCTGCTGTCATCAATATTTTTTCCAAATAACACCATCGTACATAACTGATCGAATATATCGATCTCACATTTGGTACACACCGCACCCATCGTTTAATTCCTGTAACAGGTTCAACTCTTATAAAGCCCTTAGCTCTACTTCACTGGTAGTAGAAACTTTTCTGTTCAAAACTCCCACTTCAATCACATTATCCTTAACTTCAATGGTTGTACCTAAAACATGAACACTGAAAAGCTCACTTGGAACTTATACATTAAGAAAATCATCAAAACAGATCCCGCGAAAATTGGGAATTGCTCCTCTTTGGCCTGGAGCTCTCTAAGACACAGAGTACTGGGGTAAACACCCCCAAGTGGCCTTCAACCTCCCCTTACAGCCACCCCTTTACCAGCCAGCTAGTACTCTGGTCTGATAACCTAAGAATTACTGGTATAGGGAATCTGATTCCCTTATGTCAACTAACACACTGTTATACAAACCCTCGCATATTAGATAGTAACAGCATCATTTAAGATGATAAGTTTCATGAACCACTTGTTGACCTGGACCATACTGTCACTCAATATACCGTTTGCCTAGCTGAACCTTACTGTTCACTGGTCTACCTTTTTACTACAAAAATCGTTCAACCGTAATTGCTTTAAACTGCTCTACGCTGAACACTTCTCCTCATCTCATATGGTACTCTGCATCTGTCCAAGAACTTTTTATCCTTTACCTATACCTGTCGTTACTTAAATCGTCACCAGCACGACTTGATATCCTTGCCAATACTTCATCACCAACTTTATAGATAAGCGCACGTTTTGTTGCTCATATAGCGAGCTAATTGGTTTGTACGCAACTTTATCTGCAGTTTCCATATAAATCTCTTCAATTGTGTACTCACAATAAAAATTTCAACCATCGGAATTCAGAATAATTGCTTTCCTTATCCTTTCTGTCCCAATCTTTCACTTCTGCGTGTCATGAACTATTTTAACCTTTAGCTGAATTTCGTGACAAGTTCCCACTTTTAACTATCTTTCTAGACGCTTTAAGAAATTTGTATCAGTTCGTTTGTTATTTCACAAATAACTAAACACGACTTCGTCTCTCGTTTCTCAACATGCAACTGACCGAATTGCCCTTTATTACAAACAGTAACCCAATTGCAAACAGCATCGCTCACAACGATATATCGCGCTTTGTAATAAAAATCTCTTACCAGTATTGACCGCTTAACATAAATTCGATACTCATTACTCACGGTTCTACTTAACCAAATCTTGTAATTACGTCCCCACTCTCCGGGTGGGACACAGACGGAATCCTGTTACTGGCCAATGCCTTTATAAATTCACCAACAGAACATAAACCCACATACAATATTATGGATCGCAGGCGTATCCCAACCAATAAGTTAGCGTGTGAAGTCTGCTCACAGTAAACATATGTGAGGTCTGCTGTCTGCTCACACGTGAGGTCTGCTCGCGATACACATAAGTGAGGTCTGCTCACACGTGAGGTCTGCTCACACGTGAGGTCTGCTCACGATACACATAAGTGAGGTCTGCTCACAATACACATAAGTGAAGCATTTTTTTTTTATACACAAAGCTACCGCGAAAAATATCTAAGTGTCAGAATGAAAAAGCAGATCGGACTATCCAATCCCACTTCTGATGTTAGAAATAGCTTGAATCAGATCTAAAAACATAAGAACACTGATCAATAACATAAGTCTACTCTAACAAGAGCAACCCTGATACACCGATGCTGACGGTAACCCGTTCACTGCTCGATAAACACTGTCCCCTAAGCGGTAACACGTTTGCTCTTTTAACTAGTCGTTACGTCACTATCAGACTCTAATTAGTTAGGATGCTAGTAATTACTATTTGATCATAACAATATTAATCACCATAAGATGTTGTATAATCATTTCCGGCCTTCTTAACTTTATTCCCCAACAATACAGTTAAATACGCTAAATTGCAACAAGTATAAAGTAACCAGGGTGAATATTTTGTTATTGCAAAATTTAATTTTATTATTGTGGTCCTATTTCATAAATAATAGTTATTTATTATATATGCGGAATGAATGTTTAATGAGCGGTATTTTTAATTGCACGAGTGCGGAACTCGAGCGTCTTAATCCCGCGAGTTAAACATTCATTTTAACCGCAAGTATAATATAACTGTTTATTCAATTTTGCCGTTATAAACTTCTCCGATTTGAGAGAAATTTTTATAAATGAAACGTTGACACTTTTGCTGGTAATATTCCGCCTTTTCCAATATTCTGCAAAATACTGAGGGGAAGATCGCCCGCCGCGTAGAGAGTGTACAGGAGCATAAATACTGAGAATAAATTCCCAGTATAGGACAGGATGATGTTCTCTCATATTGGAAGAGCAGCGTTTCTTGGAATGCATCCATGTCTTGCTGGGTGTATACGCCATGCCTTCTGTAGAATATTTATATCTCAATAATAATTTCATCTACCAGCAGGACAACTGCCCGGTCCATACTGCTAATATCGTGAAAAACTGGTTTTAAAATAACAAGGTTGAAACATTACCATGAATTTCAAATAGTCCAGGTATCAACAACATATAAAATGTATGGAACAGAATAACTAAAAATTTATATAAAAGAAATTTTCATCCTCAAAACTCAGAAGAATTATGGGAAGCAGTATAAAATACCTAGGAAAAAATAGCGGACATTATACAAGGCAATTTATTCATTCAGTTCCTCGGCGATTAAATGAAGTAATAGCTCACATTATTAGAAAGAAATAATGTTTTGGCTCTTCAGTTTTGTTGTGTTATTAATAGCTGTTTTTTCAAGATGTTTCTATTTTGGTCATTTAATAAAGGTGTTATTTTTATATGTACATTTACCAAATGATATTTTTACGCTAAGTGCTAAATTTTTCTATTTATTTACCAATTTTATAGCGATCAAATATGGTGTTCGTCATTCATTGAAACTTATGCTAAGAAATTAAAATAAATCCGAATTATAAAACTAAAATTTGCGGAAAAAAAAATAGTCGCAAAACTTGTGCTTAATTTTATTGCACAGAAGTGTACATTGCATTCGTTTATATTCATAATTTATTTAAGTACACCAATTCTAAATTTCATTGAAATAACTTTGGAGTAGTTCACAATCCTGTTCATTATAAATTATATAATAAATCTTTATGTCATCTGCATAAAGCAGATGTTCGACATTGAGACAAAATGTTATGTCGTTAATAAAGATATTAAACAATAGCAGCTCTAACACAGATCCCTGCGGAACTCTAGAACTTTGAGCAAATTTTTTAGATTTGTAAAAGTGAGTACTAACAAAAAGTGATCTATTAGTACGATAGGATGATATGAATTTGACAAGTGATGGGGATACGTAATAAAATAGTATGGTTAATTTTATCGAACGCTTTAGAGAAGTCCATAAATCCATATAGACAACGACGACTTGTCCATATTCATCAATGGCCTCACTTATAAACTGGATTTTACACATAAGATTTGTGACAGTAGATCTACCTTTACAAAAGAGAAATTAATGTAAAAAAGCAAAAGCATATGCTTAAAAATGAATAATAATAATAATAATAAAGAAATAAAATAATTAAATCAAAATACTTCGGAAATAATGAGAGCTTTATTTATATAGTATAGAGTGATGTCACGAATATGAATTATTTTGATAGGCGATTAAAAGATCGCCACCAAGTCTTCAACCTATGAAAATAAAGAGTTTCAACTAAAGGACAGCGGCATTGCTCGCGCCACTACTGTTTTCAAAAAGTTTTTATTATACCGGGTGTCTACTTTTTATATGGACCATAGGAAATACAATTGTAAAATTTTCATATGGCTGTAAATTCTGCCGTCAATTTTTTTTTATTGTTATTATTATTATTATTATTATTATTATTATTATTATTATTATTATTATTATTATTAAAGTGTAAGTACAAAAAATGTTCAGAATTAAAAACTCCACCAAATGAGCCTAAATTTATTGATATGTATAATAGGTTCTTGTCATGAGATAAACGTAAAATAAAATATTCGTTTTTAACCTTCTTACAGAGTGCCATGCAAGACAGAACATACAATTATTCAAATAGTCACATGGTTTAACTTTTGCAAATAAGAGTTTATTAATATTTAATTGTTAATATTGACAAATTAATTTTTTTTTCTGCGATGGTAAATGTATCCATGATTACTGATCAATAAAGTAATGAATTCAATAATTATTAAAAGTTTATGTCGGATGTCATCTGTCAAACGTTAGCAATACAACTGTTTAACATTTTGGTGCTAAGCTATTGCTCATGGCACTGTCACTGAGTAAATGGCTAAAAAATTATTACTTTTATTTTTCTTCTCTTCTGCGAATGTAAATAATAATTTTGGAGTTTTTGAATGAAATTTTTAATTCTGAACTTTTTGTATTTATACTTTTCTTTTAAAATTAATAGGGCAGAATTTACGGCCATATAAAAATTTTATCATTGTATTTCCTATGGTCCGCAAAAAATGTTAGACACCCGCTATACGGGCCTATTCTGCAACTCAGTGGTTAATTTTTAACAACTGGTTAAAAAATAACCAATCAACAACTATTAGATATTTTTTTAATCAGTACAACGTAGACTTTCCAAAAGGTCGGTGCCCAACTTATCAAAAACGTCATGATGGCGTAAGAAAACAAAAATGTATACGCTCAGTGGCTCGCAATACGAGTCCCTAAACCCTGTCCGTGGACGACCAATAAAGAAAAGATATACTCGTGGAATGACTTCGCAAGAGTCCACTCCTGTTACCTTATTCGCTCTAATATAGCTCACGGCTCGCAATATATAAAACAAACATATAAGAGTTCACAGATGATGACCCCAATAAATAAAGCATACGGTAAATATGTAATACAAATGAGACTAAATGAAATACACACAAATAAAAATTTCTCTTATCTGAACAGTGACGGGACGGGCGGAGATCGGATGGTAGCACAATATGGCGGATGTTCCCTCGTGGCGAACCAACAATGGTACTTTCCCACTCGCTCGACAGTTCAGGAGATCCAAGGACGTAATAGCACTGATGATCACAGATGACGGGAATGATGACGATGATAATGATCGATAATCGGCCCAAAAAGCCAATGTCGTAAATGGTCGACAAAGCCAACAATGATAATCACCAACGATTATCCGAAAAGCAAAATCGGGACCAATGCTACATAAAACAACGCAAGGTAAAAAAAAAATGAACATAAAAAAATAAAAGCCTAAAAAAGAAAGAAACAGTCAATATGTGGTGTGGTGCACTTTTGCCAAAATGGCTGCTAGGACTACGTTATACTTTTCTGTACTTTATTCTGAATTTAAATAATAAAAATAAAGAGACTAACTAATGTGATATTACTGTAAGATTGTAGTTATTTAAATCATTAATGGCCGTTTGCACCAACAAGGCTTAAATTTTAATCTAGGCTTAAACAAAAAAATGCAAATCGAAATTTTGACATCAATATATTATATTTCATTTGACATTTCATTTCGATGCAATATTGTCAATTTAAGCCGAGTTTAATATTGAAGTTACGTTGGTGCAAACGGCCATAAGTACCTTACAGGGAAAGCGGTTTGATAGTGTAAGAAAAGTGACGAAGGTTTCTAATCCAGGAAATTTACTAAAGTCACCAAATGTAGGACAATGTAGATTAAATCCTGAAAAACTGAGCGCTCAAAACTTAAATACTCGCAAACTTCATAAAATTACTTAAACAGATCACACAAAAAATAAGCCTACAAGCTTCAAATTACTTTTCAAAAAGAACTAAAATTTTAAGATGCAGACTACACTTGCTTTGAGTCGGTTTAATTTAGGAATGACGATGGATACCCGGGTACTCGGAACCTACCCGATAATAACGTACCCGGGTATAAAATTTCTTACCCGATTACCCAAAATATACCCGTTGCCCGTTAATTACCCGATACCCTATAATTATCTGAACAGTTTTCAGCTGCCGGAAACATTATATCTAAAAGAAGAGCTTTTTATTATAGCATACCATAATTAATTTATGTTAAGTATAGAGTATATTATTTATTTGTATTACTTTTTATTTAATAAATATATGAGAACTAAACAATAACAATAAATTTTATTAAAAGTACACTGCTAATATAAGGGTAATTGGTAATTAACAAAATAACAAAATATGTATATTATGTTCTTAAAGGATAACGGGTAATTAAAGGGTATCGGGTAATTAATGGGTAAAGGGTACTATCCGGGTAGTTGTTTCGGGTACTGGGATACCAAAATTATCGGAATTCGTCATTCCTAGTTTAATTAGGAATTTTAATTCGAGGACAAGAAATGAATAAATAGTACACACCACCCATGCAGCTGGTCCGTTCTCCAGATAGTCTAAACAGAGGGGCTACAAACCTTGAATTGAAGTGATGATAAACATCCCAAAAAGATAAGATCACTGCATAAGTAACTACATGCAGAGCCATCTGTCGCGAATGCCGTGGCAAGAGCCAGCAAAGTGTCTGACATCTGGTGGCAAAATAAAACATATACGTTGTAGGGAAAACGTTGTGCTGTCATATAGGGTTATAAGTAAATAGCAACCAAAAATGACCAGCAAATCGAAGAAATATTGTTCTGTACCGCAGTGCAATAATTATACAAGTGCTGACATTTCCGTTCATTATTTCCCAAAAAGAGAAATATAAAAAAATAAGTGGAAAATCGGAAAGGACATATCACCGTTCATGAACGTGTGTTCACAACATTTTTTACCTAAGCGATTTTATTCCATATAAGTATTTATAAAAAATTATGCTTTAAAATATTATTAGATTGTTTTTATAGTTATTAATAGAAAAATATTAAAAAGAAATGGTAAACCAAGCAAAAAATTACCTAAAGAATATTCGACAAAATCCCTGTACAGAGAAGAAAAATAAAGAGACGTTACCTGTAAATAGTAACTATTATTCTTTAATATTATATATTTATTTTAACTTGTTTATAGAAAAGATAGAGAAGAAGAATAAACTATAAAAATACCAGAAGTTGAGCAACAGCAAGAGAAGAAGACGTGCAAAACAAAGAACTTGATGTGCATTTGTATTTAATGTTATTACAATTGAATGATAAGCCCCTTTCAAATTAGATGTTTGAACACACAGTCCATTTATTTCTATATTATTCTGTTTATCTGTCTTATATCCACACAAGTATGTCCAGCTAAAAATAATTAAATAAGTAGTTAACATGCAGATAACTTCAATTTTGAATCTTATTTTACCTTTATATACTGTTTCTCCTTCGACCATAGGCCGCACAGCAACATTTAAATAAATGTATATGTCTGACATTGTAATAAACATATTTAATTTCATTTAAAAATAACAAAATATCCTCAAAACAAATCATCAAAATACAACTAGCACAAACGTAAAATATAATGTTTTCCCTATAAGTCGGTCATTAGTGCTGCCATCTCTAGGATGTGGCTCTCCCGGATAAAAGTACAATTATGATGGCGACAATAGACACTTACAGAATTGACGTCATATGCGAGAGAGAGAGAGAAATATAAGATCATGCTTCCGAACAAACCTCCCCTCGTTGTCTTACGTCCCGCTCCATTATTCTACCTGTCATTAGGTTTGCATCCGTTATTCAGAGTTAACCTAATTCTTTGTGATTTGTTCATTGTGTTCAATAAAAATGAGTTTAAAACCACAAGATGGGCGTGGGGCAACTTTCTTTGTTTGATAATATTGAAGATCACTCGATTGTTCAACAAAAAACGATGGCTGGGTTGTAGAAATCTATGGCTGATGACAGTTCTTTGTTTGGACGTGGTAACCATACCAACCTTTAGTTCTATTGTGACAATAAAATACGTCCAGTACTAATAGAATTTAATTTTAAAAAGGTTAAGAAAAATATCCTTCAAAATGTTAAACTATTGAAAAATACGAAAATATTGATAGAAGAAGACTTTTCCAATAAAATACTATAAAAAGGATACTAAAACCGCATTTTAATAAAGCGAGAAGAAAGAGTTTAAAACATCTCTAATGCAAAGTATACTATATGTTAACGATAAAAAATTTACCGCTCAAGATTTTAATAATGGATATTCACATAATGAAGAGGATTCAAATAAAGAATTTGCCCCTCCGAACAGTAAACAATTATCTATGTCTGTGGGTGCATTATAATAATACCAAAATAATAAACCTGAATTACCACAACCTAAAGATGTGAGCGACTATTTTTATAGTTTTATTGCTGTACCCGATTACGTCATTTTTTTACTATATGACCTAGTATAGTCAGCCCGGAGGCCGGAGTTCGCTGAAATAAGCCAATAATTTATTACCCGTAAAGATATTACCACAACCACACAGAAAATCCACAGGTAGTCTGAAACAGGGATGTATTCGGAATCTGCGCAAGGGAAAATATTATTACTACAAGTTCATAGTGTTATACTCGTATCAAATAATGACACATTTCACAGACTTACATAATACTTTCATTGAAATACAATAATTATTCTTATTGCTGAATTTCACTGGCGTGTTTAAAAGTTGCAGGTGAGAAGTTATTATCATTATATACAAATAGCAAACTGTCCATTTACCATAATTTATATTAATAATAATACGGTTATTTTCTGTTTCGTTTCAAAAACGTATGTACTTAAAAATTCCCCACGCATATACATACATACATACATACATAAAATCACGCGTATCCCACTTAGTGGGTTAGCAAAAACCCGAAAAAAATAAATATTAACAATAGGGAAAGGGATAAAAAAAAATCATCTTTCGCCACACATTCCTGTACAAACATACTTCGTTCACAACGTCCACATAATTTATATAAACCAAAATCACGGCAGCGACATCTTTCATTATTGAAAAAATCCGACGTTACCGACATAGTCACCGATCGATATACCTGTCAAATACGCGAGGCGAACATTGCTGAAATGTCAAATATTGACACCTACCTATTATTTATTACAAAGAAAACATGAGCAAATAAATATATTATAAGTCGCAAATAACGTCTATTATTACAAATAAATTTTTGCTAGAAGAAGTACTCTAATGACGGTAAGTAAAATCAAATTTGGAAATTGACTTAACCCCAGTATTTTAAACTAACCCTTTTCGGAAGTACAGCCTATCTCATTAAAAAAAGTGATTTTCATTATCGTCGGCCAAAAAATTTGATACAATAAAACTTCAGCTGTCTCTACATTCTCATAAAACATTCTTACTAACCATATATCTTCACACCACAACATTTACAATACAATCATCCTTCGTCACACATTCCTATCGAGGCACACTTCTTTCGCCTCAGCCACATTCATAATCGTATTCATGCATACTCTTCTTCTCTTTCCACTCGGAAACTTACGCTCCTTCAAAACACTACCAATCACATCCATCCACTTACACACTGGACGGCCACGCAATCGTACACCCTCAACTTTACCACGCATATATCAAAACGAATACAATATTTGTTCAACACCATATTTACTACTGACGGCCGCCTGCGCCAAAGGCCCAAATAAGTGGTTTATGGTTTGTGAGATTGATATTTGGAATAATAAATTATTGGCTTATTTCCGCGTACTCAGGACAAACTATACATTACTACCATCCAATTGGGACTGCTTCTATCACAGATTTCGACATATATCTGAACCGTAGAGCGCGTCTACCACGAGTCACCTTAAAGCTATCGTGAAAAGAGCACCACAGGGGTCACTTTTGTGCTATTTGGGATTATTTTTTAAGTTTGAAGATTGATTTCGGTCAGAATCAAACCCGGGTCGTCCGGTCCGAACCACAACCGGTCTCCAAACTCACAGATCAATGCGACCTCCATAAAACGAACTCGTTTGTTTTTTTCAAATTATAAAAATATATCAAACTTTAAATATATTTATTAAGACATACTATGTCTATTTTATTTGGGATGCGTAAATGATTGTAAGTGCATTGACTACTCGATAAAAGTTCTAATTGAATGCTAATCCAAAGTTAAAATTATTTCCTAATATCCTAATTATCAACTTTCACAAAAGTGATTCAGATGTTATATTCTCCTCAACAGTTTTATGCGCTCAAAAATTTATATTATATGTATTTCTATTCATATTTTTTTATTGAAATAAATGCAAACGGAAAACCGAACAAATTGTACATCGGCTCCTACAAAATAGAAAACCCACCATTCTGTTGTGGATTAAGATTACATGTAAATGTATAGTTTTAACAAAGGTAACATATTAAAGATGTTAGATAGGCGAAACTATAATGAAATACTACCAATATTATGTAAATGCTCAAAATTCATTATTATTTTATTTCCCTCGGCTCCCCTCTTCTTTTGATTCCGACTACGCGTAGTACACCACAGTAGTATTAACACCAAAAGTGTAGAATAGAACATCACCATTTGCAAGAGACGAAAGGGCACCCCGAAACCAGGGGTACCCAACCTCTAACCTGCGAGAGGTTTGTGTCCGGCCCGTGGTATTTTTTGAACTGATCTTAATAGTGAACAATCTTTTTGTAATAATTGATTAATATTCAGTTAGAAATAGTTTTTATCATATTTGTATTAAGATAGTCAATTCATTTGAAACTAAACTACAATTGTTAATTAAGAATCGTGTTCAAACGTATAATTTTTGTCATTTTCCATGCTGTGATAATTTATCAAAAACAGTCGAGTTACATTTTTTTCTATTGAAAACCTTTTTAAAAATATTATTTTATTGCTGGAATCATTTAATGATTTTAACAATAATTCACACATATTTCAATTTTTTCTCAATCTTTTTGAGCATGTCATCACCGAACACCGATTTTGTAAAGAAATTGTAATTATAACTCTTTAATTTTCAAGGTAATGAAAACTTGACTCAAATTTATACATTATTGATTGAATGACTATTCGAAAATTAAAAATTTCACCAGGTTTCAATTTTTTATAGTACACATAGACACCTGCAAACAAACATTTTTAAAGATGAAACGTAAAATCAAGAAATCAAGCGCGCATAACCGATCCCCATCTCAAAAACTTTTTACAATTTGGTAAAATCCCTAAACTATTATTTCAAATTTATAGCTACCTACTACACATATGTATGTATATATTATGCACGATAAAGATAAGTATAATTTAAGTGCCTTTGCATTTATAATCCAAAAGGATTTGCAATAAGTATAAATATCCAGCCTGTCATATATTTTAAAATTTCGTACATGGCCCACCTCAAAAAGGTTGGTGACCCCTGCTCTAAACCATTCTCTCTAGCTTAGCAGAACTGGATAAGGTAATTTACAAGTGCAACTAAGATTTCGAGTATTTGTCAACAACAAATATAATGCTTCTAATAATCTAGACAAAACTAATAATTTTTTATATGCAATTATATTAGGATATTATTGTGATTTATTACAATAATGTACTCGTGTTTTCTAAATGGGTACATAAATTTTTAAAATATAGGTATTCATAAATATTTTTGACAAATTTACTCTATAAATTTTGTTTATGTTGTTACAGATCCAGCAATTAAAATGTTACAGTAATTATAAATTCATACCGATATATGTTTCTAGCAAATCAGATTCCACTTCATAAATAACAGAAATTATGAGACATTAAAATAATTATATTTCAGTATTGGAATTTTATCAAATATTTGAAAATTGTTTTAAATAAACCGCAATTAGGAAGAAGTAAAAAATAGAGTTAAAAACAATATGTTGTTGTTTACAGTAGATAAGAAATTTGATACTGGGTAAATAAAATTATTCAACCATTCTTTAGTCAATATTAATTACGATAATTAAATATTTAATTAAGTACAAAGAATTATTCACTACAACAATTACTTTTTAATACAAATTTTATTATGTAAATATAACTACAAGAATAAAACTACCTTCTACAAATCATTAAATAAATATTTTATTATTAATAATTTACAATAACCTACATAAATTTGCTCTATCTACCAATACTTCATTTTTAAATACCAAATAAATTTTACTATACTAGCAATATTTACTAATGTGGTGCTCCATATTCACCGTGGGGAAGAGCAGCAATAGGAGTATGAATTTCTCTAAAAACCTTCATAACCTCATAAGCAGTATGCACAATCCCATCGAGTTCATCGCCATTATGTTTGATATAAATAATAGCATTGACGATCATCTTCAGTAAGGCTTGCTTAATCCAAAGCAACAGGTCGACTTTAGAACGCACGAACTTTGCAAAGAAGTCGTAGGCTGCGTTGGCGATGGAAACGTAGATTTCAGTGTAATCTTCTTCGGGTTCCACATGACCGTAAGGGACTTCTTCGGGTTCCACATGACCGTAAGGGACTTCTTCGGCGTAGAGGGTTGGGATTTCTTGGTGTGCATGGCTGGAGGCCAAAGCCACGAAGAGGACAGTCTGAAAAGAAAATAATTACATTTAGGAATAATGAAATAAACAAATTTGTTTTAAACTAAAAAATTCAGATTCGAAAAGTTTGTACTGTTTTTTAAAAATCTGAAATGTACAAGTTGAGGACAATTTTCAGTGAATTTTTTAATCAAAAATAGTAAATATAAATAATATGTGATATCACCACGAATATATATTCACGGCATATTGTTCATTTCTTAGTGAACTAACCTGCTTTTATTAACAGATTTATCTATACCACTGAAGGTGCTTACTACTACCATGGCACTTCGTTTGACGCCGGCCGGATTCGAACCGAGTCGTCAAAACCATAATCGGTCACTTAACGTAACCCCAAAATATACAATATACATGATGTTTGGATTTTGAAGACCACCATTAGGATATCGAAAATTATAAGACATACGACTTCGGACAAATGGGACATCTGGAGGGCCATATTAGATATGCTTTTTTGTTTTGCAAAAAATTCTTATAACCTACTAGATGTTGACGAAAAACAGATTTTCTTTTTTAAATAACATGTGCGATTGGTACGTAATGTGGAAAAATATTTCTAATAAAAAAATAGATTTCTTTATAGTTCATCCAGCGGCTTACGAAAATAATTTTTCTATCGGTAAATTTTCAAAATATAACATAAACTTACATTTTTTATATGGGACCCATATTTGATTTTTATTTTTTAGCAACAGCGACGCGATCGGAATTGTTTCCAAATAATAAGCTTTTTTTTGTTTCTTGAAAATCTGATTTTTTGGACATTTCTTTTTTATATTTTTTTTGTATAAAACATTCAAGTATCAACATTATTAAATATTGGTTTGTATTTTATTTCTTTCAGGTACCTACTTTTTAATTTGTTTTTTTTTTATAATTGTGTATTTTTGCTATTTGAAATGAAAAAGTTATTCTTTAAAAAAAAAGATATTATTCCAAAGCATACCAGTTTTGTATAATACTTCAATAATATGGAATAACGGTATATTAAAGACCGAATGTCAATTATCATTTTATTTTGTGAGGAGTGATCCAACCCTTCGAACAAATAATCGACAAGTATGACATGAGTTCTTTATACTAATTTTTCTATTTTACACTTCCTGTGCCTTTCTTAAATGAAAAATGGTTAAGGTAAAATTTAGGGAATTTTTCAGTTACTACTTCTCTTTATTCTTGTTTTAAATTCAAAATTATATGAAAATAAAAATTTTAATAACCGTTTGTGTTCGTTTATTTAACGATATTTGGCATTTGATATTTTTTAAATTCTTGGCGCCAACCTTATAAAAATAAATTATATTAGTCTATTACTACACTAGAATAAGCTATTAACGAACTCCTTTGGGTGCTGTAATAACTGTGTTACAGATGCAAAATAGAAAAGTGTGTATGCAAATTACAATGAAAACAATACGGTTACTAAAAAACATCTAACTTTGTATTTCAAAGTACAGTAAAATTTGATTGTATGTTTAAAGTATTTGCAATCAGTACTTGCGTACTATTTCTCTGTTGGCACTGTGACGCCCATAATATAAAAACTAAAATTTCAATACAGTAGTTCAAAATCAAAGTGATAAACAAAAATTGAGCATCACAATTTAAAAGAAAATAATAAAAATTAAAATTCTGTATTACACTTAGGCTCTTACCACGATCACGGTTTTAACTAAAATGCTGTTTTAAGAAATGTAATTTCACCCTTATGTTAGAAGATCGATTTATTTAAAAATATTTGTTTAAATACAAACTATGTTCTGCTTTAAAATCATATTTTGATAAATTTGATAGTATTTATTATTATAATTAAATAATGAAATTTAACATTTCTTAAAACAGTTTATTTGTAAAAACAAAAAACTGCAAAATTTACTTTTTGCCAATATTTTTTTAGTGTAAATTTTTCAGAAAATATATGACTAAAATAGGGTACTGATGTACCGAAAAACGGGGTTACTTTGCACTCGTTCTGGTTTTTTGCACCAGTGCTGTAAAAGTATGTTTTTCGTAAACCTATACCGCTATTTAGCCCTTTTGCGCTCACTCACTGCGTTTTCTAGCAATAGAGAACACTATGTTATATCATAGAAACATTTTAGACCGCTGCTCTTAAGCATCAGTCATCCATAAATTGTACAAAAGCCAATGCTGAAAAGTATGACGTTTTAAATAAATAATTATTTGTTTGTAAATGAACTTTATCTCTGATAATAGGGATATTTTGCACCAGTCATGTGGTGCTGAAAAACTTCAAAAATCAATATTGATAGTAAAGAGTGTTATGGTGAATTTGTTTTATTTTAATATGAAAAAAACATAATAAATTGCCTTCAAAGTGTAATCACAATTTGATTTTACCTTTACAATGCTATGCTTTATAATTAATAGTAGTATTACTTTAAAGACATTTTATCATATCATTAAAAGAATTAGGTAAGTCAAAAATGGTGCAAAGTAACCCCATTTTAATTCAACTAACATCGTATTTCTTATAGTTTTTAAAATCCCCATGCTAAACAAGTTCTTTGGGTCAATTCAAATGTCATAAATTTTGTTAAATTATAAATTAGAATTAAATAATATTGAATATTAACTTACCAATAATATGCAGACAAATTTACCCATTCTGTGTCGTGTGTTTGCCTTTTGCACTTCAAACATTAACTAACATTTTTTGAAGAATGATAATTTATATAAGGGAGAAAGTACATTTAATGTCAAATTAATGGGCAGATAATTGTTTGCAAATACTCGTAAAGAATTTCTTTCGCATTTGAAAATTGTACAGATATAGATTTATAATGTGTTCAAAAATTCCCAAATTAAAAAGAAAAACATCTCCTGTTGAAATTATTTTCACTGAAATATTTAAAAAATGTTTTAGAAAAGTTCTATAGGACTGAAAAAGACAATGATTTGTTCATTTAAATTAAAATTTTATTACAGTCAGGATGTTCGAATTATGCACAATTTTATATGCCTACCAAGTGAATTTTTATTTTAATTTCATAAATTAATTAAATTATTATTAGAAAATACTATTTTAACCATTTCGGAGTTGATTATATTTATTAGTAATGACAAGCATATTTAATTTTAGTTCATAAAAAACTGTACGATTTTTTTGATTCCAATGAAACATTAACAGCGGTAATAATAAATACGAATTAATTCAGAATAGTCTCATTACAAAGGAATAATTTATCACGAGCTAAACCCACGAATGTACAATAATAAACATGGAATAAGCCTAAACTCGATAATAAACTCTGCGCAAATTTTATGTTAAAACACGGTTAAAAGCAAGGCAACAAGTTTTAAAAATCTGATGTGGTCAACACAATATCGCTTTTTAATTTTTATTAATTTAAATACCTACCTGCATATTCTGCAAACTATATTAAGGTCCTTTTCATATATCTTTTGCTTTACATGATCCATTTCGTTAATGTGTAGTGTGTAGTTGTAAACTAATATTTCACACTTTGATAACACGTACTTATTCACAGTTTGATTTTTAGTACTGCAAACACTTCAAATTTATATCGGACCATTCTGTATATCTAATATTTATGTATGATGGAAAATATATTATTTTTATAAACCTTAATTTCATTAGACTCAATACAATCTTCATGACACAGTTTCATTATTAATTTTAATGTAATTGCTTCCTGACAGTGACATTTCTTTAAATATGTCAAAATTGTTATTAAAATATTTTGTTTTTATTTGACGCATATGCAAGATGATATACAATTATACAAAAATAAATTATTTTATAATTTAATATTTAAAGTTATTTCAAGTTATTTACTAAATGCTATTATCGTAGAATAGGGCTGTTGCAAGAATTTTTATGTGACTTCTAAGTATTAAATTTGAATAGATATTGTTTTTTAAAGAGCCTCAAATTTGAAAATATCGCGAAATATCCTTTAGATATTTTACAATTAATTTTTGAAATTTGGATAAAATTTTGAATAAGTCACGTGATCTGAAACAGAATGTGACGTCAGAGTACATACATCTTCAGCGGTTCTAAGGTGTCAAGTGTATTGTCAAAGTTGTCAAACAAATGTCAAATAACAATCACGACCAGAACTTTAAAGTAAAATATATTATCAATATATATAATAAATTCAGTTTTTATATTTTATTTTATCTCAACTCTTTAACACCCCTTATTTCGGTAGCAGTAAAGAATCGTTCTGATATAAATTCAGCCATCATCCAGCTATCGACCTTCGGTTAATTGTCCGTTTTAGCTTGAGTGTAATTTGAATTAGCCATTATTACTTTATTATTCATTTACAATGAGCAATGTCAGCGTCAAATGTCAAATTAAAAGATTTTGTTATTAACATGTGACAAACTTTAGCCTACGTTGATTTATATAAATAATATGAATAAACGTAGGTGATGGAAAAACTATTTTCCTATTGGCTATTAATGATGTAATGTATGTGCTTCTACGTCACAGGAGTGGGGGGTAGTTTTTCAGGACGTCAATCTTTTTATTTAATTACTTCCACAAATAACAACAAATTATTAAAATAAAAATTATTACTAAGAAAATAATTCCATAAACTTTCATTTAAAATAGATTTTGAAAAATGTGAAACAGGCTCATTGAAAATTGTACCATTATATCCAATTTTTTATTAGTAAAAGTTGCTAAAAAATTATATTCAATGAATTTTTTTACAAGAAAAACTGTTAAAAGCTTGTATTTATGATACTTCCTGTTATCCGATATACACTAAAATCTAATGAACCTTCCCACGTTAGTATAGAATGGGTGTACAAAATTTCAAAATTTTCTGATTGGTAGTATTTGAGAGACACACGGACATACAGGCACACACATACATATCTACAGACATCAATGTAAAAATGTTAAAATCGGCTTCTAGGGACATCAAAAAGTGCTTATTCATTAAAATCTCTATATGCGATTTTTATCACGATCCTATACCTCCCTTACCTAGGGTAGCGGGAGGTAAAAACCGAAACCAATAGTCATATAGATCTATATGTGTGTGTTTGTGTATGTGTGTGTGTGTGTGTGTGTGTGTGTGTGTGTGTGTGTGTGTGTGTGTGTGTGTGTGTGTGTGTGTGTGTGTGTGTGTGTGTGTGAAGAGCTGATTAGATTTTGGTTATAATTGGTCAACCGTAGTTGTAGTTCTTAACAGTTTTTCTTGAAAAAATGCAGTTAAATATCATTTTTTGACATTTTATGTGATTATCAATATGAAAGAATATCTTATTGTATATACGGTTTAATTATACATTTTCCTTCATATTCACTAGATACAGAGGTAATGAATAATAAAGAGATTAACTTTCAAAAATCAACAAGCTTTGCTATAATTATAAAAACAGCTGATATATTTAAAAAAATTCTAATTGAAATTGACAGATGTCAGTCTCAAGTGCAACACCAAGGATGGAAAGCATAGGATCAGAAAGTGGTATAAGTGATAGTGTTGCTCGCAAGTGACGTGCTGTTGCAACTTCGCCTCAGGATTGGAACTTTCAATGCCAGGAGTACGGGGAAGGCTAAAGAGAAGATGGAAGAACTATGTCGCGGGAAGACGAGAAAGGAAGAACTGTGTAAAGAAGATGCATTAGACAGGAATGAGTGGAAGAGAAGAATAAGAAACAGCGACCCCTAATAAAATAGGGAAAAGATGAAGAAGAAAGAAAGAAGTGACAAGTACAATTTACAGTGTGTATGTTCGTATTATAATTTTATTGGATTTATAGAATCTTTTCAAAGGAACTCTCTGTATGGAATTTTTAAAAAATAGTATGTGTTCGTGTTTTGGTAAGGAATTTGTACAAAATACTTTGAATTAACGGAAGGTCTTGTGCTGGCCACAACGGGTTTTTTTGACCAAAAACCTTACGGTGACGGAAGGAAATATAATGTCATTTACCAAAAGCTCCTTGGAAAAACTCTATCCAGCAAAATTGTAACAGGGATATATACAATATTCTAGAAATTCCATACCAAAAGTTCCTTGGAAAAGATTCTATAAATCCAATAAAATTATAACACGAACATTCACTATGTAAATTGCACTGACATCTGTCAATTAGAATTATTTCAATATATCAGCTATTAACATTATTATAACAAAGCTGGTTGATTATTGAGAGTTAATATCTTTATAATTCTTTAACTCTATATCTATTGAATATAAAGGAAATTGTATAATCCAACCGTAACAATAAGATATTCTTTCATATTGATACACAAAATGTCAAAAAATGACATTTAACTTACTTTTAATAATTGTATATTCTTCAATTCTACGATAACAGCATTTAGTAAAAAACTTTAAATACAAATTTACAAAATAATTTATTTTTATACATCATCTTGCCTATGCGTCAAACAAAAACATAAAACTTTAATAACAATTTTCACATATTTAAATAAATGACACTGTCAGGATGCAATTACATTAAAGTGTTAAGGAGAATGTAGTAGTAATATATTTGTTTCTAATGAAATTAAGGTTTGTAAAAATATTATATTTTCCATCATACATAAATATTAGAAGTACTATTGTTTTGCTCCATTGTCCTCCAGGATACGCCTCTGAAAAGACTTTGTGTAAAGATACGAGCACTATTTTGATTTTTTTAAGTTTATCTATTAGTTTTGTGAATATTTGTGAAATTTATTTAGTGTATATGATATATTTGTTAAATGTAAAATAAAGAATGTTATGAGTGAATGTAAATTTTTTTGAACATAATGATAAGTTTATTTATAATGCGTGGTTATATACCCAGCGGGAGGATATGGGCTGGCGAGATCAGATATTTTTAATATTATTAATTGATGTCATGGTGGGCACTTGGTGAAACATATTATGAAAATAAAAAATTATAATATAAATTAAACACTTGGTTGTTTCACAAACTTTATTTAAACGACGATCGTTTCGACCTCTCGGTCATTATCAAGTTAACAAAATATTACAAATTGTATCTTATTTATGTATATATACGTGCTAAAATGGGTGGGGGTGAGTACAAGCCAGCGGTAACATCTAATAAAGATTTAATAATGGGGAGTTATTTAGGTCTATTTGATCATTGGTAATGGGTTTTCTTGAGTTTATGGCCTTATTTATTTCGAATGCTTCGCACAGACTTAAAAGGGAACTTTTCTGCAAAGAGTGTAAGATTTGGAAACTCTCTGACAATAACTTTCATAAAGAAGTGTTGTGTATTAAAAGTATTGCATGCAATAATGGATATAATCCTCATATCATTGATCAAATAATTTGCAAAAAACAACGAAATTTTGCATAAAAATTGTTGTACCATAGCATGCCCTTAAATAATAACAGATGGTTTTATTTAAATTATATCCCGCAAACTTCTTATAAAATTAAAAACTTATTTCATAAATTCGGAATAAATACTATAGTTACAAACAAATCAAAATTAAACAATATCATTGTAAACAATAAACCTAAAACAGCAAACAAAGAAAAATCGGGCGTTTATAAAATACATTGTTCAGAATGTGATTGTTTTTATATCGGGCAAAGTGGTAGAGCCATAAAAACCAAAATGAAAGAACACCGAAATCCATAGAAAATAATAAACATGCGACTGGTTTTCCAACACATTGGATCGAGAACAAACACCATTATGACGGAAATTTCCAAATCTTACACTCTTTGCAGAAAAGTTCCTATTTAAGTCTGTGCGAAGCATTCGAAATATAAGCAAAGATATAGGTCTGAAGTTTTCGAGTAAGTTTACATCCCGTTTCTTGAAAACAGGAGTGACGATGGCGTGTTTAAATGCACTCGGAAATTTGCCCGTTGATAGGGATAGATTAAAAATGTGGGTAAGTGGCTTAGCTATGACATAGCCACAAAGTTTAATCACTTTGCTAGGTATGTGATCATATCCGCAGGAATACTTATTCTTCAGAGAATTAATGAGCGACATGATTTCTTCTTCTGTTGCAAGGGTAAGAAAAATTGAGTTCTGTGTTTGAGCAGTGATTGAGATGTGTTGGTCATTATTCACTGAGGAATCCTTATGTTGCAGGAGGAAGTTGTTGTAGTTATTTGCTCCGGCAATAGTAACATCAGGAAAGCTATGGGCCTCGGTATTGCGGTTGGTTACATCTTTTACAACTTTCCATGTGGACTGTGCATTGTTGTTAGAAGTAGCAATGTATTTTGAGAGGTATTTTTTCTTAGCTAATTTTATCACTGATGTTAATGTTGCGCAGTACTTTTTGAAGTGAAGACGAAGGGTTGGTGAATTATCTTGCCGGAGACGGAGACGTAGTTTGGCTTTGGTACGGCACGATATGCGTATACCTTTCGTTATCCATTGGTCACTGCTTTTATTAGACTTTATGTACGTAGGAGGAAACGATTCTTCAAATATGGATGTGAACTTGCACAAAAACAATTCAGTGGAGAGATTTATGTCTACTTCTTGTTTGATGACCGAGAGGTCGAAACGATCATCGTTTAAATAAAGTTTGTGAAACAACCAAATGTTTAATTTATATTATAGATATTTTTAATATGAAATCAATTTTAATAAAGAATCAAAAGATCAATTTCAGACCAATTCGGTTTTAATAAAAGATCAAAAGATTGTTTTTATTAAAAGATATATCTTTATTGATAAGAAGATACTGCTACGCATACGTATATCAAACCACGAAACACAATACATGAATAACACCTAACGCGCGGCAAACTCAAAATTCCTACTGAAATTAAGAGATTTTTTCATCGATTTTTTAATAAATCCATTTTTTGGAAAAACCGACCCTTCGGACGCTAAAAGATCGATATCTTTCAGAAAGATCGATTATCTGGTTTCCGGATAAATTATTTTTTATTGATTGATCTTTTAGAGAAAAGTAGATTTTTCAATTAATCGATCTTTTCGACAAATCGATTTTTTCAATTGATCGATCTCTTGAAAAAATCAATCCGATTTAAAAAAAGATCGATCTTTTTTTCGGAAGTCGTAATATACAGGGTGGTTGATTTTTCATTGTCCAGCTTATATCTTCTGAAATATTAAAAATACAAGAAAAAGTTATTTCATACAACCTGGTCTATAATTTAGCATAAACAATTTTTTTCCAAGGCCTACCAAATTTTCAGAAAAATATTTAACTTTGATTTTTTAAATGGAATACCTGTATATTTTTACGGAATAAAATTCTAAATAAATTTCTCTTTACAATGATGTATAACAAGTTAGGGTTTACCTTTAAATTATGTCTAATAAAGCAAATAGAAATACGATAAAAGTAGGCTGTGATATTCTATTGTTTATACTAGTAACATCTGTCACAGATTTAATAATACTGATTATAATCATGAGAACGTTGTTAAGATTCTTATTTAATTAAGAAAAATGAACGTCGGTTACAGTAATATCGAAAAAGTTGATATGCTTTGCTGTTTCCACAGATCAAATAATAATAAACGTCGGGCTGCTATCCTGTATCAAAATTTAAAATATATTATGTTGTATTAAATTTTACTACTTGATATTTAAATAAAATTATTAATAATTTTGTATATCATCAATGCTAGTAATTCTATTACTTGCTTTATTAGACATAATTTTATTCAAAGGAAAACCCCTACGTAGCCAATGTTCATGCGACAGGTATAAACAATAGAATATCATAGCCTACTTTTATCATATTTCTATTTGCTTTATAGGACATAATGTAAAGGTAAATCCTTACTTGTTACACATCATTGTAAAGAGAAATTTATTAAGAATCTTATTCTGTCAAAATATATAGGGTGTTCTATTTAAAAAATTAAAGTTAAATATTTTTTCAAAAAAATGGTAGGCTTTGGAAAAACATTGTTTATGCTAAATTATAGACCAGGTTGTATTAAACAACTTTTGTATTTAACTTTTTTTTGTATCTTTAATATTTCAGAAGATATAAGCTGGACAATGAAAAATCAATCACCCTGTATATGAAAGAGTTCTGCAACTTCTGCTGATAGGAATACTAACCATATTTTTCCTACACAGAAAGTAAAGTAAATGCTAAAATAATGTTTTATTTACACAAAGAAACAACTCGTACTTCTACAATAGCAATACATTACAATGGAATGATTAAATTTTATATTTTTACTTATCTTAATTACTTATATAATTTATTATTTTTATTGACTTTTTGATGGCATTCTTCTACTTGAAAGTCCAGCAAAAGACACACAATATATCTCAAATCATCAATTGCCCCCCAATGTAAATCTGCTTCATATTCATCATTGAAAATGATAGTTGGTATGAAAGTAGCTGGAGGGTCCAAACTGTGGGTTCTGTCTCCCATAGCAGCTAACATTTTATTTCCATTACCATTATTTAATTGAGTTTCAATATCTAGCCATGACATTTCACTGAGTCCATTAGCACACTGCAAATTCAATAATTAGTATTACATTAGTAATTGAAAAACATAATTAGAACAACCTTATGAAAGAATATTAAGATATTTATAGATATCTAGGTATTATGGTATGGTAATATTTTTTTAATAATCCTTATTTTTCAGAATTACCAAAATTTATGATTTTAAAAAATAAAAGAATTTAAGGGGAGTAGGCGGCCAAAGCTCAACGTAGATGGCAGCATCCTAGCTATGAACTCTTTCCGCCGATAATTTTGTATGGTTTCACTGACAGTTAAATTTTTTTATTGTATTTCTGACTTAAAGTACAATTATAAAGTCAAATCCACAACAAACAATGTTAATTATTATAATTTTTACCAGGTGTATAACTAAAAATTAATTTTTCTCAAAATGATTTGCACAAACAAATACTTTTTACCTCCCGCTACCCTAGGTAAGGGAGGTATAGGGATCGTGCTAAAAATCGGATATAGAGATTTTCGTGAATAAGCACGTTTTGATGTCCCCAGAATCCAATTTTAACATTTTTACAATGATGTCTGTAGGTATGTGTGTGTGTGTGTGTGTGTGTGTGTGTGTGTCTGTGTCTGTGTGTGTGTGTGTGTGTCTGTGTCTGTGTCTGTGTCTGTGTCTGTGTCTGTGTGTGTGTGTGGATCGTGTGGAACGATTACTCAAATACTTTCAATCAGAAAATTTTGAAATTTTGTATACCCATTCTATACTAATGTGGGAAGAGCACATTAGTTTTTAGTGCATATCGGATAACCGGAAGTATCATTTATACAAGCTTTTAAGAGTTTTTCTTGTAAAAAATGCATTAAATATAATATTTTAGCAACTTTTACCAATACAAATTGAATATAACGGCACAATCTTCAATTCTACGATAATAGCATTAGCAGTGGCGGCTCAAGGCGTGAGCCACTTAGACACTGGCTCAGGGCGCCTGGCTTATTGGGGCGCTCAAAAAATCTAAAAACTCTATTGTACTGTACCTGTACGAGTATTATTAAATTTTGGAACTTTTTCAATGTTAGTTTTGTTTTATTTTGTCACCCACCACTCTGACACGTTTAAAGATAAGTTAACGTGGTTTAAAAATTTGATTTCGGCATGAAATTCTTTTTTGTATCACACATTTTTTTCGGATGAGCTTTTCGCGATTTACTAACAACTTAAACTCATGAAATTATTTAATAACTTAAATAGTATCTGTGAATCGACTTATTTCTCTTTCACTTCCACACGTATTATCTACTTAATATTGTTTATTTTTAATAGTGTCAAAATTTTGGATGAAAACATGGGAAATTTTCAGATGTTTAAAATACTAGAAGAATTTCATTAAGTTAAAGTTACTTGCGAATCGCCCAGCGGTAAAAATCTTGTAATATATAAGTATTAAAAGCTATTAGAGTAAATATTAATAATAGAGTAAATATTAATATTGTAATTTTTGTGTATTTTAAATTTCTTTAAAAAATTGTAATTTTGGTTAATTATTTTTTAACGTAACATTTTGGAGCGAGCTGCAGCGCCCAAAGGATATGAATTTTTTTTAATGGTTGAGGGGGAGGGGGCGCACTAATCTAGTTTGGCTCAGAGCGCCTATATATCTTGAGCCGGCCCTGAGCATTAGTAAATAACTTGAAATAACTTTAAATATTATATTATAAAATAATTTATTTTTGTACATCACTTTGCCTCTGCGTCAAACAAAAACAATACTTTAATAACAATTTTGACATATTTAAACAAATGTCACTGTCACGAAGCAATTACCTACATTAAAATTAATAATGAAACCGTGTTAAGAAGAATTTAGTAGTTTAAATATGATTCTAATGAAATTAAGGTTTGTAAAAATAATAGGTATATTTTCCATTATACATAAATATGAGATATACAGGATATTTCGATTTAAATTTGATGTTCGCAACATTATATATCAAACAGCTCTCAATAAGAACGTGATTTCAAAGTGTCATATAGTTTGCAACTACACATTTACGAAATGGATCAGCTACGGCGAAGAATGGGGGATTACAAGTGTTTGCTACTTAGCAACTTAATGACATAAGAGATAATAGATCAATCCAGAACAAACGAGTTTTGTGAGGGGTAGCTGTCAGAAATAAATTTCATACATAATTTACTCAATGATGTAGCCATGGAAAAATTTATGGTTTAATTTTATGAATGAATGGGGGATTACACAATTTTTTTTTATAATTATCTGAAAATATTAGGAAAACTAAGACTATTGATGAAAATCCGGTGAAAAAAATCCTATTAATAAGCGAGTTATGATCTCCCGAATTTTGTAAAGATTGACGTGACGTCACATTTATGTGTTTTTATATCAAACTGTTTTCATCATGGACCTAAATGTTCTTGAAATATATGCTATTTTAAGTTATATTTACATAAAAATAAATGAATATTATAACACTGTATAAGTCTACATACTTTATAATTACAGGTGTATTTAAATTATTAAGTTTAATGCAAGAAATTTATGTTAAAATAAAAACTGTTTGAAAACTGCTGTACAGGAATGTTAGCCCCTCCTTTCGAATTTGAATTTCTTAACTTCCATTGGTAGTAATCCCCACCTCCTAACACGCTATTTGTAATGCATGTATAGGTGGTCTCTCGGTCGCCAATCAAAATATTTTCATATTAGTGTCGAAGCGCTATAACAAAAAACCCTTTATTTCCGAAATATCTCAATTATACCATTTCATTTTTTTATTAATATTCGTTATTCAGCATATATGTACATTCGTATTTTTTTACTATTTTCCTTTAATTCGATTGAGCCGTAATCCCCCATTTACACAGATTGCGTTTTAGAGCATAAGGAAGTTGGTGCTGATTTTGACAATAATGTGTGTGTGACGATTTTTCCTTAAAATATATTAATGATCCAAAACTTCGCAAAGTTGGTATTTGCTTACAGATTTTTCAGGAAAAATATATTAAAATATAATCCAAAATTTTGTATTACAAACTTTTCTATTTATTGGAATAACAAACGATCAATCGGAAGTGATACTTTACTTAAAGCTCATTGCTATTTTAAACAAGGAATTGGCGAGAGATCATGTGCTGGCCACATCAGATTTTTTTATATTGGACAAATCTTATTATTTTTTTCTTCTTTCATCCTTTGGTAAACTATAAGAACATAACATAACGCATTATTTAAAAGAAGAATCCAAATATAAGATAGTTTTACGTTACTATCTGTCATCTGTCACTTTTAATACCGGATCTTCAATAATGAGTACTTTGGACTAGCGCACGCATACTAGAGTGCACAAAGATTATTACATATGTAGTTCTAGAGATACTTCATAGCTACGATGGCGGTATGCTATAGTTACTCTATGTCACCAGCGCCTGCTTCCATTATCAATGATTATTTTTCTCGATTAAAGTATTATAGTATATGATATAATTCATTATTAATAATCTAATGTACCTAATCAAGATATATAAGTGTACTTGTTTTTGAGTTTAATATCCAACCAAACATGATTCAGACGTGTCCAAATTTTTTTAAAGTATGTAGTCATATACTCGTATGAATCATTTGAAAGATAATTAATTTAAAATAAAATAAAAAACACTTTACTCCAAATTAATATTATATCAGTTACCAGCTATAATATCCCGAGGACATTGATAATTACGAAATAATTTTATGACAGTTACCTAAAAGCAATGTGCTTGAGGAAGTTGTGATAAAATTATAAATATTTATCAATGATCGAGAGGTATTGGGTGAGAAATTTTTTTGCAATTTTAATTAAATTTATGAAGAATTTGTATTTAGCAGAATTTTTATAATTATAAAATCACCCAATAGATGTCACTAGTAGCTATGAATATTGTTCAGCGTGAAGTGTGTAACGATTACAAGATTGACATTGACACTACGAGATGCCGAGGCACGTTCAGTTTTACAATACAAACGTTTAATAGTAATAATCATAGAATGATATTTTCTAATTTTTGATATATAATAGAGTGTTTTATTGTGAGTGTGAGTGTGTATTTTATTAATGGGGGATTCCACCATTTAAAAAAAAAAATCATCTGAAAATGTTAGGAAAACTAAGACTATTGATGAAAATCCGGTGAAAAAATTCCTATTAATAAGCAAGTTATGGTCTCCCGAATTTTGAAAAGATTGACGTGACGTCACGCACATGTGTTTTTATATCAAACTGTTTTCATAATGGACCTAAATGTTCTTGAAATATATGCTATTTTAAGTTATATTTACATAAAATAAATGAATATTATAACACTGTATGCATACTTTATAATTACAAGTGTATTTAAATTTTTGTTTAATGCAAGAAATTTATTTTAAAATAAAAACTGTTTGAAAACTGCAGTACAGGAATGTTAGTCCCTCCTTTCAAGTTTGAATTTCTTAACTTCCATTGGTAGTAAGCCCCACCTCCTAACACGCTATTTGTTATGCATGTATAGGCGGTCTTTCGGTCGCCAATCAAAATATATATTGAATTCATATTCGTGCCGAAGCGCTATACCAAAAAATTCCTTATTTCCGAAATATTTCAATTATCCCATTTCGTTTTTTTATTAAGATTCATTATTCAGTATATACATTCGTATTTTTTTTTACTATTTCCCTTTAATTCGATTGAGCTGGAATCTCTTATTGAAGCTTTATTTTCACTGCCATACCGTCAAAACGTTATTTTCAAATTAAAACAATTAATCTTTAATTATCTGTCAACTTAATGACATAAGAGATAATAGATCAATCCAGAACAAATGAGTTTCGCGAGGGGTAGCTGTCAGTAATAAATTTCATACATAATTTACTCAATGATATAGCCATGGAAAAATTTATGGTTTAATTTTATGAATGAATTGTATCAAAATCAAAATTTCTCGATATATATCATAAAATATATAATTAAATTTTTTTAAAAAATATTTAAAAGTGAGATTAAAATCACTCCTGTGAGGGGCAGGTGACGTCATTCTGGAATGGTCTATTGTCTTAGGATAATTATCAGCTATAATATCCCGAGGACATTGATAATTACGAAATAATTTTATGACAGTTACCGAAAGCGCGTTGCTTGGTAACAGCCCGACGCCGAAGGCGGAGGTGGTGTTACCTAAAAGCAACGTGCTTGAGGAAGTGTAATAAAATTATAAGTATTTATCAATGATCGAGGGGTATTCGATGAGAAATTTTTTTGCAATTTTAACATTAAATTTGCCTATAATTTGTATTTGACAGAATTTTTGTGTCTAACATAGCCCAGTAGATGTCACTAATAGCTAAGAACGTGAATGTGGCTATGAATATGTTCAGTGTGAAGTGTGCAATAAGAATGAGATCTCTTTGAGTGAGACCAAAGAGAAGAAGATAAGACATACAAAGTCCATAAATATTCTCCACATTTAGTTTTTTATTTATTACAGTATTTTTTGATGTGTTTTCTTCTATAATTTTGTTGATTAAATCATCATTTTCATTGACAGCGTGAAAATGACATTTTTAAATTAAAACAATTAATCTTTAATTATATGTCAAAAACTGTTTGTTACTTAGCAACTTAGTGACATAAGTAATAATTGTCTTAGGATAATTATCAGTGTGTTTGTTTTGCACTTTCGCACACGTGGTCAGCAATAAAAGGATTCAATTGGATAATTTTTTAACCAAAAAATTTTCAGTGTAAGTTTGTTTTGATTGGTTACTTTCGCACACGTGATCAGAAATACAAAGATTCAATTGGATAATTTTTTAACAAAAAAAATTTCAGAGGAATATAATGAGTTGGTTACATTAGATTTTTAAATCGTACATTCATTATTTCATATACAAAATCATTGCTTACATAATTTCTTTAATAGTACTAATATACCGTGAGTATTTTTTAACGTGAAACATTGCATTTGTCATATCTATGGTTAGGGCTCGATATTTGATTGACAGCAATGTATTTGCCTGTCCTATTTAAAATGAAACATAGGGAACGAAGTTGACAGAAGTATTATATTTAAATATTGTAACAAATTTAGTCGAGTCAGAAAACAGAAAACCACCCGAGAGCACTAAACATGTTTCGGGCACAAGTTGCACACAATATTTTTTCTACAACAAAATTTTATTTTTAGAAAACTGGTATAATTATTTTTAAAAAATTAACCTCTAATGACATCTTGTCAATAAGACAGAACCGTTGAATTTTCCTATAAGTAACGACTTGACATTTGATTGACAGCAATGTATTTGCCTGTCTCACTGAAAATGAAACATAGGGAATGAATTTGACAGATGTATTATATTTAAATATTGTAAGAAATTTAGCCGAGTCAGAAAATCACTCGGGCCGGGCACAAGGTGCACGCAATATTTTTCCTGCAACTAAATTTAAATTAGAAAGCAGGTATAATTATTTAAACAAAATTAACCTCTATTGACGTCTTGTCAAATGTCATATTCATTCCCTATATGTTTCATTTTAAATGGGACAGGCAAATACATTACTGTCAATCAAATGTCAAGTCGTAACCAAAGTCTTTATGATAAATTACTCTCCCTGTCCAAAATTTTGACTCCATCATAATTAAAAGTATGGCCAAACTCTATGCAGTGTTGGGCCAAAGCACAATTGCCATTTGTTTTTTATTAACACTTCGTTTGTGCTGAGATATTCTCTTTTTAAGAAATCTTTTTGTCTGGCCAATATATGCTATACCACAACAATTACATAGAATTTGATATATTACATCCTTATTTTCAGATAAATCGAACTTATCTTTTAATTTTTTTATTTTTTTCGTTTCCTGTATTTTTTGTAACTATTTTAAGTGTCATTTATATAATTGATTATTGTATTTCAAGTAATTTTTAATTGTCCTGATTTAGGAATAAATATTTTCCGAAACGTTGACAAAAAAATAAAATAATCTTTTTCAGGACTAAAGTCATATTTATTTTAATTATTATATAGTTTCTACAGTCATTTATATAAATCTTGTCATTGTTTAATGTTTAATTAATGATGATATTTGGCACACCTATAAGTAGGTATTTGTACACCACACAAAGTATTCATTACAGTAATTAAATTGATGTTTACTGTCATTTTGACACGGCTGCACATAAAAACGTATTACCTCTAAATATTTAGTTTTATATACAGAATGAAAAAGAATAGCTGAAGCGTTCCGCTGAATACGATTATGACATGTACATCTAACTTAGTATGATGGCATTATTATTTCCATAACCATGCAGATGAATTCAATTTTAATATTAAAGATGAATGGCGACAAAAGTGGAATGATGCTACAATAAACCATCAAGGAGTTGTCGATCCAACTATTAGACTGCCAGGTTTTGAATTAAAAAGGAGTCTGTGGTCGAAACTTAACAGGATAAGAACTGGACATGGGAGATGTAACCAAATGTTGTACAAGTGGGGTCTGTGTAACTCTCCAGCTTGCGACTGCGGAGCACAAGTACAATCTGTGGAACATATTATTCAAGAGTGCCCTTCTAGAAAGTACCACGGATCAACCGCAGATTTTATAAATGCCACTCCTTCTGCATTGATTTGGTTGGAAGACCTAGATATACAATTGTAGTATACTATGTTTTTTGACGTTTTAAATATTATTATTTATATTTATATATTTATTATATATACATTTTTGTCGCTGTAATGCTATAAGCAATAATAATAATATTATTTCCATAGGCGTACCATGTAGCTGACAAAAAAATAATTACACGAACCGTCGTCTTTACGTCACGGTCTTCATTAAAAGCCATAATGAAATGGAATTAAAGATTTTTCACGAAGTATGCGAAACAAATATCAAATAAATCTTCGTACGGCAATGATATAAATCAATTGTCATGCACCTGTAATCATCATGTAATATAATTTAACATTATTGTGGAACAAAAGTGGTCTTCCAGCCATTTTCGTTCGCTCTACAGTGTGTCCCATTTAGAGATGCCACCATTGGGATCTCGAGAACTATAAGAGATAAGATGTCGGTTAAATGGAACTTTTTGTGCGCCTTTGGGAGGCCATCTCAGATGTGCTTTTGTTTTTCCAAAAATTCTCATAGGGCACTAGATAATGACGAAAAACTGAATATTGTTGATTTTTTCTTTTTCAAATAACTTCTAAACTATTAGCAATTGAGAAAAACGTTTCAAATACAAAAGATAGATACTTTTATTAACTAACCAGTGGCGTACGAAATAAATTTTTATATCCGTAAATTTTCGAGATATAACACAAACTTATATTTTTTTAAATGGAACCCATATCTGATTTTAGTCTCAAAAAAATCAATATTTTTTTCTCTTTTCAACGATGTAAGGGTTATTATATTTTGTATTTGTTTTGCCTTCAAAATTATTATTTTTTCCTTATTTTGTATTAAATTTATAATTATTTTGGTAGATTTCTATTTAGAAATAATACTTGTATTTAAATAATTTATTTTGTTAGAAAAATTTGCTCAAAACTCGTATCAAACTAAGTTTTATAATATTTTGTATCTGGTCGCCCTTGGCACACTATAGTGTAATTTGTAATTATGAGTCAATAATAAAAATATTAAGTAATAAAGGCATAAAACAAATTATTTCGATCAAATACAATATAATTAATAAAAATAATAATATTTTTTTGGGAAATAATAAGAAAGTTCAGGAAAATAAAGAGAAAAATTAAATTTTAGGAGCAAAACAAATATAAAACATAATAACCCTTACATCATTGAAAAGAGAAAAAAATAATGATTTTTTTGAGACTGAAATCAGATATGGGTTCCATTTAAAAAAATATAAGTTTGTGTTATATCTCGAAAATTTACGGATATAAAAATTTATTTCGTACGCCACTGGTTAGTTAATAAAAATATCTATCTTTCGTATTTGAAACATTTTTCTCAATTACTAATAGTTTAGAAGTTATTTGAAAAAGAAAAAATCAACAATATTCAGTTTTTTGTCATTATCTAGTGCCGTATGAGAATTTTCGGAAAAACAAAAGCACATCTGAGATGGCCTCCCAAAGGCGCACAAAAAGTTCCATTTAACCGACATCGTATCTCGTATAGTTCTCGAGATCCCAATGGTGGCACCTCTAAATGGGACACACTGTATACTTCCTTCTAATTATAACTAAACCATATTAATGTCATTTACTGTAGATATATCATCTTTGTAATTTACACAGTATACTTACTACTTCTCCTGAGTTATGTGGGCGCCCAGAATTCATCATACAATGCACAAATTCCATGTTGGTAGCTTCTGAATAGTTCAGATTCAGTGCTACAGCTTGCACTGCATTTCCAATACATTCATTTGCACCATGTTGACATCTAAACTGCCATACCCCATTTACTAATTGTTGCTGAAATTATTATAAATAATTTATACATATAATTTGCACAAAATACAGGGAATTTCATTAACGTTATATTTAATACTTACGGAAGCTTTCCCATATGGTATAAAATCAATATTAATGTAAGAAGAAAGTTGTAGGTAAGTTGGATAAAGTTCATTTAGGATAAAACGTCTGCTGTCAGGGCAGAGTGACTCGTAATATACAGATATTTTTATTTCTTTCTAAAATACAAATCATATTGTAATTATTATTATTATTATTTTTAAAGTTGTCGTGAAAAAACAGAACTACAGGGATCAATTTTGTGTCATTAGAAAATTCGAAATTTTCAAATCATTATTATTGTTATTATTATTATTATTATTATTATTATTATTATTACGAAAAGAAAGTTTAAACCATTAATTTTGATTAAATAAAAACCAATCATGATATCTTGAATTCATACTCCAAAGCCTTGTACTGTTATATAAAGCACCTTGTATAATATATTGCGGATCCTTTGCTTTTCTTGAAGGAAACACTGTGAAATGGAAATATCATTTCTGCATAAGTCTATCTCACACAAACACCCAACCGCGAATTATGCGCAAGCTTGGAAACCTTGACTACTATTGGCTAACGAGGAAATCATGATCACTTTTTGCGAATCACAGAGTTCTGTTTATTAACGACTAGAGCGAGAATTTTTTAATTTAAATTTGAGAAATTAAACAATGTACCTACTATTTATTTTGTATGTAAATTCTTGAATATAAATATTAGTAATAATAAAAAACATTGTCATATTCTAGTGCTAAATTTGAATTAAATAATTTACTTTGTTGTACTGTAAAAATAATAGGAATACAATCTGGTCAGGATTAATTTATTTAGGTGACAATAAATTACTGTATGAAACACAAAGCAAATACTTTCGAAGTGCAACTACAAACAGAAATGAAATCAAACGTCAAAGTCAAACCATGTGCTCGCTGCATCACCAGGGCAGCGTTCCAAAACCTAGAATACCGAATTTTGGCGTAGAGTATGATGTGTTGTGTTGTGTTATGGAACGAATGAGAGTTTTGTTGAAGTACTAAATTGAAACTAAATTAAAAATAATTTTATAAAACTAACAAAACTACTTATATTTACAACATTAATGTCAAGCCCGTAATAAAAGCGCTTTTATGGAGCACTCTCCTCAATATAATATGAAAGTACGCTCCATAAAAGCGCTTTTATTATAAAAGTATGCTTGTAATACACGCCAACGTATTTACTTATGTTTATTTTCAACCAAAAGCATGTTTTCTTCCTCAAGAAGGCAAATTACTTTCATATGTTGAGAATCGTGAGCATCTACGTTTGAAAATATTGTGGAATCATTTTTATACCCTCCTCGTTAGTAGAGTAAGTAGAATATCACTTTGGAGTAAACTCTGGCTGTTTTGGAATAGGTAAACTCGGAGAGTAAGGTTATTAGTTTTGAAACGACTTTGAATAATTTCGTACTCTTAAGAGTAGGATTTTGGAACGCAGCCCAGCCAGCGACGCTGTCAGCGTTAGCCAATAGTAGTCAAGGTTTCCAAGCTTGCGCATAATTCGAAGTTGGGCGTTTGTGTGAGATAGACTTATGCAGAAATGATATTTCCATTTCACAGTGTTTCCTTCAGCTACTCTTATGGGAAAGATACGAGCATTAGCAATATATTAGTTAATAGGTATATGGTTATACGTATCATATGTTTATCTCTGTCTTACTTATGGTTTCGTCCATTCTGTCTTCGATACCTATACCTAATATACGAACATCAAATTATGACGTAACGGTCAAGTGTGAAAAATCGGTGTGTATTTAATGCCAAATATATAATTTAATGTATGTATTCAGTCAATTAAAAAATAATAAAAAAATTATTATATTTTGCCAATAAAATAAAAAAATATATTTAATAGAGAAGATTATTTGATGAAATTAGTTGCATAATTAATTTGTGAAATTTTCTATCTACTTATAAAAAATATTATTAATTTTTTTTTCAGAAAATAAAGTGCCGATTTTAATATGAAAAAGTTGTAATTAACATACCTGATAAGACAATGATATGCAGATACAAATTGTCAAAAGCAAATACTTCAAACCCATTGCAACCTAAAACGAACTACGTGTACAATTAAATTATTAACATTCAATGAATTGCTTAAAAGCCCACTGTTTATACAGTCTTACATTACATAATTTTTTATTACTTATCATTTTGAGATAGAATGAAAATAAATATCCATAGATAACATACATATTAATAAAAATTAATCTATTGTTTGAGAAAAAAAATTGATACGGGTATACTCGTACTTAAAATATTGATATCTAATTGATATTATTAGTATTATTATGCAAATTAAGAAAAAAACTATAAGAAATGATCATGAATATCAATTTTTTATTTTATCATTTAGTAATTACTTTTATGTACCTAACAAATAAAAAAAAGATTGTCCAAATTGGATGTTCTAATATTATATTTATTTTACTTTCTGAAACTTATCACATCAATGTATTAAGTATAAATTTAAAATTTTGAGTTTATTTTTTATTTAAATTGAGCGAGATATGAATTTTTAAATATTACCTGAATATTTGAATTTTAGCGAATGTGACGCTGACAATTGGAAATATGTAAGTATATGGAAATAGAAAACTTGTAAACACATAAAACATTACAAAACTCGGGCCGAGTTCAGTGCGTTGGGATGGGATAGATTACTGTTATATTTAGAGAAATTTACAAGCTATATAAGCTGTTTTTCGTTTTATCATATTGTAAAACATCGATAAGTCAACGTGTTTTATAAAACGTCTCTAAGCGTTTTATTAAAAGAAGGATTTTACAATGGCTACGACATACACAATATATTTTCCACAATACACTTTCCCAAACACAACTATCGAGTAAAAAGTTATGCGCAGGCTTTATTTTCATAATACATAATTTATGTATATATATATTTTTTCTCATGTTGCCATTAGTAAAATGAAATAAAAATTACATTTTACAAACTCTGCAATAAAAATGTACGTTTTACTCACAAAATATAAACTATATTCGTTTACGACTTCCACAATCAAAGAAAAAATATTGTTAGTTTATAAAATTTCGTGTCGTAAATTTTATTTTATTTTTCTTTTGCACAAATTATAAAACGTTTCTTTTCAAACAAATAAATGAACAATTAAATAAAACAATATAACATTTTAATGTTTTTAAAGTACTATTACTAAAATAGAATTCAACAAAAGCGATCGTTACAATAAAAAATAAATTTATCGTTACAGAGCAAGTTTTTTTTTTTAAAGTTAATTGTATTGTTTTATTTTTTCCTTAATCTTTTTTATAAATCTGCTAATTAATGCAATAACGCTTAAAATTATTAACCCTAGATAGACCAGTAACAATACCATTTTCATCATAGTAAATCTTTGAGAAAGTCATACCAATCGTGTTTGTAGATAGTGTTGCCGCAAGACCAAAATCGGTCTTGTCGTCTCGGCTTGGTCTTACCTCGACAAGACCATTATTTTGTTCTCGACTAAAAAGGCAAGACGAGACAAGACCAGTATCGAGTCTTGTCGAAAAAGTCTTTAAGTCTCGACAAGACTATTGAGTTCAGTTCAGTTCATAAGTATTTTTTAAATATATTTTCAAAAAGTGCTTCAAAAACTAAGAATAATAATAATACTGCAAATACTGTTTCAAAATTCGTAAAAACAAGATACATATTAATTATTCAATTTTTGAAATTATGTTTTTTCCAATGTTGTGTTCCTGGAACATTAGAGTGTAAATATAAAAATTCGAATACCTACATATTTCATTAGAAGTTCATGGAAATACAAAAATACATACAGCAGAGTGTTAATACTAATGAATTAGCATATTATTTTGCATTGAAATACCCGTAGTATAAATAAAGAAAGGCGAAGGTTTAATTCTCAAACTTTCTATCCATAATTAAAATAAAAACATGACATTTTCTATTTTCTATAGTTATCATTAAACGCTTATAAAAAAAATCTGTTGTGGCCAGCACAAGACCTCTCGCCATTTCCATATTAGGCTATATAAGTATTGTATTGCACTTCGCTTTCGAACCGTCGTTTTATAACAAAAAATTACAGAACTTTACTCAAATATTGTTTTTTATTGTATTTAACATGTCTTCTGCACACCTATAATTCCAATTATATCTATTTTTCATTGTATGAGGAAGTTTCTAAATGTCAGAGATTCTTCCAATTCATTAACCAGATTAGCGGTATTTCTGATGGATATATGCATTTTACCACAATTTTACCTATAATTTCAAATATTTAATTAATAAAACAATAAGAAATGTTAAATATACTTCCCAGAAAAAGCTATCAGAATGTCACTAAAACTGTTGATATTTGACAATGACATGTGTCATGTTATAAACATTAGAATTTGTCAACTGGTTTCCTTAGTGCCTTGGCCTCTGCGATTAGTTTACTCTATAAATTATAGTGTCTTTATCTCTAAATCTATACAAGATATAATAAAATATTTTAAGTGTATTAGATGGAGAATTTTATGTTCTAAACATTTAATAAAAAAACTTCCAAAAAATTATATTTGGAAGAATTTTTCTAAAAAACTACTACTTCCGGTTGTTCAATTGTTACCAAAACCTTTTCAGCTCTACCCAGGAATGTAAGATTGAGGAAACTGCAGTTAAATATTTTCTAAGTCTTATAGTTTTTGAGGAATCGTCCCTCCAATATCCAGCCATACACACACACACACACACACACACACACACACACACACACACACAAACATCATTGTAAAAATGTTAAAATCGGATTCTAGTGACTTTGAAACGTGCTTATTCATTAAAATCTGGATATGTGATTTTTAGCATGATTCCAATACCTCTCTTAGCGAGAGGTAAAAAATCTGTTGTGACCAACACAATACCTCTCGCCATTTTCATATTAGGCTATATAAGTATTGCGTTTGACATTTCTGGTATACCCAAAAAATTCTAATTACATCTATTCTTTATTTTTCAATTTTCATTCTATGAACAAGTAGTTTCCTCCTACTCTTCTAAATGTTCGAGCTTCTTCCAATTCATTGACAAGATTGGCTTTATTTCTGAAGGGTTATGATGAATTATATGTATAGTAAGTGCGTGTTTAGTTGACACCGATACTGTACATATTTTGGCTTAGGGTGTGAATATGTTGGAGCTGTGATAAAAGCTATAAGAGCGACGATAAGAGCAGCGATAAAAGCGAATCAAATCTATCTTTCTTTGATGTGTTTATATTGGAGCTGCGATGAAAGCTATAAGAGCGACGATAAGAGCAGCGATAGAAACTGATATAAATGTTGCTGACAATATTTTTAAAGCTATTTGTGTCCTACATAACACAATCATTGACATGGAAGGCATTGAACATCATTTAGAAGATACATTAAATATTACAAAACAATCAAATACCTCAACTAATAATGGTAGACCAACCCTGGTTGCACAAAATATTCGTGATTTATTTAAAACTTACTTGTGTCACAATCCTATTGTAAATGACATATAATTTTTGACAAAACGTACTATAACCTATAACAAATATTTCATTTTGTATAATATTTATGTAATATAAAAAAAATCGAGATATCGCTGCATCACTTGTCTTGCCTCGATGAGAGCGTAGAAATACATTCAATTCGTTCTCGACGCTCTTATCGCTGCTCAGCTCCTAAGCGTAGCTTTGCGCGCTGCTTCAATGTAAACACCTACATTTAAATCTATGCATCCATTCGCACTGCTTCGCTAGTATCGCCGCTCTTATCGTTTATCGCAGCTCCAACATAAACACAGCCTTATAAATGAATACCCTTTCTTTTTATACCAATTTTAGATTTTGATGGAGACTTTTCCTAGTTATACGTTAACAGCATATTATAATACTATTACTATTACATTTCGACTTCTCCATGTACGAATTCTATATCTATCTGTAATTTTAAATATTTAATCAATGATAAAATAAGAAATATTAAATGTACTTCCCGGAAAAAGTCTTCAGTAATGTCTAGATTTTTGACACTGACATTTACGTCAATTACAAACATTTTAATTTTTCAACTGGTTTTCACAGGCCAGCTGATTCATTATACAATGGATTATTTTATATATTTATAATTCATTCTATCTCTAAACATATAGAAGATATAATAAAAATATTCAATGTATTGGATACAAAATTTTATATTTTTTAATATTTGGAATAACATAAATTTCCAAAAAATAATATTTAGAAAATTTTTTTAAGGAACTACTACTTCCGGTTGTCCAATTGTTACCAAAACCTTTTCAGCTCTTCTCATTAATGTCAGATTAAGGAATAGATAGTTAAATTGGTCTTTAGTCTTATAGAATTTGAGAAACTGTGTCTACAACATCCACACATACACATCCACACAGACACACATTATTGTAAAAATATTAAAATCGGATTCCAGTGACCTTAAAACGTGCTTATTCACTAAAATCTGGATATGCGATTTTTAGCATGATTCCAGTACCTCTCTTAGCGAGAAGTAAAAATTATAGTATCGTAATATATAATAGAAAAATTGATAAAATAATTCAAGTTATATATTATGCTCTGATATAATGTAATGAAAGTAAAATCAACAAAGGAATAAAACTTTTGTTAGTGTCTCATTTTCAAATACCCCTAATATTGTATACAGCTTTAAGTAATCGTTTTACAGCATAGCCGGTGCAGTGGCCGTGGGCATTAAAACGCTATATGTATGTCTTTACATGATCTGATCGAATCTGAGGTTCCTCGGTTCGAATCTACCGGCCGGCTTAGTCGTTAAAATGCCAGCATATCAGACATTAATCGCACTCGCATGCGATGACCTGACCAGTTGTCCATGTTAAATGGACAACTGGATGGTGCTAATTATAGAAGGAGTATTTTCGCTGCCGCACTATTTGCGTATGAATCAGAGAGTTGTCGCACTGAATAAGTACAATAACTGCAATAGTACTAATCAGGTTACGAAACGAGTAAGGATTTCGTAGGAACCTAAACAAATTTCAAACTCCGTCACCCATCTTAGGTATAAAGAAAAGAAGAAGAAGTTTTACAACATAATGGCAATACATTGTTTCATACGTTTATACTTTTCTTTATATTACTTAATTTGGAGCTCTAATAGGTATTTGAGGAAAAACATAATCCTAAATTTCGTATTACAGACTTTTCTAATTATTGGACAACAAATTAGATTTTATTTACAAACGATCAACCGGAAGTGGTACTTAAAGCTCACTACTATTTTAAACATAGAATTGTCGGGAGGTCATGTGCTGACCACATCAGATTTTTTTATAAAAATTGTCAACGTTAAAGATACGATAACGCGGTTTGAAAATTTAAATTCAGCATGAAATTCTCTTTCACATCGTGTATCACACGATTATTGCCGATGAACGATTTGCAACTTACTAATAACCTCGCTAATAACTTAAACTAACATGAAATCCTTCTAAAATTTTAAGAATCGGTTTAATTATCATTTTCTCATTCAAAATTTCGTAACGATTAATGAAAAATAATATTAAGTATTTAATATGTGTCAAAGTGGTTGATGAAATATTAAGAAATAAGCCGATTTTCAGATGTTTAAAATTTTAGAGGAATTTCATGTGAGTTTAAGTTGTTAGTAACTCGCAAATTGCTCATCGTCAAAGAGGATTTCATGCTGAATACTGAACTCAAATTTTAAAACCGCGTTATTGTATTCTGATCTTGTTAAATACAAGATCGGAATGGTGGATTAAAAAATAAAAAATGCAGGAAAACGTTGACAATTTTTATAAAAAAAATCATAGATAATTTACTTCTTTCGATGCCACGACGAATGTAAACTGTTATCAATAGTGAAACCTATTAGACTAAGTATTAAATACGTAATATTGTTAGTTTTTCGAATAATTTAAATAACTTTCATAAATGATTTTATCAAATAGCCTAAAATTTATATATGCCGCCATTTTTCCCAATTGGCGGGAGGTTCCAGTGCTCCGATTTCCGGAAAATTTTAATATTTATTCAGCGCATTTTTCTCGACAAGATTCCATTAAAAAGCTTTTCTTGTAATTAGTTTGAGGTAAAATCATAAATATCTTGGACTAGAAAATGTCTTTAAAATGAAAAAAATAAACAATAATTAATATATATGTATTGTAGTTAAATAATAACAATTAATTAATAATAAAAGTAATTTGTAAAAAAAAAATATAATAAAATTTTTCTGTTTGAAGCGCTATAGCTGCTATCTATTGGTTATAGAAAAAAATGTTTTAGATGAAAGTTGTAGAGAATTTTATTATAAATAACTTTTTTTCCTAATGCAAATAGGTGAAGAGATATTTTGAAAAAACCGAAAACTTCCATTTTTATTAGGACTCCTATATATATATATATATATATATATATAATATATCCACAAATAAAAAACCCGACCTTTTGTGGAATAAACCCTTATTTTTCTCCCTAATGACAGGAGTAACGGGCAGTGAGTAAATAATTTGTACATCACCTTAGCAACAACATTACAATAAATACAAATTATAGTTATCTTTAGTAAAACAATCGTGAAAACAACTACTCGTCGTGTCACTTTTAACAATGTTTTTTAATCTTATTCTATTAATTATATAAAAGTGCTAAAAAAAGATTGCCCAATTGTAAAAAAAAAATATAGTAAACATCACATTAAGGGCCGGTTTTTCAATGTACTGGCAAGTGTCTGTTAAGTCTCTGTAAAATTTATCCTCATGGTAAACACCTATTTCAGTTTTTCAATGTCATGTTAGCGTTACCAACAGGATAAGTCCTAGGTAAACAAGAGGATAACATAACAGATACTTTGACCTACCGATAAATTTTACCAGTAGGATAAATTCAGATGTTCTGACATATTGACATTGACAGTTAAATAATATCAATAGAAAATTGTAGAAATATGTATATAATAGACTGTAAATGTGTTTTTCGATAATAAACACTTGAGGAGAAAGATTTCGTTTGTTAATATAATGGTAGTGAATCGAAGACCACATAATGAAAGACATCGACCAGATCTCGTTGACTTCTAGTGACGATAAATATTTAAAAAAATTCAAATTTAGCAAAGAATACTGAGAATACTGATATTTCCAAAGGTATAAACATTTTTTCTAAAAATGTCTTGTATAGTTGTATACCAATGACTGTGGCAGAGTACTTTTTACGGCTTATTTAAAAATGTATAAATTTCATTAAATTATAATGCATAATACAATGAAAATTATTTCCACTTTATAATAATTTATTTTGATTACAAGAATGAGACGAATTAATAACAAGCAAAACGTTGATGACAACAATGTTGCGTCAATATACAGCAAAGTATTGTTTAATGTTAATAAAAAATGTTTAATAATTATAAATATATTGTGTAGTGTTAAAAATAGAATGTATAACGAAATGTTATACTGATCACTTCGAAATTTAGAATTTCTAAGACATGAACCAAACCTGCTCTTATAGTGGAGGAGCGCTAAGTAATTATCTCGGAACCGGTTCAAACAACTCCGATTTTGATGATTTTTTTTTTAAATGTCGGTAATGCCAAATACTTTAACCTTTATAGTTTGAAAATTGACGCTCTTTGTTATTTAATAAATTATTTAATTTTTAAAAATTATTAATATCGGCGTTAAAATAATGTTATTTATGAAAGTATAATATTTAAAAACGACATCCAGTGACCGTGTATATTGGATACTGAGAAGTAAGATGTATTCTAAAATGATTGGAGTATGTAATCTGATGTGGCCAGCACATAACCTCTCGCCGAATAGTTTACATGTGTGCATAAAACAAAGATTATTTTACAAATACAAATACATTCATGTATAAGTCTTTGACGTTCAAACTTCTTTATATATTTTTCTCCATATATTTACAAAATCTGTAGGTTATTTTAATATAAATTATATGCAACAAATTTCAAAATATATTTTACTATATTAAAATTTTTTGCAGATAACAGGGATTATTAATTCGAACAATGTTTGTCTTCTCTACATACATGTATTGAAAACATTAATTTTTGGCAGTTTCAATTGTATAAGGTATATCTGGAAATGTGCGTATATTCGTACATAACTTCTATCAAATTTTCTTTTTTAATAAATGTATCTAAATAACACATTGATTTTATTTCAATAAAGTGATGAGATTGCTCTCTTTTTATACTAATATCGATGTGTAATGTCGTAAATATTATATCTTATTTAAGAAGAATTTGATAACTTTTTGCAATTCAATGTTACTGTAGTCTACAGTGCTCGTGCATTTTCCCATAATCTTTGAGATAAATTTAACAGTCCTTTAACGTAGACTTGTCATCTCAACAATAGTCACAGGGCAAACTAATAATTAAGAGATTCTCTAAGTATATTTTTCTTAATTCACTTTCATCTTTTGTTTATAACATTTAAATATAGTGTTCCTTCTCGCAGAGAGTCATCTTATTCGCACTTTGTTCGGCTTGTACCGTCTACGATTCAAATGTCTTGTCTTCTCGTAGGCAATCCATCCACTGCCTTTTCACTCATCCATGTGCGCTGAGGGCTGCCCTGATTATCTAATATTGTCCAAAATTAGGAGCATTTTGGATATCCTCGTTTTTCATGCGCTCAGCTGGGAAACATTCAGCAACTACTCGTATTTCATGCTTCTTCTTTGCAAACTAACATTCTGCTTCATATGTGAGGAGACACTTAGGCTGGATGCGCATCGAGTAACAAAAACGTTACTAAACAAAATGTTTTGCGACATACTTAAACACACTGACTGATCAAAAACGTTGTTAAACTAAACATTGTAACTTTAAACAAAACTTCCCACAATTTATTTGTGGCGATATTCTTATAAAGGGCAGGCCTTCCTTCAATTTAAAGCTAAAAGTTTTTCGGCGTTCACCTCTATATCTATATTCATTGTGCAAACTTACATAACATAACAACGTGCTGTGTAGATAAAATGCGCAGTCGCAAGTGTACAATGAAATGTTTGTTCCTGTTGGCCCGCTGAGCAAAAGTCCGTATTTGCGGGTTCGACAAACCTGAGCATGTATAAACGTGCCTGATGATGTCCGCTTGGTACCTACTTGTCCACGTAGACTGACTGAGCAAAAATGTTGTAATATAAAATATTTTGTTACGTGCCAAAACATTTTACTCGTACCCAATACATTGAAGTATCAAAAATGCCAATATACACAACAATTTGTTCGAAGATGTCTGATCAGACTCAAATGTGCTTTTTGTCTTGCTTGATCAGTGTGAGTTATCCCATACACCAAACACTGAAACAACAGTTTCAAACTCAGTTACGCAAGAACGCTTTGTATAAAAACGTTTTTGTTCGTTTAGTGTGCGCCCAGCCTTAGCCGTAATGATAATTTATAACAATTAGTATAACATATTAGAATTCTTGATATCTGAATTTTGGATAATCCATTTGTTATATTATTAGCCAATTTACCGGGTATAGCAGATGCAGCGATAGAACATCTGAAAAAAGTGTACGTGCAAGTGCCTTTGTGGCTGTATAATTATTTTTCACCAATTGAATGAGGGTAGAACCTTACAAATTTTTTAATACCAAACCCCATTGACCAGCCACCTGCTCTGTACTGGGAATTGTGGCTGCAGAAAAATCGGGCTGTTCTGTACACCCACTTGTGCAGAATTCAGCGGTGAAATTTGTACAAATTGTCCTCCAAGACCAATGACTACAGGGACGGACAGGGCCACCGGGAAATCGGGAAATTCCCGAGAGGCCGCGACTTGCGGGAGGCCGGTGGGCTTAATGCCTATTTTTTTTTTTTTTTTTCTAACAAAGTTTATTGTAAGCTGTTATAATCCTAATACGTTTATAAAACGACAAACATCTTACAGCTACATTAACGCACAAAATCTCATTGGGAAAACAAACCGGGCTTTACGTTATTGTTATTAACATTTAGAGAAATTTACAAGCTAAGTAGGTACAGTATTCGTTGTTTTACAAAACGCCTAGACGCCTAGACGACTAGCCGGATTGTAAAAGATCGCTAAGTCAACGAATTTTTAAAATATGGTCAGAACACACTTAAAATCGGCTAACACAGTATAATTTAGAAAAAAATTTAATTAGCGTAGAAGAAAAAACCATTAAAAAAGTGTGCTTTATGTTTGTTAAATTATTAAATGTGTTTTTATGTTAAGTTTCCTCTAGACGTCTGTGTAGAAAAGTTCAAAATTATTTTTATATACGGTGTCTTTAAAATACGTAGACATAGCTTAACCATAGAGTTTAAGGGTCATTATAAACAAAAATAATAAACTTAAGTACTGTAACTAAATTTAAAGTTTATTCCAGATGTAATTTTGTTTGAAAAGTGTCATGAACATAGCTCTTATATCTTTTAGTTCCCAAAATACAAGAAGTCAAAGTTTTATTATTATTTTCGTGTAACCAAATTTAACACATTTATTTTGAATTCTTTCTTCCTTTTAAAGTTTTGTAAATATCAGTTCATTTTTCCTTCTCGTATTTTGGTAAATAAGAGGAATATGGCCTATATGTTTTTTATGACATTTTTTACTCAGAATCATATGTGAAATAAATTGTTAAATTTTGTTAGTTCTGCAATAAAAAAATAGTTAATATTTGACCGAAAAAACTGTTATTTGGAGAACGATGTATTTTATCGAATGTTAATCCATACAGCGCCAAAAAAAAAATTAATTAAACTCCGAATTAAATGAAAATATATACATACATGTAGAGTCATTTTCAAGAGGTAGGTATTCCAGAAGGAAACGAAATCGGGCATAACTTTATTAAAGCTTTTTGTTTAAAATAACCCATAGAATATCTGGTTAAGCTAAGTCCACTTATATTAGAGACACTGTATACATAGTAATAAAAACATGTATTTTTTGTATATATATATATATATATATATATATATATATATATATATATATATATATATATATATATATATTTATTTACCAAGGAGGCCGGCACAGGATTTTATTTCCCGGGCCGGTCCAATGAACCAGTCCGTCTCTGAATGACTACATATAATGATGACGAAATAGAAGACAAAGAGAATGTACAAAATAAGTAAAAATATTTTTAAAATGTATTTTGTAATAAATTTCTATTGACAACGAATTAAAGTAGTCATCATTTTTTGCTGCATTACACTCATTATCTTGATCTTTGAAGACTAGTTATTATAATAAACATATTTTTAAAACATATTTTATTTTTAATTTATTTTTTTCACCAGAAATATTAGAAAAAAAAAATTTTCAAATTTTTTTGACTTTTTCGAATTTTGAATTTTTTTTTGCTAGAGCGTCAATTTTTAACCTATAAAGGTTAAAGTATTTTTAATAACGGACATTTTAAAAAAAAATTATTAAAATCGGAGCTGTTTTGACCGGTTCCGAGACAATGCACTTTTTTGAGCTAACGCTCCTCCACTATTAAAAAATATTTAAATTCGCTACCTTTTCTAATTAATGATCAATGAGACAGTATATTTTTAAGAAACAGAACATATATGTACATTTGTAGGCAAAATCCCAGTACAAATTTACAGCTGCTTGATGCTTGAAGCCCGAAAGATGCATAAATATGTAATAAAATAAAACCCATAATGTTATGACAGTCAGTAATAAAATAGTTTTTTCCATTCTTCAGTTGACGTATTCTTACCACATACATATTGCTACAAACTAAAGCAAACTTTAAATTTGCTTAAATGTCACAGATTCAGTACTGTCAACAACTGCAACTGTCAATCACATTCGAAACGAAATGTATGGAAATAAGTTCAAAATGACATGTGATTCCTTACGAACATAGCAAATATCAAATAATAATTATTGCCAACCTTAAAGTTGACAACCAAATTCGACTGTTACTTACCGAATAGATAAATTCGTATTGAAAAACGCATTTTCATTACCATAGAGTTTATCTGATGGATAAATTTAATCTGCTAGGTAGTTAACAAACACTTTAACAAGCGATTGAAAAACCGGCCCTAAGTGTTTTAATACCGATTTCGGATAATAACGGATACGGGATACCTTGACTGGTAAATTGCACTTACCACCCTTAATGCCTAAATAACTATTAATTGTTTACGGACATTAGTACAGAAATATTGCAGTCTATTATTTGAGTATATTATTTATTACATAGTTCTACATAAAAGGTTAGTGTTTAAATAATATTTATATTTTTAGAAAGAAATTATATTTTATACATATTTTAATATAGAAATATACATTACATTGTAATGATTAGATTTTATCTTTTTAAGTATTCTGATTATCAGTATAACCAGTTTTTGAACTAAGAGGAGCGAATTCCAAAGACAGATTTACAGCATGATAAAAGCAGACAAAATAATCACTATAAATTAAAATATTTACCTTTAATGTCAATAATACGGAACAGTACAATTAAAGTTTACAAGAAATGATTTTTTTACTTAACAAATACCAAAGAAAAAAAAACGCATTTGCTAGTCAGAATGTTAGAATTTTTCATTTAATTCTACAGTTAAAACGGAATATAATTTTATTTATTTATACATTCTTCTGGTTCAAACTTCAACAAATCACACATAACTTTTTTTAAATTATCAATTGCCTTCCATTGTAAATCTTCATTATATTTATTATCAAAGTGGATAGTTGGTATAAACACTATTGGCGGCTTCAGACTGTCAGTCCGGTCTCCCATAGCAGCTAGCATTTCATCTCCCTCGCCATCATTTAATGAAGTTGCGATATCTTGCCACGACATTTCTTTCAGTTTATCAACACACTATAAAAGATAATTAGTAAAATTAAAGTACCTACATACAATGGGAGACATGAATGGGTACTTGCATAATAATATATTGTGGAACAAATACCGTGAATCTGATATTTTTAAACGAGAGTAGAGTAAAGTCTTTACGGATGTGTTCCAGACAAGGGCACCAGCAGGAATTTTTGCAAGGGGCTAAAAAATAATCTACCGTCAGGAGAGGTGTTCTCGCCGCATTCCACTAGATATTAGATCTTCTAATACTTATTTAAGTATTAAGGGCAGTAAGTGTACCTTAACGGTTGAGGATGAGCACTTAATGCCCGCAATGCTTATTATATTCTTTGCACGATCCTCCCAATAATAACAAATTAAAGTTTAGAATTATTTAAAAATTATTTTGACATTTTAAAAAAATTAGTTGTCATTTTTAAGTAAGCTATGATCATTGTTTTGTTATCGTTGTTATGTTATATGAACAAATGTAACCAAAAAAGACCAAAATAGACCTTTGCCTTACAAAAGGTGGGGAAAAAACGATTTTAACATATGTTGTTTGGGTCGAGACGGGGATGAAAAATTCAAAATTTTTGTGACCTTGAGGAGGCTCGGTGTGAGACGCCATCTTGGATCAAAAATGCAAAAAATGAGTTTTTTGCTATTATCTCGAAAATAGTGGCCCGTATCAAAATTTTACAAGAATACAAAATTAGAGCTCGTTAATTTTTGTATCAAAAGGTTTCGTACATTTTTTTAAACTAGGATGAACTCTCAAAGAGTTATGCTCAAAAATAGGTAACCAGAACAACAATTTATGAAAGAAGATTTAATCACACAAAATATACACAATATTAATTTTTTAATACTTAGTCTAATAGATTTTGTTATTTGTAACAGTTTACATATGTCGTGGCATCAAAAGAAATAAATTATCGATGATTTTTAAATAATTTTTGTCAGCGCTTTTTCACAAATTCATCAACCACTCTGACCCGGATAAAGGTATGATACCGCGATTTAAAATTATTAATACAGTTTGGAATTCTCCTTCATGTAATATTAAACAATTTTTGCTCCGATGACCGGTTAACGAATTATTAACAATTTAAACTTATATGAAATTTCACTAAAATTTGAAACATCTGCAAATCGGCTTAATATCTTCTGAAATTTGGACACGAATAAAGATAAGCTTTATTGTGCATTTAATACGTGACGAAATTTCAGAAGAAAAAATGAAAACCAAGCCGATTTGCAGATGTTTCAAATTTTAGTGAAATTTCATATTAGTTTAATTGTTAATAATACGTTAACCGCTCATTGGAATAAAAATCGTTTCACATGACGTGAAGGAGAATTCCAAACTGAATTAAAATTTTTAAACCGCGGTACCTTATCTTTAACCGGGTCAGAGTGGTTGATGAATTTGTGAAAAAGAGCTGACAAAAATTATTTAAAAATCATCGATAATTTACTTCTTTAGATGCCACGACAAATGTAAACTGTTACAAATAACAAAATCTATTAGACTAAGTATTAATATTGTGTATATTTTGAGTGATTAAATCTTCTTTCATAAATGGGGTATTCCACTCAATTTTTTTTATTATTTTAAATAAAACTTCATTCAGTTTTGAAGCAACTCATAATAATAAAAAATCTTAATTGTTCCTAGTTTCAGAGTATTTTATTTTCGAAAAATCAGTGTAACGTCACATTTCCTCTATACTTGTCTTTCTCACACACACTGCTCTGATTACGCTGCGAGAGAAGGATAACAATTGTATGACGTCAATTTTCCCTTTTAGCAAATGTGAAATATCTCGTAAAGTAATTATTTAAAAAATGTTTTCATTGTTTTAACTATTCTTTATTGAGCCATACTTTATGTTAAATTGAAATTTTCTTAATTTTGTTGTTATGGTGGAATACCCCATTGTTGTTCTGCTTACCTATTTTTAAACATAACTCTTTGAGAGTTCATCCTAGTTAAAAAATGCACGAACCCTTTTTGTACAAAAATTAACGGGCTCTAATTTTGTATTCTTGTAAAATTTTGATACGGGCCACTGTTTTCAAGATAATAGCAAAAAACTCATTTTTTGCACCTTTAATCCAAGATGGCGGCTCACGCCGAGCCTCCTCAAGGTCACAAATTTTAATTTTTCATCCCCGTCTCGACCCAAACAACATATGTTAAAATCGTTTTTTCCCCACCTTTTGTGGGGTAAAAACCACTATTGACTGGACTAATAGTTTCATCATAAAAAAAGTTTATTTGTTAAAAATGGAAGGAAGTGACGATTCAGATCTAGAAAATGCGTGGAATACAGGATGTTCCTCATTTATACCACAAAAATCTAGAGAGGTATGTAAATACCTTTAAAGTCTTCCAAGCGTGGTGCAGTGAGAAGAAATATGAAAATATTACAGAAAAGGTATTGTTAGCCTATTTTGTACGAAGAAGTGAGAAACTTAAATCTGCTGGGCTTAGTACTCCATGCTCAAGGCTACAATCTTTTTAAACAATACAGTTGATATTTCAAAATTTACCACATTAATTGCATTTCTTAAGAAAAGTAATACTGGATATCGACCGAAGAAATCTAAAGTTTTTTCAAAGGAAGATATGTATAAGTATCTTAAGGAATTTCCCGATCACGTTTATTTGAATGTAAAAGTAGCTATGATATTTGAAATAGCAGGTGCATGCAGAAGGGAAGAATTATATAATATGCAAGTAGAAGATATTCAGGATAATGGGACATTTATTATAATCCATATTCCCAATACAAAGACTAATATAATGCGAACCTTCACGATTACGAAACAATTAATTATTTGGATATTTACAGAAAATATTTGTCGTTACGACCAAAAAATTCAAAGTCATCTCATTTTTTCTTGGCTATACGTAATGGAAACGTCACCAATCAAATAGTAGGTAAGAATACAATAGGAAGTTGGCCTTCCAAAATCGCAAAATGCCTGAATTTATCAGAACCTCTTTCCTATACCGGACATGCGTTTAGAAGAAGTTCGGCTACTTTTCTGGCGAACCAAGGTATTGACGTTTTAGGCCGAAAAAGGCATGGTGGATGGCGCTCGTCTTCTGTTGCCGAAGGATATGTGGAGGATTCAGTCCAGAACAAAATTGAGTTTTCAAAAAAAAATTTACATGAAAATTCCACCGTTCCGCAAGCTGCAAGTACTTCGACTGAAAATGTAGTATCCAACACAGATAATATTGTACTGGCGAAGAAGACTATTGCAGAAAACACTCCAATAACGATCAATAATTGTTCGAATTGTAATTTTACTTTTATTTATAATAAAAAAGATTAATTTAAAGCTTTAAAAATTGTACATTTATTTTTTATTTATGTAATTTTCACCGCCTCCAGATCGGTAGGCAATCACATCACTTACCGGTCACTCACATCACTTACTGATCAGTACCACATCACTTACTGATCAGTAATTTGTAAACAAAACTTACTGCCTTGGAAACCCTATCGGTAAAGTTTAAAAAAAAAACGATCGTGCAAAAATAAAATAGAATGAACAAAAATAGATTTCATTACATCCATAGCAAATTTGGCGAATTCCAAAAGCGAGTTTGTTTTGTTTTTGAAAATTAAGTACCTATTATATGTAAATAAAATTGTAATATTGCTTTCGGCCTATTGACCATTATCGATATATAAAATTGGAACTTCCAGACTATACTTTTTTTACATTCGTGTGGTTGCAATGGTTGCACCTGCTTCCACGATATAATATTATACTGTGCCTCTCGACGCAAACTCAACTCTCGCCTGTCAGTGTCACGGCAGTTGTTAATTTTTTAATGAATAATATGATATAATAGATATTATTTTATTTTAATTTAAATTTTATTAAGAAATTGCTTGAAATTAAAATAAGTTAAAATAATAAAATTTGCACAAATTATGGGTTATAACGAATTCTCACAGATAAAATCAATACCAAACATATTTGTTTAAATGCCATTGCTATCGATATTAAGATAGTTGCTACTCAAATACAACACAATTATGGTAGAAATGAAGTGGCAGAAGACTTATGTCATCAAGAAATATCCCTAAAGTAATGACGTCATATACTACTAAATTTACATTGGATATTAATTTATAAGGCGCCAGTAATCATGTGACTTTATCTTTCTTGACAAGCAGATATGGGGACCCGTGACAGAATGACAGCTAGCAATCTAAATGACAAACGTCATTATTTTTCATTCCAATTTCATGAATTTCATGTGACTAATTTAACTTGCCAAGTGAAGTCCACACTCCTGGTGACAAAGAAACCACGTGAACTTACAAAATCTTGAAATTTTGAATTAAAATTTATGACATTTATAAGTTTTGTACATGATTACTAGCTGTCATTCTGACACGGGTGACCATATCTGTTTCTCGAGATTTGCTTATTTGCAGGGCATCTTTTCCTCGCAAAAATGTATAATTTAAAGATTGATAACAAAAGAAATATTTGAAAAAAAAAACCTTTTGAACGGCCTTCAACGGAATTAATGGCCCACAATTCCCCTTCGAAATAGTTCAAGGCATTCATGATTACTTTCTGAAATTGCTTTTTTAAGCTTTAGAGATTATTATGGATGTAAACTGACAATCAAGTGACAATAGTGACAGAATGGATATTCGATCGATATAAAATTGAATGTAAACATTGTCATGCCAACGTATTGAATAAAAATAAACTATAATTATTTCAAATAATTTCAAATTCCGTGAAAGGAATAGAGATTAACTTAGAAATACTTGTAAATTCCGTTAATATATCCTAGTATTTTTTTTCTCTTGTATTTAAAAATTAATAATTTCTCCAAGTTATATTTTATTTTATAAAGTTTTTTTCAGGTCGATGGCGCAAGTCTTCTGCCTTTTCATTTTCACCATAACATTGACTTTTCAATGAAACTTGGACTATAAGTTCTGTAGCTAACACGTATGTAATTTTTGAAATCAATAAGCAGAGATATTTGTGAAAATAAAACGAGACAGTTTGTAAAAATGGAACATATATTCCTACAGGAAAAAGACATCGGCCAATATAATTTTTTTTTTGTAATAAAAATAACATTTAAAAAATCTGATGTGGCTAGCACAAAACCTCCCGCTATTTAATTTTTATTAATTTAAATACATACCTACGTATTTAGTAATGCTTCAAACTATATTATGTTCCATTGCATATAACTATTGCTTTATTTACTATTTTCTTTATTATTTAATATGTCACTATTATTAATTTGAAGTGATTAGTTTTTTGACAATGACGTTTACCTGTCAGTTACATTCATTTGAAAAATAAACTGTGTAACAAAGGAAGGGTAGCGGGAGGTAAAAAAAAAAAATTATAGTCGGAGGTTGAGGGTATCAGATTTTTTTAAAACATAACATTACTCCTATAATTAGTTATTATAATAAAAATGTAGGTATAAAAGTGAGTTCTGTTTAGCTCGTGTAAGTTATAATAATTAGGTTCGAAATTATATTTTTAAAAAGTTTATTTATTGATAACGATAACAATACAATATTAGGAAGGTTTATTCTACTTGTGAGAAACAACTAGACTAAGAGCAACAGCTAGACTACTATCTCTACTTCTTAACACCTATTTATAATATATAGTTATCTATGCTTACGTTTAATAATGATACGGCGAATGGTAGATAATTAATTAAATATAGATATATATAACTTGTACGAATACTTACTAATTTTCCTGAATTATGTGGTTTATCTGCACTCATCATGCAATACACAAATTCCATGTTGGTAACCTCAGTATAGTTTAGATTCAGAGCTACGGCTTGCACTTTATTTCCAATACATTCATTTTCACCATGTTGACATTTCCATTTCCACTTTCCATCTACTAATTCGTGCTGAAATTATTATTGAATATTTGTAAATTATAAATATAACTATAAAATAATACAAAGCAAAGCGTTAGGTACGTTTAGTAGGAACTTACAGAAGCTGCTCCATATGGTATAAAATCGAGATTCATATAAGAAGAAAGCTCTTGATAAGTTGGATAGAGCTGATTTAGTATAAAACTTTTACTATCGGGACAAAGTGTTTCATAATATACAGATACTTTTATTTCATCCTAAAATAAGAAATAATATAATTATTTTCTATAGTCTGCATGTATGGGTAGCTGTGTGAATTAAATCGCATATTATGTTGGGACCCGAGATCGAGATTTTAAATTGTGTTATGGCGATATTGTAAATTAATTTGAATAATTATACCCGGTGGTGAGCTTGTAATTCTTTTCTTATTACTTCTATCCAAAAAAGAAAATATGTATAATTTCTTGAAACTATTTTCTTTACATAAATTGAACGACAAAATAGAATGGTAGTCCATCAATTTGTAGTCACTAACTGCGATGACGATTACATCTCTCGTTTTCGTTTTTATGAAACAATGTGCGAGCCCTTTGTTAAAATTTGAACGAGCCCTTGTTAAAATTTTTATAACTCACCACTGCTTAAAACAGGCTTTTGACATTGTTCGTATTCAGTGACGACATTACGAGTTATTCGTCATAAATACTAGTGATGGGGACTATCGAAGGAATTTGATCGAATAATTAGTTAGTAAATGGTTCGAATTTTCGAATGATTTATTCGAATACATTCATTCATCCAAAACTAATAGGTACTGTTTATATTTTTAGTGATGTAGGTCGGCTCGCGTAGGTTGCCGAATAATAAGGCTTGTTCTGTAAAAAATTCGTTATACCATAATCGTATCGTTATCTTGAAAATGTTGTTAAATAACGATAATTTTCAAAAAGCGTATTCTGTAAAACCAGTGTCGTATTGAAATCGTATTGTAGTTATTTTACGTAGTCCATGAACGAGAAGTAGGAGTAGGTATTAGGAATGACGAATTCCGATAATTTTGGTACCCGAGTACCCGAAACAACTACCCGGATAGTACCCTTTACCCGTTAATTACCCGATACCCTTTAATTACCCGTTATCCTTTAAGAACATATACATATTTCGTTATTTTGTTAATTACCAGTTACCCTTATATTAGCAGTGTACTTTTAATAAAATTTATTATTATTGTTTAGTTCTCATATATTTATTAAATAAGAAGTAATACAAATAAATAATATACTCTATCCTTACATAAATTAATTATGGTATGCTAATAAAAAGCTCTTCTTTTAGATACAATGTTTCCGGCAGCTGAAAACTGTTCGGGTAATTAAAGGGTATCGGGTAATTAACGGACAACGGGTATACTTCGGGTAATCGGGTAAAATAATTTATATCCGGGTATGTTATTATCGGGTAGGTTCCGAGTACCCGGGTACCCATCGTCATTCCTAGTAGGTATTCACTTGTCGTTATTCAATCCGTTCATATCAAAGAAAATGGAAGGGTTGTCCAATTTATTATTTATATTTGAGCAGGAATACATTGAAAATATGTAACAAAACATTTACTCATGCATCAGATTTATAATTAATAACGACAAATACCATTTTAGAAGAAATTTTTGTGTTTGTATGTAACCATTATGTAACAATAGGGCATTTGCACGTAACGTTTCAACATGGCCTCTTGTGAATAAATATCGTCCCGTAATCTGTTATTGTTTTTTTAAAGCACTTATTGTTTTCTTTTGGAAAAAATGCCTAGAGTATGTAAAGGTACTTGTATGAGCAGTGTTTTCCGTAAAAAATATTTAAAGATATAAGTATTATTTAGTGAGTTCGAGGTTATTAAATTAAAACTAACCTAATCGTAGTTATTTGTGTATACTTTTATTACATATAAAATAATTTAAATATAATCGGATAGGAATATATTGTACGAATGTTTGAATATATGTAATTTTCTTTAATAATAAAGTAAAGAACATGAAAATGATTTTTAAATGAAAGAATTACAAAATTTAAATGAATTTTTTTGGTATGCCACTTTTTTGTGCTGTTGGTTGCTCCTACAGAAGTAACTGAGAAACAGAAAAAATGTATATTTCTGCCTTAGTTTCTCACAAAAGTTTAAAAATTAGATACTCAATAATAATTATTGTTTTCATACTGATTTTTGAGAGGCATTTATAATCTCAATCAAAAAAATGTTTATGTATCCTAAGGATCAACATTATTTATCCAATTAAATTTATCTAATTAACGTAATTTGTCATCTAAAGATAAATTATAGGCGTATGAACTCAATAAGCTAATATAAAAAAATACCAATAAAATATATATTACGATAATAAGAAAAATAAACCCGAAGATAAATATCGTTACAGATATTTCAAACTTAATTTTCTTTCTAAAGTAAAAAAAATCTAATAGTTCAGTTTATATTAATTTCAATATTCATGTTTTCATTGAACAACACACACAATTGTAAATGAATATAATGCACGAATGCTACAAGATACTTCTTTCAACTTATTATTTTTCAAAATGTATTTATAAATACGCCTGATTTGTTTTTACTAGTAAATAACTCATATACTTATCTTTAATTTTAGCTAGTTACCTTTTAAAATAGCATGTATAAATTTATAAAAAAAAACTGAATTTCATGCATAAAAAACACGTTCGCTACATAAGACGCAATGTTAAATTGAAGCTTGGTTATCCAGAATCAGCTGTTCATCCGCCATGTTGTGACGTAAGTGCAAGTGTCATATCTTGGATGACTGTAATTTTGGCAGCTTTAACTTCGTTACAAATTGTAATAATTCAAGTTTATTCATTTCCCTGATAGCCAGCTTAACCGTTAATTTTATATTTCAATGTTAACTAATATATTAAACAAATGTTTTATTTCGATATTAACTAATATTAATATAAATTTATATTTTTTTTAATTACACGCTACATTATAGTTTGTTTCATAGAACTAGTTTTTCACATTTGATACAATAAACATGTAGTAATCTGTAGTAGCATCTGGTGCGTATAATTCGCTCTACCAGAAACATATATAACGTTATAATCGAATATTGATAATTTCATTTTAAAATTTTGTAATCGTGCAGTTATATTATTTATTGGTTTATCCATCAATATGGCAATAAATAAGTGGCTTGTGGTCCGTTCTGATCTCAAATCGCTTTTCGATTAGGAACTGCCGCAGTTTGTTGCACGTAAATGTAACTACTAAGCACTCCTTTTCAATTTGGGCGTATCGTTGTTCAGTTTGGTTTAAAGATTTGGAGCAGTAACATACGGTCTCCAATTGCCATCCAGTTGCTGTTGCTCCAGCATCCCGCCAAAAACCAGACGAGTAGTCCAATTTTTGAGAAGACTTTCTTTCCCGTCTTGTATGCGCGCTACTGTCTCCTCCACAAGAGGTAATTGGTATCGCTCATGCTTGACAAATTTATTAAGCTTCATGTAATCAGCGCATATTCGGATTCTTCTATTGCTCTTCTTAGCTACCAACATGGGTGAACACCAATCGGTTGATCATTAATTTGTTTAATCATCCCATCCTTCTCCATTTTCTTTAGTTCTTTGCGAACTTCTTCCAGTAATGATAGTGGTAATAAAACTTTATTGGAGTCTAAGATTAAATAGATAATAGATTAAAAAAATCCCTAAACCTTAACTAAAAACGCTAAAACTAGATATGTAGTTCGGCAACTAAGTTGCCTTCATCAGTAAACTTACCTCTAAGATCAGATCAGTTTTGGATTACTCAACATGTCAACCATGCCGGAGGTCCAAAAACAAATTGCTCTGTTTTTCAGATTTGTTTTTGGGCCTATGGCATAGTTGACATGTTAGTAATCCAAAACTGATCTGCTCTTAGACGTAAGTTTACTGATGATGGCAACTTAGTTGCCGAAATACGTATCTATACTCTGTCTGCTATAAGAATGCAGTGTAGCATGGTATAGAGGGACAACATTTCCTGGCTTGTGATTGATGCAAACACGAGTCAATTTCAAACTGTCCCAATATTATGTTATTGCAATTTTCCTTCTGCATTTGTGAACAATAAATTTGGCTAGCTAAATTGAATGCAAGTGAAATAATTAATTTTAATATAAATATAATTGAAAAAACTAATAATATAAGGTAAAAAATCTGATGTGGCCAACACATGACCTCCCGCCAATTTCATGTTTAAAATAGCAGTGAGCTTTAAGTAAAGTATCATTACCGGTTAATCGTTTATAAATAAAATATAATTTGTTGTCCAATAAATAGAAAAGTCTGTAATACGAAATTTTTGATTGTTTTATTGTTTTTCCTCAAAAATTTGTTAGAGCTCCAAATTAAGTACTACATTCGATTTATCATATATGGTTAAAATCTAATATGTTTCAAATTATATATGAGTTTTAAATACCAAATTTGAGAAGTTTTGGATCATATTTTAATAGGTTTGAAGGAAAAATCGTCACACACGTACATTCTTATAAAAATCAGCATCATCAGGTGCTCTAAAACGCAATCTTTGTAAATTCTTCGCCGTACATAATCCATTTCGTAAATGTGTAGTTGTAAATTAATATTAATTCATAAAGCTGCAAAAATAGCAATTAGCAAATTTAAATCAGATCATCCTGTACATCTAACATTTATGTATGATGGAAAATATATTATTTTTACAAACCTTAATAAAATATGTTACTATTATTATATTCTCATTAACACGGTTTTATTATTAATTTTAATATAATTGCTGCCGTCAGTGACATTTGTTTAAATATGTCAAACCTGTCATTAAAATTATGATTTTGTTTGACGCATAGACTAGGTGATACACGGAAATAAATTATATTATATATTCATATTTAAAGTTATTTACAGTTATTTACTAAATGTTATTATCGTAGAATTGAAGATTAAACCATTATATTCCATTTTAATTAGTAAAAGTTGCTAAAAAATTATATTCAATGAATTTTTTACAAGAAAAACTGTTAAAAGCTTGTATAAATGATATTTCCGGTTATCCGATATACACTAAAAACTAATGAGCACTTCCCATATTAGTATAGAATGGGTGTACAAAATTTCAAATTTTTCTGATTGATAGTATTTGAGTAATCGTGTCCACAAGATCCACACACACACACAGACACACACACACAGACACACACACATACATACCTACAGACATCATTGTAAAAATGTTAAAATCGGATTCTGGAGACATCAAAACGTGCTTATTATATAAAATCTCTATAGGCTATTTTTAGCACGATCCCTATACCTCCCTTGCCTAGGGTAGCGGGAGGTAAAAAGTTAATATAAATACAAAACACATATCATCTGTCAACCTGTCAAAAATATTTTATTATTCATGCAATTTCGCATGTCTGATCAAAATAGTACTCAAATGGATGATTTCGAGATGTTCCATCTTCAAATGATGTGTCTGAATGTTTCGATTATTGTAATATTATTATTTTATCGAAATAAAATTTACATTCGTATTTAACCTTAAAATGTTGCTGCGTAAATCGCTCTCATCAAGCTCCGCTCACCACTGCGATCTTAAAACAGACAAAGTATAGTTTCAGCGTTTTTAGTTAAGGTTTGGGGATACTGGTAATGGACTTGGTGTGCTCACAACATATAGTTCCGAATTTTCTTCGACTGCGATATTATATTTGAAATTTTTCACTTTACCGAGACCAATGAAAACTTTTTCATTTCTTTATGGGATTTCTTTATTATAGTCTTCACCTGGCATCACGTCTTTCGGTTGAACTTCTGGCTGAACCGAATAGAATTTTTATTTCCTGTTGTTTGTAGATAAAGACCGTATTTTTTTTGTTTTTCGAGTTTTTATAATACCTGCTGGATCTAATTTTCTGTGCTCGTTCTTTCCTGCGCCGACTAGAGTAGTACTTGTAGGCTTTAGTGGAAATTTCTATTTAATTTTTTGATATTTTTAATAGTTATTATGGTCGCATCTACAACCGTATTTATTTTAAAAGTCAGTTTCTCTTCCCCTATTTTGAGTCTTGCCGTCCAAGGTTCTTTTACCTTATTTACTTTTCCAATTATTTTTACCTCCCGCTACCCTAGGTAAGGGAGGTATAGGGATCGTGCTAAAAATAGCATATAGAGATTTTATATAATAAGCACGTTTTGATGTCCCCAGAATCCGATTTTAACATTTTTACAATGATGTCTGTAGGTATGTATGTGTGTGTGTCTGTGTGTGTGTGTGTGTGTGTGTGTGTGTGTGTGTGTGGATCTTGTGGACACGGTTACTCAAATACTATCAATCAGAAAAATTTGAAATTTTGTATACCTATTCTATACTAATATGGGAAGTGCTCATTAGTTTTTAGTGTATATCGGATAACCGGAAGTATCATTTATACAAGCTTTTAACAGTTTTTCTTGTAAAAAATTCATTGAATATAATTTTTTAGCAACTTTTACTAATTAAAATGGAATATAATGGTTTAATCTTCAATTCTACGATAATAACATTTAGTAAATAACTGTAAATAACTTTAAATATGAATATATAATATAATTTATTTCCATGTATCGTCTTGCCTATGCGTCACACAAAATCATAATTTCAATGACAGGTTTGACATATTTAAACAAATGTCACTGACAGGCAGCAATTATATTAAAATTAATAATAAAACCGTGTTAATGAGAATATAATAGTAAAATATTTTATTAAGGTTTGTAAAAATATTTTTTCCATCATACATAAATGTTAGATGTACAGAATGATCTGATTTAAATTTGCTAATTACTATTTTTGCAGCACTATAAATTAATATTAATTTACAACTACACATTTCCGAAATGGATTATGTACGGCGAAGAATTTACAAAGATTGCGTTTCCGAGCACCTAGGAGATGATGCTGATTTTTATAAGAATGTACCTACGTGTGTGACGATTTTTCCTTAAAGCCTATTAAAATATGATCCAAAACTTCTCAAATTTGGTATTTAAAACTCATATATAATTTGAAACAACATATTAGACTTTAACCATATATGATAAATCAGATGTAGTACTTAATTTGGAGCTCTAACAAATTTTTGAGGAAAAACAATAAAACAATCCAAAATTTCGTATTACAGACTTTTCTATTTATTGGACAACAAATTAGATTTTATTTACAAACGATTAACCGGATATGATACTTTACTTGAAGCTCACTGCTATTTTAAACATGGAATTGGCGGGAGGTCATGTGTTGGCCACATCAGATTTTTATTTCTGGAAATTCTTCCGCAGAAACTCGTTTGATGTCTCGGACCTGATTAAATTAGTTCTGCATAATTTTCTGAAGTAGTCTTTTAATCCGTATTTTCCGCACTTCTAATTTAGCGCTGGACACTCCTTTAGTAGATGACTTGGTTTCGCGCCGCATCTATTGCATTATGGATATGCGCTTTTGATGGGATCATTAGTTTTTACCTCCCGCTACCCTAGGTAAGGGAGGTATAGGGATCGTGCTAAAAATCACATATAGAGATTTTAGTGAATAAGCACGTTTTGATGTCCTCAGAATCCGATTTTATCATTTTTACAATGATGTCTGTAGGTATGTGTGTGTGTGTGTGTGTGTGTGTGTGTGCGTGTGTGTGTGTGGATCGTGTGGACACGATTACTCAAATACTATCAATCAGAAAATTTTGAAATTTCGTATACTCATTCTATACTAATGTGGGAAGAGCTCATTAGTTTTTAGTGTATATCGGATAACCGGAAGTATCATTTATACAAGTTTTTAACAGTTTTTCTTGTAAAAAATTCATTGAATATAATTTTTTAGCAACTTTTACCAATACAAATTAAATATAATGGCACAATCTTCAATTCTACGATAAGCATTTAGTAAATAACTAGAAATAACTTTAAATATTGAATTATAAAATAATTTATTTTTGTACATCACTTTGCCTATGCGTCAAACAAAAACAATACTTTAATAACAAATTTGACATATTTAAACAAATGTCACTGTCACGAAGAAATTACATTAAAATTAATAATGAAACCGTGTTGAGAAGAATTTAGTAGTTTAAATATGATTGTAATGAAATTAAGGTTTGTAAAAATAATATATTTTCCATCATACATAAATATTAGATATACAGGATAATTCGATTTTAGTTTGATGTTTGCAGCATTATATATCAAACAGTTCTCAATAAGAACGTGATTTCAAAGTGTCAAATAATTGCAACTACACATTTACGAAATGGATCATGTATGGCGAAGAATTTACACAGATTGCGTTTTAGAGCATAAGGAAGTTGGTACTGATTTTGACAATAATGTGTGGTGTGTGTGACGATTTTTTCTTAAAATATATTAATGATCCAAAACTTCGCAAAGTTGGTATTTGTTCACAGATTTTTCAGGAAAAACATAACAAAATATAATCCAAAATTTCGTATTCCAAACTTTTCTATTTATTGGAACAACAAAGTAGATTTTGTTTACAAACGATCAATCGGAAGTGATACTTTACTTAAAGCTCATTGCTATTTTAAACATGGAATTGGCGGGAGGTAATGTGCTGGCCACAACAGATTTTTTGTTTTTGATCTTGGTATGACCTATTCCGCTTCATTTTATCATCTTTCTTTTCGTAGACTCACGTAGACTCTATCGACGAGTACGTTAGGGATGTTTTCTTGTTGCTGACGAAATTCTTCATTTTCTGACTTAATACTTTCGTTTTGTTTAATTTTGTCGATTGTTTTCTCTAATGTACGTTTATCATCTAATTGTAGAGATTCCGATATTTTTTTGTCTTTAATTTATTTCTTACTAGCTGACCCGCCCCGGCTTCGCACGTGTAAAGCTAGAATAACGATTAGCTACTCGTGTACCAGTATTTTTTCACATTTACTTCGGAGACATGCATTGCGTAGGGAACCGGCAACCTGCCTCGCATCGTACATGAAACAGGCTCCGCCCACTGCCAACCCGATCCTCGCACCGCACCTAACAGCGCCCTTTTCTAAACATGTCTCAGGTACTTTTACTTATGTACATATGATGCAAGCTATCTCTCCGACAAATATCGAAAATCTGCTAACGGTTAAAATTTAACTATAGATACAAACATAAAAAAATAATTGAAATCATCCCCTATTGTACCGCCTTGAGGGATGATTTTTCAAAAACGCTAAAACACTTTATTCCTTACCAAAAGCATAAATAAGAATTTTTATATCCCTTTATTGAGAAATGTTGGGTTCTCCATACAAACTTTTATCCCCTTCAAGTTTTATTTTCGCGACAAAAGGTAGCCTATGTGCTTCTCTAAGTTCCAATCTATCTCTATACCAAAATTCATCAAAATTGGTTCAGCGGGACAAATGATGGGTTCTCCATACAAATTTTCATCCCCTATTTCACTCCCTTCAAGTTTTATTTTCGCGACAAAAGGTAGTCTATGTCCCTCTCCAAGGTCCAATCTATATCTATACCAAAATTCATCAAAATGGTTCAGCAGAAGAAATTATGGGTTCTCCATACAAACTTTCATCCTCTATTTCATCCCTTCAAGTTTTACTTTCGCGACAAAAGGTAGCATATGTCCTTCTCCAATGTCCAGTCTATCTATACCAAAATTCATCAAAATTAGTTCAGCGGTTTAGGCGTGAAAACGTAACAGACAGACAGACAGAGTTACTTTCGCATTTATTATATGAGTATGGATTAGTTCGTCTTCGAGCTCGCCATATTTATATGTTTTGACCACAGTGATAACAATATTAATGTATTTTGTTGCGTTCTTTGCTTAGGCAAATTAAATTTGGCTCCCTCGTCTTTTTCGCATCTATTAGCTGTTTGCATGAAGTAAAATCATTTTGTGTTTTCTGTCGCCTTTCTATAACTTCATTAACTTTTGGACCCATGTGCAGTTATGTTATTAATTTGTATTACCTCAGGTGCCTTATCTAGATTCATGGTAATCCTGTACCTCTCGTAGTACGCCCTCCACGTTTCCTAATCAGCTTCTTGAAAAGAAAACTTTTCGGGTGTTGGTGCAAGAAAATATTGCGTCTTTGTTTTCATTTCTTGTATTTGTTGTTGCTCTGCCATTTTATATTTTTAGAGTAACCGCACATTTCGTGACTTACGTGGTTTTTTCATTAGTTTCTCTCCCTTTTTCTCTTTTCTGTGAAAAACCTGACACCATGTAAGGTTTACTACTTTTACGCCTTGGATATATGCCTCCTTCTCGACATGATGTATCCAACCGACTGCTTACTGAAGTATGTAATGAAGAAAAAAGTAAATGTTTTAAATCCTTATCAGGTAGTTGAGTTTGTCATTGGATGTTTGGTCAAACGTGCATAACAAACCAGTAATCTGTGATACAGTAACTACAGAAAATGGAAAATATTTTTTGATAGACACAATAGACACGTCTGGAAAGTCTCATACATCTTTGTATTTGACAGACCTTGCCATAAAATTGATAAAATCACTGAAGACAAACTATAACTGTGTAGTGAGTAGCATTGTTACCGACAACGCAGCCAATATGAACGCAATGAGAAATAAAATACAACAATCCATTGCAGTGAGCGTTATTACACATGATTGCCCTGCTCGTATTTTAAATTTACTTTGTAAAGATTTGGAGGTTCAGGAAATCAAGGAGCATGTTGTGTTTGTCGTAAAGTATTTCCGAATTAATCACTTTGCTTCTGCGACATACGCAAAAGAAGGAGGAAAAAATGTGTTCTACCTAATGACGTGAGGTGGAATTCACTGGCTGACTGCTTACAAGTTTTCATGGAATCGTGGCCAAAACTTCTGAAAATTAGCGAGGAACATAAGAATGAAATCGATGCCATAATGAGGGAAAAATTTCAAATATCTATTTGAAAAGATCTGCCGAAGACTATTTAGCGCTTCTGAAGCCTATTTCTCTTGCCATTGATAGGCTTCAAAACACTGATGCAACTCTTTCTAATGTCGAACAAGAATTCAAAAATCTCGAATCAGCGTTTGAGGAGACAGATTTTACTTTAAGTCAATTACAAAAATTTAGACACCGATACGAACAATGTGTCACTCCATGTCATCTGTTAGCATTTGTTCTAGATCCGACAAAACCACATCTATTGGCTCTAACAGACGACGAAAAGAGTTGTGCTTTGAAAACCGCAAAAGAATTACTTCCCAGTGGGTTCTTGCCATTAATAATTCAATTCCTGGCAAAATCAGATCCTTTTACCGACTAAAGCCCGTATTCATAAACACTCGTAAAGTTTCAAAACGGCTCGTTATAATTTTTGACAAATAGAAACAAACTTGACAAATTACTTTACTATTTTTCTGACAGTGTAGACTGTTTTTACTGGATAAAAATTATAACGAACCTTTTAAAATTTTACGAGTGTTTATGAATATGGGCAATAATGTTTGATGAAGAAATTCTCAAAACTTCAAAAGCCTTTTTTTGAATTTCCTGATGAGTTATTTGCTTCGGTGACTTGTTTTTACAGCAATTTATAATTTGATTAAAATTGAAAAACCCTAACCCTACACTCAATGTATAACATTGGCTTAGGTTACCTACAGTAAAATTTTTTAAAGAAGTCCGATCAAGGACATCCGTATGATGAACGAATTTACAAGTTGGCATATATTTATCTCTCTCATAGTTGTTGACAACACGCGCGCGCGAAACGGATGAATATAAAACGTTTGTCTTTCAAAAATTTATATTGTTTAGACAAAGTTACGACATGCTATTTTATAATAATGCTCGTTGTTCTTAATACTGTTGCTGTATCATAAGTTTCACGTAAGTTCATTTATTATTTCATAAATAATTACTTGATCCATAGCCGTGCGTTCTTTATTTTCTGTCAGTGTCAGAATTTGATTTATAACATATTTCGATTTGTATTTTTCGTTCGTTGTAATCAAGTTTATTTCTGGTGCCAGTATGAGCAAAAAGGGAAGAACACTGAAAAAGCAATCTCAGGAAATACTAATTAATTTGCATGATTATTTTCAACGTGAAGAAGCGAATGGAGGACCTCTTCAAAATATTCATTCAGTTAATCAGGTGTGTAATTTAAGACCTTTCTATAATAATGGTACAGTTACAATTATAGCCCTTTACATGTATTTATAATATTATATTTATGTAATAACAAAATAACAGTATGTTATGTACTCCCATAAAAATTAAGTAAACGACGCTGCTGAATTTGTCAAAATCTTATTTCATACGATTCGAAGATGACCTAGATCGGACTTCTTTAAAAAATTTTACTGTACACACCAGTGGTGGAATTATGCCCGATCGCTTTCAAAACCACCATCGCTTGAGTAAGCGATCTTTCTATAACGAGGCGATAGCATTTTTGTATTACCCCCTATCATTTTATAAAAGCCACCAACGATTCGGGAATGTTCGGGTGTTGTACTATTCATTATACAAAAGTTGATTTTTAGGCGGCAAATGTAATATAGCGTATTCATTTGTTAACAAAAACTTTGAAGTAATAATTGTGGTGACAGCGAATTTCTGTAACAATAAAGTTAAATTTGTAAAAGTAAGTAGGTACATTATAATATTCAGATAATGTTTTTTTTTTTTTCTATTTTCTAACTTCCATATTCATATAGATGTTAGCAGTAAACAGACTACACCATTATTATTTATATAATCGTATACAACGTTGAAGATTACGACAACTCAATTTGGAAAGGAGAATCGCACGAAATAACAGTGGCCCATTTGAATTGGACGATATACTATTTATTGCTACGTTTCGTTTAAGTTAAGAGTTGGCGCGAGATTTAATTGTGGAATTATATCCGCATATGCGTCAAAACGTTCATCCGAATTCTTTGATACCTGAAATGCGCATATTTACTGCGTTATTATTTTTCTTTAGTGGCAGCTATCAAAGGCTAATTGGTCAATGTGCGAATATTAACGTGTGCCAAGCAACAGTATCTTTGCGTTAGAGAGGTTTCTTATTTAATAACTAATTATCTGGCTCATATTTGAATAAAATTGCCCACCACCGTAAGGGTTATTACTCCAAAAAAAGTGTGACATTAATTGTTCTTCACAAAACATTATACTCATATCTATAATTTATCAATATAAGCATACACAGTACACATTGAGAATACGTGTTTGGAAAATAAGAAAATATTACTTTATATAGCTACGAGAAATAATACTTGGTCTGCAAATATGTTAATAATCATATTTATCAGTTAATGAAATGTTACAATTGTATTTGAAATTATAACAATATAAATACTTACCATTATTGTAAAGTATAAGAAATATAATGTTTATGATTATTGCTTTCCATTTGACATAACCTACAAAAGTTAAGCTTAGCGGTTACTCCTTAGTGGTCGCTAGAAAACAAGTCGACCGACACGTGGTGGGGGAAGAAAGTGAAGCGATAGCGAGGCGGCATAATTCGAAAAAATCACTTGATAGACGCTATCACTTGAGACGTAAGGGGAAATTAGCGATTGCGATCGGGCATAATTCCACCACAGGATCTACACACCACAACCTCTTGACTAGTCTTGCCAATCTGACCATGTTATTTTTACCTAGGGTATAACAACTGTGAAGCTATGTAAATAAATCCACATTGTGTTGAAAATTTACTGTACTATCCTCTCAAAAACCTTTAGGATTCCCATGTGTCATCCTGTATTATACCTTATTGACAACTGACACGGCGGTTCGTGGCAGCACCGTCGCTAAATACATATACGTTTCATGTAGTACTCTTTAACTGTCTTTGGTATTACTTTTGTAGGCATGTTGTGAAATTTTGCAAATATAACATATTTGCGTAAAATTATTATTCCAAAAAAACCAACTGGTTAATCTTTTGTAGAAGGTATTTTAATAAATTCAGCACTGACAAAAAATAAAGCGTTATATTTAAGCGAAAATGAGGATAACTACCAATGCCAAATTTAGATTTCTACATGCAAATCCGACCTCAAATATGTTTATAGAATGTACGTTAATAAATTAAACATTACTAAATATGTGTCTTTGTATACTTTTTAATTAATAAATACAGAACATATTAACTGTATGATTTATGGAAGAAGGGAGATTTGTCATCCACGAAGATAATACAATAAAAACTTTATTTTATATATTTTATTGATATTTTAATTCGAAATACAAACCCGTTATTGCGTCCGTCAAGGTTTAATTTTGTACTGATTTTACTAGTGATAACTACAATATTGTCACCAAAGTTAGGTTAATTGTGAAAGTCGATAGTCCTGTTCACGACGTACAACCGTACAAGAAACAATAAGTTTCGCTTTTACCTTTATTTACATTCATTTTTACCTCTCGCTAAGAGGGGTATTGGAATCTGCTAAAATTCGCATATCCAGATTTTAGTGGATAAGTACGTTTTGAGGTCCCTATAATCCGATTAAGGGCCGTGATATCCACATCCTATTAAAGTTCCTAATAAATTTATTCTACTATTAAATATATTTTGTGTATTTCCACCTACAAATAAAATTTATCTTCCTACTAAATTTAGTTATTAGTTATTAGCAGAATAAACTAATAGGTACTTTGAGGTGCTGGTAACTATTTTGAAAAGAAAATAAATGTGTGTAAAAATGGATTTACAAGAATTAAGAATGGGCTACTTGCGTACTTTTTTTTATTTAATATTTTTGAAGAACAGGTACAAACTTGCAACCCATATTTTTTCTTTTGGCAAAATATTTATTAATTAGCCAGAAAAAAAATAATGAAATTTGATTATTTGAATTCCCGCCATGTATGACGTAGAATTACGCCGCACCAATGAATGGTCGTAAAGCCATAGCGTTTGTTTGTACGGATAATGTAGATCTCCTGTTTGACGTTTCAACAATAGTTTGGAGGTTAGTATTTTAGTTTGTCTTTTTGGTATCGATATTTTAAATTACATGTATCTACCTATGTGTTTATTTGTGAAGTAATTAATATATTTGAGAGCCCAGAGAGAGAAAAAAATGTGCTAATGTCAAATTCAAATTAAAATTTTCTCGCACGCATGCCATCTATACGTTACATTTTTAAGCATATGGTTTCCTTTTCCATTTTAATATAATAACGTCACAGAAAATTTTCTTTCTTAATTTACTAAAAAACAAATAATTTTTTAAAAATAAAATTTATATTTTTACTTATGTTTTCAACATAACATTACGTATATAGTGATAGAAATCGGATTTTCAGTACCACGCAAGTAGCCCATTAGATAATCTCATAGAATCACAGGAGGCAGAAGATAAGATTATGAAATTGCGACGACTTACACAGTACGAGTTAGAATGGACAATTTTGAAAAGTGGGACGACACAGAATTTATTAACAGATTTCGGTTGTCTCGTGAAACTGTGTTATATATTCTAAATTTAATACGCCGAAATCGAACATAAAAGTGTCAGGTAGGTATATTTTTATTTTATTCAGGGCCGTGTTTATGAGCTAAAAATTCCAAATTCTAAATTACAGCAATGATAAATTTTGATTACAATGAGTAAACTTGAGTATAACAGTGATTATAGGTACTTGATTACAACAATATCTATACTTGGTAACAATTGATTATAGATACTTTATTACAACAATAATTAATCTTGGTAACAATTGATTATAGGTTCTTGATTACAACAATAACTGAATTTGATTACAAGAAAGATTAAATTGATTAGAACAATTATTCAGTTTTTTTTATTCTCTATTATATTTGCATATTTTATACAAATATCAACTAATAATCTGGTTTCATTTTGCGATAAATTAGCTGTTGGTATTGGTACTTTTTTCGAATCCATATTGACACACTATATATAATCCGCACTTAAAATAAATCTTGAAATAAACAAACATAACCAAATATGAGTAAACATACGTCAACTCAGGTTGTGAAAACGAAAGTAACTAGTTTTCGTCTAGCAAATAAATTGTGCTTGATATACATAATAAATTTATTTAGCTACTAATATATTTATCCTTCAGATAGCTATCAAGAACTTTAATAGGAGGTGGATATCACGGCCCTAAAACATTTTTACGATGATGTCTGTGTGTGTGTGTGGATATTGGAACCACGGTTTCTCAAATACTATAATTTAAATATAAATATTTAATTGCAGTTTCCTCGATCTGACATTCCTGGGAAGAGCTGATTAGACTTTGGTAACAATTGGACAACCGGAAGTAATAGTTTCTTTAAAAAATCTTCTAAATATTATTTTTTGAAAATTTCTGTTATTACTAAAGAAGATAAAATTCTACATCTGATACATCTAAAAATTTTATTATATTTTGTATAGATTTAGAGATAAAGACACTGTAATATATAGAATCTAATCGCAGAGGCTAAGGGTGTGAATATGTTGGAGCTGTGATAACAGCTATAAGAGCGACAATAAGAGCAGCGACAAAAGCGAATCAATTCTATCTTTCTTTGATGTGTTTATAGTGAAGCTGCGATAAAAGCTATAAGAGCGACGATAAGAGCAGCGATAAAAGCCAATCAAATCTATCTTCTGCTTTATTTTTATATTTATCAGATGGACATCTAAATATTCCAAATAACACAACCTTGCCGAATTCTCAAATTACTGTGCCTTACGTATTTATAGGAGATGAAGCTTACCCGCTCTTAAGTAATTTATTGAAACCTTACAGTAGACAACAGCTAAATGCGAATAAAGAATACTTTAATGCCAGATTTTCAAGAGCACGAAGAACTGTTGAGTGTGCCTTCGGAATTATTTCAAAATGGAGAATTTTAAACAAAGCGATAGAAACTGATATAAATGTTGTTGACAATATTGTTAAAGCTATTTGTGTCCTACATAACACAATCATTCACATGGAAGGTATTGAACATTATTTAGAAGATACATTAAATATTCCAAAACAATCAAATACCACAACTAATAATGGTAGACCAACCCTGGACGAGATTTTTCTACATCTTGTCTCGTCATATTTTCCTTACTTTCTCTCGATCTCGACTCGCGAGTCTCGAATTTATAATTAGAAATAGGAACTAAATTAACATTACAAGCAACATGAAAATATTAAACGGGTACCACTGATTAAAATATTATTTTACTAAGTCTGGTGTTTCAATGGTATAGCATTTTCTTAAATTAATAAATAAATATGAATGTAAATGAAAAGGCAATTAAAATATTTATTTATACAGACAAATATTTTATTTTGTATAATATTTATGTATGGTAAAAAAAATTTAATTACAGAGAAATGCGTATCGTGTGAACTGTCACAAATTCAGTTTTTAATTAAAAGTTGCAGATAATTCAATTCTGCACCTAAATCACTACACAGGTATTATTTTTAAAATGTAACACTTAATAGATATTTACACACCAAGTGAACTAAGGTAATGTTTATTCATGAGAAGAAAGTTAATTTCTTCGAGTGAATAAACATTTTTAGCTCACGTGGTTTGTACAATATTTTATTCAATTTTGACGAAATAGTAATAAAAACCATTAGTCCAATCATTTGGTAGAAAAATAAGGGTTTATTCCACAAAAGGTCGGGTATTTTTGATTTTTGGATATGTTATATATTTAGAGGTCTCAACAAAAAATGCAAGTTTTCCCCCTCGGGGGCCTTCGGGAAGCACCGCCAACTTGAGAAAAAGGCGCAAAAAAGCGTTTTTTTCTAAATATCTCTTCACTTATTTGCATTAGGCAAAAATAGTTATTATCTAATTTGTTGACTATAAAATTCTCTACAACTTTTATCTAAAACATTTTTTTCTATAATTAATAGATAGCGAGCTACAGTGCTTCAGAGTAATTTTTTTGAAAATTACCTAAATGCTTCATTTAAATCATATTTTATTATATTTTTTTTTACGTTTTTTTACAAATTACTTTTTGACAATCAATAATTATTATTATTATTTAACTAATATATATAAATATTAATTATTGTTTATAGTTTTTTTTTTCATTCTAAAGATTTTTTATAGTCCAGCAAATTTATGATATTACCTTAAAGTAATTACAACAAAAGCTTTTTAACAGAATCCAGTCCCAGAAAAGTGCGCTGAATAACATATCAATATTTTCCCGAAATCGGAGCATAAGAACCTCCCGCTAATTTTGACAAATGGCGGCATATTCAGGTTTATGGCCATTTGCTTAAAACAATAATTATGAAAATATTTAAATTATTCAAAAAACAAACAATATTACGTACTTGATACTTAGTCTAATAAGTTTCACTATTTACAACAGTTTACATTCGACGTGGCATCGAAAGAAGGAAGTTATCGATAACTGTTTTATAAAAATTGTTAACGTTTTCCTGCAATTTTTTTACTTTTTCATCCACCACTCTGATCTTGTTAAAGATACGATGATGCGGTTTTAAAATTTGAATTCAGCATAAAATTCTCTTTCGTATCGTGTATTACACTATTTTTGCCGATGAACGATTGGCGAGTTACTGCCAACTGAAACTCATATGAAATCCCTCTAAAATTTTAAACATCTGAAAATCGGCTCTTTTTTCATTTTCTCATTCAAAATTTCAACAGGCTTACAGATAACCAATATTAAGTATTCAATAGGTGTCGAAGTGGTTGATGAAAAATTGAGAAAAGAGCTGATTTTCAGATGTTTAAAATTTTAGAGGAATTTCATGTGAGTTTTAGTTGTTAGTAACTCGCCAATTGTTCATCCGCAATAATAGTGTAATACATGATATTAAAGAGAATTTCATGCTGAATTCAAATTTTAACACCGCGTCATCATATCTTTAACAAGATCAGAGTGGTGGATGAAAAACTAAAAAAATGTAGGAAAACGTTAACAATTTTTATAAAACAGTTATCGATAACTTACTTCTTTCGAAGCCACGTCGAATGTAAACTGTTGTAAATAGTGAAACCTATTAGACTAAGTATCAAGTACGTAATATTGTTTGTTTTTTGAATAATTTAAATATTTTCATAATTGTTTTAAGCAAATGGCCATAAACCTGAATATGCCGCCATTTGTCAAAATTGGCGGGAGGTTCCCATGCTCCGATTTCGGGAAAATATTGATATGTTATTCAGCGCACTTTTCTGGGACTGGATTCCGTTAAAAAGCTTTTGTTGTAATTACTTTAAGGTAAAATCATAAATTTGCTGGACTATAAAAAATCTTTAGAATGAAAAAAAACAATAATTAATATTTATATATATTAGTTAAATAATAATAATTAATGATTGTCAAAAAGTAATTTGTAAAAAAACGTAAAAAAAATATAATAAAATATGATTTAAATGAAGCATTTAGGTAATTTTCAAAAAATTTACTCTGAAGCACTGTAGCTCGCTATCTATTAATTATAGAAAAAAATGTTTTAGATAAAAGTTGTAGAGAATTTTATAGTCAACAAATTAGATAATAACTATGTTGCCTAATGCAAATAAGTGAAGAGATATTTAGAAAAAACTTGCATTTTTTGTTAAAACCTCTAAATATATAACATATCCAAAAATCAAAAATACCCGACCTTTCGCAGGGTAAATCTACCTAATGACTGGACTACATTATAATATTTAATTTTGACAAAACAAAAAACTAATCAGTTAGTAGACTGTGCATGACAATCGTCGATGACAGATGTCAAGTCATCTGTTTAAAAAGCTTTATTGTCTGTCATTTGTGCCGTGAAAAATAATGAAAACGGCTGATAATGTCTGATAAATATTATAGTAAGACTTAATTTCGTACCTGATGTTATATTAAATGCATTATTTGTTGCAGAGTGAATTAAAAAAATATGAGAGTGATTTAAAAAAATTTAATTCACTTGTGAAAAAAGTGTTACTTATAATTGTTGCTATGGAGTTAATAATGACAGTTTAAAACGTCAAAATTGAATAAATAACTTTTATTATTATTATTTTTTCACATTCTATTTATAAAATTAAATATCTGACAGTTCAAACGAAATGAATTTCTTTCTAATTTTGTTTCAATTTCAAGGGTATCGCTACAAGTGAGCAATATTTATACAATTTCAAATTAGATTTTACAAGTTACTAAACGTGAAAAATTAAATCTGTTTAGTAATTTAGGCGTAGAATATTAATATCTACAACATTTATTTATGTTAACCGCCTATGGTCAGGTTCTTAATTAACACACTGTATATATATACAGGCTGTAAATTTTAAAACGGGTCATAGGGCTATAACATAGAAAAACAGTTTTTTAGACGCCAAAAGTTTCCATATTAATTTATTGAAAATATAATAGGTGCGTATTATAAAGAAAAAAATTACGAATTTTTTGATGCCAAACACCTTACATTTCTGTTTCATATAAAGCCAGAAATTAAATTTAAAAATTTTTACAATTAAGAAAAAATATCATTGGCCATGAAAGTGACAGTAACAAAACATTGTCATGATAGGGGACAATTAATGATTAAAGTTATTAATTTATGAACCAATACAAAATAAAATAAAAAATAGGATATTTATATCAGAAACAATTATTATTTATTGTAATAGGTATTTATGTACAAACTAAAGATGATCTACATGTAATAAGAAGTAAGTTATAAGAAACAAGAAAAACTGCAAACTACAAGGGAACAAATTAAAATCATTTATGCTAGGTTTATGCAGCATATAAATTATGAAATTAAATTAAGCTACTAACTAAACTAACGTCGTTTATGCAGTAAATTAAAATTCAGAATCTTATGTTTGACATTTCGTATAATCTAACTTTTATAGGTGCAATTGCAATACATTATATTTATTTAAGATAAAAAAAATAAAGGTAAACAATTTGTTGAATATGTCCAATTAGTATTTCATCGCTCCTTTCTGCAGGAACATTTGTTGTCATCGTCGTACATTTTCATAGGTTAGGTGCGAAAATTTGTCATGTGCGCGAGTGGCGCAGGCGCAGCATTAATAATTTGTAATATTTCTTCATGAGTCAAATTGTTCATGATTTCTTCTTAATAAAACGAAAATAATAATAATTTAACAAATAAAGTGTAAGAAACGTTTATTAATGAGCGTTTAAAGTCAATAATTGTTTTGTTTCTGTCAGTTTCACGGCTATTGATATTTTTTCTTAATTGTGCAAATTTTTAAATTTATTTTCTGGCTTTATATGAAACAGAAATATAATATGTTTGGTATCAAAAAATTCGTAATTTTTTTCTTTATGCATTAATTATTTTTTCAATAAATTAATATAGAAACTTTTGGCGCCCAAAAAACTGTTTTTCTATGTTATAGCCGTTATGACCCGTTTGAAAACCTTGCAGGAACGTCGCAAGTGCAACTTTGTACAACTGCGCAGACGCAGCATACAATTGCGCAGTCGCAGCAACATCTAGACTGGAAGGTTGTGTTCATTGTTCGTGTGTTCCGCCATTTCTTGTTGTATCAGTGTATCAATCGTTTTCTCGACATTTGTGTTTTGCGTCTTTCGTATTTGTGTTCAATAAGTGGTTGGTGAAGTGACGTGTGCTTTTTTGTTAAACAAATATAAACGAATTAGTATCTATAGTGTGCAGACACCTGACTCGGACGACCTTAGAGTGTTAGAAATGGAGTGATTTGTGTGCGCTTGTCACTCTGACCAGGACTATGTTATGTCTCATTTTGATTTTGAACTGCAAAACGTTATTTTTAATTTCATTTGTTTTGCTGCCTGATTCCAAGCATTTTAAGGTCGCTTTAGTCACGTGTCTAGTATTAGTGAGCTGGAATTAAACAGGCAGTTTGCATATTATTTCCTGTTTACATCAAAAGCAATATCAATTTGTTTTTCTATTGTATAATGTTATAGTATCTTTTTAAATACTACATATTTTTCAACTCCTGTACCTTAGTACTTTGTAAGAAGTTTTATATTTATAAAGGCATATTTTATTTTTGTTAAATATTTATATTCAAATGTAATAAACTATGAATTGAATTTTTAAAATTAATTATACAAACCTAACCTATCATTTAAAAAAAAAAAAACATTTCAACATTGTTTTTGTAGACTGCTTTGTGCATGTTTCAAGAACATTTCAGTGGATCAATGTGTATATGTTGCATAAATGTATATATGAACGTTGCTGGAATGTATCAAAATCGTAACAGAATGTTTCATAAACGTTTCAAGAAAACGTTCCTGAGGGCGGACATAGGCAGTTTCCGCAACATATATGTGATAGATGTGATAATGTAAATGATAACATCGCATTTGAAATGTTGATATTCTGGCAACGTTGCTGAAACTAAAATTTGTTTACTGGGCTAGTATGGAAATGAAGAGAGGTCTTGTGCTGGCCACAACAGATTTTTTTTCTATGAAAACGAACATTGAACATATACAAATTAAACAAATAAGAATTTAACGCTCAAAATAATCCAACAAAAAATTGATCAGTATGCTATAAAAACTGTCAGGTCTGTCAGACTGAGAGCCACCTCCGAACGGTTATACAAATGCACAGGTAAGATGACCTCTGAAAGATAAACAAAAAGTTTAACACGTTAGCAGTTGCGCTATTTTGGCAAGAATTCCCCTCTGGGTTAGATTCTTTTTCTCTCGTTTTGTAACTGCTGTCTAAATATAATTAATAATTGTACACAAACAAATTTCAAGAATGGGTTTTTGATTAACCCGGCGTTACTAGCTATATGAGAGATTCTCTCACATTTTCAGAAAAACGCGCACATCTTTAACAATAATTGGCGGGGGTACATGTCGTCTCAGTTATGCTCTTGTCCAATTTTGCGCATCATATTATATTTTGTTATTTGAGGGTAGTGTGCATAGTGGCTGCGTTACGTGAGGTTTTTGTAATTGCTGCAGACTGTGTGAGTAGTTCTCTCATCACGCGAGTACTCAAAAAAAGTTTCGCAATAGAGGTAAGGAACAATATATTATTAAATTTCTATTATCTTTATTACATATTTTTGTTTATAGACACAGATATAGAAACCATCATCGAAGATCTAAGTGCGGATGAGCAACTAGATTAAGGTAGCGATAATAATAGTGAAGAAAATGATCAAAATACTGAGACAGAACAATTGAAAAATAATTTTTATAAAATTAAATTATGCCCACTTATTATTGTAGTAAATTTTATTTGTTTTGTTGAAACTGTTTAACATATTCAAATTTTAATTATATATTTGCTGTTAAAAAATACTTATCCCTAAAAAAATTAAATATACCTACCTATTATTCATGTACATTTTGTTTGGCTTGTTTAAAATGTTTAATAAACATATTCAACGTATAATTATATATCGGCAGTTTCATTTCATTTCGTTTACACTTTAATTTCAGATTATTTTTGTAGTGTGAGAAAAGTTCTCACGCGCGAGTAATGCCGAGAGACTCGAATTAGCGAGTAATGCCGGGTTAATTAGCAAAAAAGTGGTAGTCCTTACAAAGTCTGGTGATCCATATAGCGGTCCCGTTGTCCGGTTTGCATGTTGTGACCTGTTCTTATATATACATAGTGTCTTAATTAAAAATCTGGCCATAGGCGTTTAACATGGGAAAACAGTTTTTCTTTGCGCGAAAGTCCCCAATTCATTTTAGACAAAATGTTTCACATAAATGTTATAGATAATTATATTCTACGCCTAAATCAGTAAACAGTTTTAATTTTGCAAGTTTGGTAACTTGTAAAATCTAATTTGAAATTGTATAAAAATATTGCTTAGTTCTAGCGATACCCATGAAATTGAAACAAAGTTGCAAAGAAATGCGTATCGTTTGAACTGTCAGAAATTCAGTTTTCAATTAAAAATTGCAGATAATTCAATTATGCACATAAATGACTACACAGGTATTATTTTTAAAATCTAACACTTAAATAACTTTTATTATTACTATTTTTTCACATTCTGTAATCTATAAAATTAAATTTCTGACAGTTCAAACGATATGAATATCTTTGTAATTTTGTTTTAATTTCATGGGTATCGCTACAAATGAGCAATATTTGTACAATTTCAAATTAGAATTTACATGTTACTAAACGTGCAAAATTAAATCTGTTTAGTAATTTAGGCGTAGAATATTAATATGTACAACATTTATTTGAAACATTTTTGTCTAAAATTAATAGGGACTTTTGAGCAAAGAAAAACTGTTTTCCCATGTTAAACGCCTATGGCCATATTTTTAATTAACACACTGTATATATATATATATATATATATATATATATATATATATATATATATATATATATATATATATAACCATTATTTTGTAACAAAAATACCTCGGTATTTTTACATGGATCTCTCCGGGCCTGTTAGACCCGGTGCTATCTCCCGTGTCATAGAAAATGGCGCCACTTCCGCAGGGTTAAAAAAAACAAATAATAGTACTAAGTTAAATGTTGCGGCGACCTTGGCCACTATTTAATTTTCAAATAACTTCGTAATTATCAGAAAATAAGAAAAAAAATTCATATAACATTTTATGGTTTTTTTATAGCCTATTCACTGACAGAGAAAATTTTGTTCGATCACTATCTTTGTCAGTTTTTCTTCGATTCTAATACAAAATGATCTCTTTTTCGGAAAGAGTTAAAAATCAGACCTATGTATTAAGCTTTTATTACTCATTTTAGTCAGTACCTCAAAAAATATTACCCTTTTTTAACATCTGTATATTTAAATCGTATACCTTGTTAGTAGTTTTTTTGTACAATCAATTTATAAAATTTTCTTTTATAAAAAGTACCAACATTTATCTTAGAAAATGAAAAGCACATATTGATTATTTAATTTGCCTTTAACATACCTGACAAGACAAAGTTATGTAGAAAGAAAGTGCTGAAAGTAAATATATGAATTCCATTGCAAGCTAAAATGAAATGTACAATTAAATTACTACTGAACTAATAGAACATAAACTTGATAATTTATTAAAATACAATCACAAATGTAACTTTACGAACGAGTACACTTTACATAATACTTTTCAAAACTGGAAGATATAATGAAAATAATTGTAAAATAATAACACGTTCTTATATATGATTTTTTTTAGTAATTACTCCAGTATTCATTAAAAAATTGTTGACAGAATAGTTCATAATAATTCATGGAACGAACACAATAAATATATTTATTGAGTCTGGGAAGATCTCCCTCCTTAACTTTTTTTTATTATAAGTGGATAGAAAAAATGCTTTATATAAAAGGTTTATTATTTTAATTATATTATTTGATGGCAGATACAGATATTTTTTATAAAGTCAGGTGTACAAGATACGGATATCAACTTTTATTTTTTAAATAGGAACATAAAAATATAAACAGCCATTTTTTTCAACGATGTCGTTCATCTTGCCCCGAATGGGGATGGCAAGAATTATAAGATACAAAAATTATACATACCTATTCTTTGAATCGTCTTCGGAACAGTGATGATTCCATATTGGATAAAAGTCTTTAGATTTGTCGCCAACACGATTATTAGCTATATTGAGTCTCTCGAAGCGAAGTTATCTTTTTCGCCATGAGATTCTTTCAAATGGACGGGTTAACGTTTACTATTCATTTAGTAATAACCAAAGGCCACGTGTGTCAAATATAATTATGATAGTAAGAACATGACATCATATGATTAATAAACAAAATTAAATTATACATTTCAAAACGAAGTAAATAAAGATCTAAATGCCATGTTTGTGAAAATTTGCTTTTTTAAAGGAATAATAATTAAGTATCTAAGTAATATGTAATTTAAGACTGTCATTTATGAATACCTAATATAAGGATAAAGAAACGAGTCTGGACTTTCACAATATTTATGTTATAGAGGGTAAGGTGAAAAGTTCTCGGCCTGACCCAGAGATAGCTTTCCAATCTGCAAAAAATTATGTTTCCTGCCTGGGTGCACTTGTCATTAGTTCGTATGACAAGTACAACTTGTTCTCTCAAGTAGTTTGTTTACACGAATTTTGCAGTGGACGTCTTGCGTGTTTTTCGTTAAAATGGATAAACTTGATTATCGTTTTGGATGGATTAATCTCTAAGGAAATTCATCCGAAATTGACAAACGTTTACGGGAACTCTGCTCCTTCCATGTCAACCGTAAAAAAGTGGGCAGCTGAATTTAAACGTAGTCACACGTCCCTCGAAGATGCCCCATGTGAAGAACGGCCAAAAACCGCCACCGCACCGGAAACCATCAAAAAGGTGCATAATATCGTGTTCGATGATAGGCGAGTGAAGGTGAGTGAGATAGCTAAGACTGTGGGGATATCGGAAGAAAGGATACGAAACATCTTGCACAAAGAATTAGGGATGCGAAAGCTCTGCGCAAGATGGGTGCCGCATTTTCTGAATGCCTATCAAAAGCAAATGCGCAAACGACATTCGCAGCAGTGTTTGGACCGAAAGAAAGCGAAGTCGATCGCATCTGCCGGAAAGGTCATGGCCAGCGTGTTTTGGTATGCGAAAGGGATCCTGTTAATTGATTACCTTGAAAAAGGCAGAACAATTACAGGCAAATATTACTCCAATTTTCTTAACCAGCTGGATGCCAAAATTCGCTTGAAAAGGCGTGGCTCGAAGAAAAAATTCATCTTTCACCAGGACAACGCACCTGCACGCAAGGGTGCGTTGGCGATGGGAAAACTGCGGGATTTGAGATACGATTTGCTCGGCCATCCCCCTATTCTCCTGATTTAACACCCTCAGACTTCTATCTGTTTCCAAACTTGAAGTAATTTGTTTCTGGGAAGCGCTTCGCGTCCAATGAAGAAGTTGAGAGGGCCGTAGATGAATATTTTCACAGCCTTTCAGACTCTCACTTCCGAGAAAGAATACTGATGTCGGAGAAACGCTGGATCAAGTGTGTTGAAGTCAAGGGAGATTGTGTAGAAAAATAAAATCATTTTTTAACTGAAAATCGCAATCTTTCATTGTCAGGGCGAGTACTTTTCACCTTACCCTCGTAATTAGGTTTTATTCCTGTAAAAAAAAAAAAAATTTACAAATATGGCATTAGGATCCTTATATACTTCAAGTCAGTCATTTTATATCTCTCTTTCTAGAAGCAGTGAATACTTTTACATAAGAAATAAACAATAAAAGCTATATAATATTTTAATGTTTTTATTTTACCTACACATACAGTACGCCAAATTAAAAACATAACATATAAAATACATATAAATATGAATGTATATTCTTAACTAAATATAAACTGAAACAGATAATTTATATAGGAACATCAAAATAGTTACCAGTTGTGCCTTTGTGCAAAATACATTTGTATATAAATATATGAAGTATAAAAAGCCGCTAATCAAAATGGACAGATATACACCAGATATTAAAGCTTACAGACATTAATTTTGTACCAATCCTTATACCTAAACGAATAAATGCATTTATGAATATATTGCTTCAGTTCGTGAGATTTTTTTTTGCTTTTTTAAATGACCTGACTATACTTGGACTCTGGTCACATAAATAATTTAATAGAAACTTACACTTACGATGATATGTAGTTGCCAATTTGAAATTATCATGTTTCTTAAAAGCTGCCTTATTTAAAATTTTATTTTCTCAACTCTTTTATACTGACTCATCGTAAATGTATATTAATTTTAAATTAATATATGTATTAAAATGGCAAATCTTTGGCAGTAAATTAATATTAGATATAAACAATCTTAAATATTACACAATATTTAAATTAATAGAAATAAAATACACATGATACAATACATACCCACATTATGTAAATCTTACAACTAATAGTACGTGAATTTTTACAAGTATACATTTATTTGTGTCATCGTTTTAAAATAGTTCATACAAAAAATTCGTGATGTTTCCATCAACAAATTTTCCAATTAAAATATTATTTTAATAACTTCCTAGATCATTTATTCCCGATTCTCCTGATATTTCTTGTAATAAGTGTCCCATTTTCGAAAAATCAATTTGCATAGATTTTAAAATACTAGATAGCTGTCTAATAATTTTCGTAGACCTTTATTATAAATTTTAAGCTAGTTGAAGATTCACAAATCAGTTAGAGTGAAACATTTCAAATAACCAAAACTAAAACATTTCACCATTTCAGCTCTATATGAAGAATATATTGATAAATTGTATGGTTACTGGAGTTTATAAGAGGATGCGTTGTTATTGGCATGAGCCGAACTCTCCCCGATTAGTGTGTCAGTCATGTATGTTATTTTGAAAACTCGGGAGAAATGCTGCTTCTCAACCGGATGGTTTACAGTCCATGCTATTACCCTTACACCTTTTTGTCGCCAGTCGTTAATTACTTTTCTGAAAATACATAAATTATGTATTTACATTTCGCAATGATTGGAATAATATAAATAAAAATTGACATTTTCTGAAGATTAATAATATATTCTCACATTATATTTATACAGGTGTTCCAAATAACATGTTCGGTTTGGGAATCCCCACAAATGTAAGAGATGAGAAGTCTTTTAACCTAAGGTGGTTCTTATGTCATTATATTCTTTGATCTTCCATACACACGTTAAGCTTAGAGTTTGGGTAGGTAATCGAGTAAAATATTAATATAAAATAGTTTAAAACGCGAATTTTAACATTACTATTATGGGAACAACAACTTTTTTTACAGGACGTATGTACTTATTTGCGTAAAAAAAAACTTTCCCATCTATAAAATACGAGATTCTGAAAGCTTGGAGTCTAAATTTTAATGATGACATACAATATATTGCAACGTTGCAACTTTTTGCAACTAAATAGAGATTAATGGCGCGCGATTCGAATTATAGAATTCGTTTTGTGTAGTGGTATACTGTGAGTATTTTTTAACGTGAAACATTGGGTTTGTCATATCCATGGTTACAACTTGACATTTGATTGACAGCAATGTATTTGCCCGTTCCATTTAAAATGAAACATAGGCATCGATCTTTAAACTAATAGATGCAGCGTACGAGCAAAACGCTTGTCCCGCCATAACGATGCAGACACTATGGCACGTACCACGATCACGGTTCTAAGACCGGTGTTAGTTAAAACCTTGACGACGACTTGACACATACTTCAGGGATATAAACAAAAATCAGTGATGCCACTATACTGATTAAACCGAAAATGTACTGACAGGCATATTCAATACATTTGGCTTCAATATTCTAAATAATTTATCTTACAAACAAGTCCAGAGACAAATCATATTAAACAATTTAAAATAATAAAGCCAAATGTATTAAATATGCCTATCGGTACATTTTCGGTTTAATTAGTATAGTGGCATCACTGATTTTCTTTATAACCCTGAAGTATGTGTCAAATAGTTAGCACGGTTCTAGCTAACACCAATGTTAGAACCGTGATCGTGGTACGAGCCAGTATCTCTATACTTCAATAGTAGATTTGCCCCTAACTTGTTATATGTGGCGCATAATCGCTAAGAGTATAGATTTAATTTTTTTGTGCATAATTAGTTTTATTATATATTTTTAATACAAAATATTATATACATATTATATTGTAGGGGACAAGTAATAATTAATAAGAACTTACATATGAAATGACACAGCTGAACCGCGTACGTACTGCTTACTGTACGAAATACACCGTTTCCCCATTATTTTGTTGCATACCCACCTCACAACACATATACGTATATATTGTCAGAAATAATTGTAAATGTTCTCCAAAAAAAGTAAATAATACACAGTCACGAAACGTCAAATGTAGCTTTTGACAACTAATTAGTAATCAGTGATAGAGAGCGGCGTATAGAGGTTTACATATGGCTGAAAAAGATGTACAATGAGTACGAACGCATGCGCAGTATACTTTAACTGAGAACTTCCGTACTGTTGAAGGACAGAATATATATCTCTATCCTTTTATGTTGGAGCAATATTCTAACAATAAATTAATAGGAGACACTTGGTCCATTAGTTTAAAGGTCGATGAACATAGGGAACGAATTTGACATTTGATAAGACGTCAATAGAGGTTAATTTTGTTTAAATAATTATACCTGCATTCTAAATTAAAATTAGTTGTAGAAAAAATATAGTGTGCACCTTGTGCCCGACTGGTTTTCTGACTCGGCTAAATTTCTTACAATATTTAAATATAATACTTCTGTCAAATTCATTCCCCATGTGTCATTTTAAATGAGACAGACAAAAACATTGCTGTCAATCAAATGTCAAATTATAACTTATGGGAAAATTCAACGGTTATCTGCCATATTGACAAGATGTCATTAGAGGTTAATTTTGTTTAAATAATTATACCCGTTTTCTAAAAATTAAATTTAGATGTAGAAAAAATACTGTGTGCACCTTGTGCCCGAAATATGTTTAGTTCTCTAGAGTGGTTTTCTGACTCGGCTAAATTTCTTACAATATTTAAATATAATACTTCTGTCAGATTCGTTCCCTATGTTTCATTTTAAATGGAACGGGCAAATACATTGCTGTCAATCAAATATCAAGTCGTAACCATGGATATGACAAACCCAATGTTTCACGTTAAAAAATACTCACGGTATACTCTAACTCCATTCCACCTACCAATTCAGTAGATGGCGCTTACTTTAGCGCTAGTTTTAAACAGCCGAATATAAAAAAAATGACGGTGTTCAACTGCTGTAATTTAACATATTATTAAAATATTAAAAAGGAATCATAATACCATCGAAACTTTGCAAATTTTCTACAATACTGAAAGGGTACGGTACGGTGGAATAGAGCAGAGGTGGGCAAACTACGGCTCGCAACTCATTTTGTGCGGCCCGCATTATAATGTTCTGACGTGTTTAATGTGACCTTGTTTTAGTTACATGTAAGGGCCGCTATCATGGCTACAAAAGCCATGCGGCCCGCTGGTCATGTTACAAAAATTCATATTTGCTCACCCCTGTAGGTGAATCGTGCTATATTTCTATATAGAAAAGTGGCGACTCGTTGCTGAGGATACGATATTTGTATAGACATAAACTACAAGTCGGCATCGTGCCATGAAAAAACTTCTTTTTCATTATTATTCAACTTAAAATAGTGAGCAAAGTAGCATGTTGAATCACAAGTGAGTAAAGTAAATAACTTTCTTCACAATTGAGCAAAATACACAAGCCTATAATAATCTACACCAGGAGTCATAAATTTTGGTGGAGTCACAATTGTACATTAAATATCTACCATTCTACATGGAGGAACAATAATTTTTTGTGGTTAACTTTACATTAAGTTCAGTTATAAACATATGTACTGTTGAGTTTTTCATTAATAGAAAAAGTACAATGTTTCGTTTTCTAGAAAAATTATATTTCAAGATTGTAAAAAAAATCATGTTTAGCACACGTGAGCATGTATTTTTCTCACTTGCCCAGTTGGCGCATCCGCTCCCGCTCGTGCGACCAATTTCCAGATGCGTGAGAAAAATACATACTTTGCTCACTTGCACTAAAAATAGCTACTTTACCTCCCGCTTACCCTTAGTAATAGAGATATAGGGATCGTGCTAAAAATCACATGTCGAGAATTTGGTAAATGACCACGTTTTAAGGTACAATCCGATTTTAACATTTATGTGTATGTGTGATTTTGACAACACTCTTAACTCAAATACCATCATTCAGAAAATTCTGAAACCTTGTATTTCGACCCTATTCTAATATGGAAAGAAACCATTAGATTTTGGTGTATATTGGATAACCGGAAATGGCACTTTACTTGAAGCTCATAATGTTTTTTCATCAAAAAATACTATTAAATGTCAATTTTTCGCATTTTATGTCATTATGAAAATTAAAGATTATTAAATTTTCTACATGTACACATTGACATATCATAACTTTTTCTATATATTACAGACACATATTAAAAATCATCTTTTTTATTAATTCCGGAGCCTTTGTTTTAAACATAAACACAATTCCTTTGTTACACAGTTCATATTTCATGATATTTCAAATTGTATGTAATTGTCAGATAAATGTCACTGCAAAAACTAATCATTGCAAATTAGTAATGCTGACAAAAGAAATAGCAAATTGAGCAATAGTTTTATGCAAAGGAACTTAATATAGTCTGCAGCATTAATAAGTATATAAAGTATATAGGTATGTATTTAAATTAATAAAAGTTAAATAGCGAGAGGTATTGTGTTGGGCACATCAGATTTGTTTCTTTTATACTTGTCGTCAAATAAATATGGACTGTTGCAAATTTCGTTGGTCATGTTGAAAATGCTAAGTTATGAAGAAGCGGCAACACCGTAAGACAAGGGACAGGGTGGAGAGAAGGGAAAAAATGAGCATCAGTCCATATTCATTTGACGGCGAGTATTGTTTTTATAGTTTTTTGACGTAAAAATGCGAAAAAAATGAATACTTGGAGAACTACTTGAGGAGTGAATAACGAAAGAACAAAACACTTTAAGTATGAAGTACCTACTACCATTTTTCCATAGTACGATGCCGATTTGTAGTTTATAGATACAAATATCGTTTCCCCAGGAACGAGTCGCCAGTATTCTATATAGAAATATGGCGCGATTCCACTACTGTAATCATATACCTATTAACTAATATATTGCTAATGCTCGCATCTTTCCCATAAGAGTAGATGAAGGAAACACTGTGAAATGGAAATATCATTTCTGCATAAGTCTATCTCTCACAAACACCCAACCGGCAATTATGCGCATGCTCGGAAATCTTGACTATTATTGGCTAACGCTGACAGCGTCGCTGGCTGGGCTGCGTTCCAAAATCCTACTCTTAGAGTACGAAATTATTCAAAGTCGTTTCAAAACTAATAACCTTACTCTCAGAGTTGGCGTGTATTACGAGCATACTTTTATAATAAAAGCGCTTTTATGGAGCGTACTTTCACATTATATTGAGGAGAGTGCTCCATAAAAGCGCTTTTATTACGGGCTTGACATTAATGTTGTAATTATAAGTAGTTTTGTTAGTTTTATAAAATTATTTTTAATTTAGTTTCAATTTTTTACTTCAACAAAACTCTCATTCGTTCCAAAATACAACACATCATACTCTATGCCAAAACTCGGTATTCTTGGTTTTGAAACGCTGCCCTGGTGATGCAGCGAGCACATGATTTGACTTTGACGTTTGCTTTCATTTCTGTTTGTAGTTGCACTTCGAAAGCATTTGCTTTCTGTTTCATACAGTAATTTATTGTCACCTAAATAAATTAATCCTGACCAGATTGTATTCCTATTATTTTTAAGGTACAATAAAGTAAATTATTTAATTCAAATTTAGCACTAGAATATGTCAATGTTTTTTATTATTACTAATATTTATATTCAAGAATTTACATACAAAATAAATAGTAAGTACATTGTTTAATTTCTCAAATTTTAATTTAAAATTTCTCGCGCTAGTCGTTAATAAACAGAACTCTGTGATTCGCAAAAAGTGATCATGGTTTCCTCGTTAGCCAATAGTAGTCAAGGTTTCCAAGCATGCGCATAATTCGCGGTTGGGTGTTTGTGTGAGATAGACTAAGGTGGATACAGACTACGCTGACGTTTCGTGTTAACACGCATTATGTTGCATTATGACGTGTTAAATTAAAATCTAATTCATTATGCCTTATGGGATTGTTCATATTGTTCTGATGTGTTGTCTTCTGACGTGTTATTGCATCATATAACATCAGACGCGTGTTTGGACGTGTTATACGATTTCCAAACTCCCAGATTTTTGTCAGACATCAGATGGCGTCAGATGGGAATGAGGGAATGTATAGCATTTTCATAATATTTTAGGTTATGTTTTTAAGTTTTCATTATTTTTTATACGAGAGAAAGATTTCTTTGCCATAAAATAGGTAACTATATTTGAAAATACGGAAATAAATATTTATTTGATATAAATAAGTAATTAATTATTAAAAATAAATATTTATTTATACAAATTAATTGAAATTTACCACGTTGACTGCAGCTTTGGTCGCCGGGGACCAATAACTTGCATATGTCTAGTGCGGCACCATATTTCATAAAACTTCCCCAACTTACATTGGTCTCCGGCGATCAATGCAAGTTTGATTGCACATCACAAGTAGTATCGTGTTAGTTTTAAATAAAATAGTGAACAAGACGCACATACTATGGGTAGTTGAGAAAAATAAATATTACCTTTGATTAATAATAATCAGGAACAACAAAGAATTAAAATAAATAAAGAAGTAGAAAATATGAACAATTTACCTAAAATGAACCTGTCGTTATAAATATGTAGTATTTAATTAATTGTATTTCAAACATTTCTATTTAATTGTGTTATTTCGAAATTAAAATTAATTAGTAATATCATAAATATAGAAAATTTGTCAATTTTTTTCATACGGTTCACCAAAACGTCAGAACAATGTGAATGCTCTATGTGTTTCTGATGTGTTATGTTGTGTTGTGATGTATCGTGATAACACGTGTTAACACGAAACGTCAGCGCAGTCTGTAGCTACCTTTATGCAGAAATGATATTTCCATTTCACAGTGTTTCCTTCAAGAAAAGCAAAGGATCCGAAATATATTATTTAATAGGTATATGACTGGAATAAAGTATACTGCATAGCAGTTGGCGTCGGGCGACGAAGTAAATGCGCCGATGCCAAATTGTGTTGTTATACTACCACTGATCTCTATACATATCTGGATAGCGGACGCAATGTTAAACCTTTGTGAGTAATTGGAGGATTTTGGCACAATTTTAGTTAGAGATAAAACCTTCCTAGCTAATGTAAAGTTAAAAGTTACGTGATCTTATAGGAAATTTTCCGACAAATTTGATGGTGTTATTCGGAATGTTCTATCTCATCAGATTATTATTTATTTATATTTTCAGAATGTGTTTATATAACAAAAGTATCATATTTGTTTCTAAAATGATAAGAAAAATAATAAAAACTAGCATTCGAACATGTTGGTTTTGGATTTTGCAGCACAAGAAACACTAAGCGAGAAACTTTTCGTCCTTACGAAATAGACACTAATATACAACGACAAAGTTGTAGTAAATAAATTAAAGAAGTTTTATTATTTGAAATTTTTTCCCAAAATCTTTACCGATTCCGAAAAAAAAACGAACACAAAAAGTTATGACATCGTAATGCGCGCATCTAGGCGGTAACTCCAAACATGTTAGTCAATTTCCATTGTTCGGTGAGTGCCAAAGTTGCATACATTACGATGTATGTACTTACTTTTTGTGTTCGTTTTTATCGAAACCGGTGAAGTTTTGGAAAAAAAAAAATATAAAACTTCTTTAATTCATTTACTACAACTTTGTCGCTGTATGTTAGGGTCTATCTCGTAAGAACGAAAAGTTTCTCACTTAGTGTTTCTTGTGCTGCAAAATCCAAAACAAACGTGTTCGAATGCTAATTTTTATTATTTTTCTTATCATTTTAGAAACAAATATGATGTTTTTATTACATAAGCACATTGTCAAAACATAAATAAATAATAATCTGAAAAAATCAGAACGATATCTTTAATAACTACAAAGATATGAGAAGTTAAAGTTAAAAATTGTGAAGATATTTAATTGAGATGATTCTTTCAAGAAATATGAATTTTCAAATGTTCACAATGAGATAGCTAACACCATTAAATTTGTTGGAAAATTTCCTACAAAATCACGTAACTTTTAACTTTAAAGTAGCTACAAAGGTTTCTCTCTCCAACTAAAATTGAGCTGAAATCCTCCAACATGGCGGCGTTCAAATAGTCTCAAAACGCTGTATTTAACCTATCCTCTGCACGCTATCCAGATATGATATGAATAGAGATCAGTGTATAGTACTCAATCGATATGTACACTTTCTTAGTATATTTTGCTTTTTATCTATAATTAAAAATAATGCTCTGTTAAATTAATATACATATACAGGGTGTTTCACGGATATGGGACACCCCAATTATTTTCTTAATTATTAGGTGTAGAAGAAAATCATTCAAATAAAAATTGTAGTAGATCAAGGGGGACATTCACTTATTGAAGAAAAAAAAAATTAAACCTGTGGTTCTCAAGTTACAAAGCAAAGTTATATTTTTTTAAATGGGGTATTATACATTTTTTAGGCTCATTCGACAGAGCATTTTTTCTGAATTCAACCATATAAATATTTTATGTGCTTACATAACAAAAATTTTATTTAACATAACACAAAACAGGAGGCCATGATCAATAAAAAACAATTAACGTTTACTTTTCACCAAAAAGCACAACAATCACAATTACTTATTATAAATAATGATATTTTGACATTACAATAGCAGTTTAGTATAATTGTTTTGTTATTGATCATGGCCTACTGTTTTGTGTTATGTTATATAAAATTTATTTAATTTTCAAATGAATTTTTTTCAAAATTTCTATTATGCATGAACATAAAATATTTATATGGTTGAATTCAGAAAAAAATACTCTGCCGAATGAGCCTAAAAAATATATAATATCCCATTTAAAAAAGTATAACTTACGAGTAGGTTTGTAACTTGAGAACCACTGGTTTAATTTTTTTTTTTCTTCAATAAGTGAATGTCCCCCTTGATCTACTGCAACTTTTATTTGAATGAGTTTCTTCTATTTCTAATAATTAAGAAAATAATTGGGGTGTCCCATATCCGTGAAATACCCTGTATATATATAACCATTTATTAAAATCATTACGAAGGGTTTTTGACATCTATTTCTACAACTTTCAATTGACTAGAAGAATCACCTTAAACAAAACTTTTCCCTTTAGAAAACCACTTTAATGATTTATAGTTATTTAGAAAAAAATCCATTAATTACTAAATGTGAGCGAAAATGTAATTTTCCCAAATTTTATTTTAGCAAATAATAACAAATATAACAAAATAAATACTATATTATCGACACCGTCCATTTCTATTTAAATTAATTTTTATACTAACCCTCCGTGTCAACTAAACAGCATGACCTTGAGACTTTCAGTTAGTTATGTATTATGACACTTAGCGCTAGTAGTGCTTCGTTCGGATTAATTCGTTGAAATTCGTAAATGTTCGGATGTCCGGTGATTTTAAAATCGTGGCGGCTTGGCGGCAAGTGAAGTGTTATTCTTCATTATTGTTCGGTTTTTGTGTTTATTTGCTTCTGCAGAGAGAGCTAGCTTGGTGGGGCCACATGATCAGAATGAACGAAGCTAGACCGGTGAGACAAATATGGATGACAAAAGTGGTAGAAAAAACAGACCGAAAGACAACTGGGTTAAGCTAATATTGAAGATCTTGGAGAAGAAAAATACGACGATTCAAAACGTTAGGAAGATGGCAAGGAATAAGAAGCAATGGGCGAAATTTGTACATAACTAAATGTATTTGTATACCCTACACCTTATGGTAAAAGAATATCTGACTATATTTTTATATTTTCCTTATGTAATTTTAAAAAATAAATATGCGTTCTATTTCTTGTTAAATATATATTTTGTTCTTTTCTGTTTATTACTATATCAATGAAAAAGAAAATATAGGTATATTCTCAATAGTAATGCGGGATGCAGACTATCTCCGATACTACCCGCCATACTGATTTTAGTTATGTCTTACGACACCGAGCGCTAGTATTGCAGGGCATGAATGCCTACTCCTTTAACATTGCAGTTCACTATCTTAATAGTATCTGTTGTCTGTGTACTAACCTTATTTATACGTATGTATCATATAAAGACATAAATAAAAGTGAGCCGAATTTCAAAAAACTATACCGAATTCTTCTGATTGGTTACAGGTGCTATCTTTGGCGTTTCTTATAAATCAGATTTTTACGGTACTTTTTTATGTTCTTTCGAAAGGTGATGCTCATTTTTTTATCAATATTATATGTTATCTTAAAATTGAAATTTTGAAATGGGCGTTTGGTAGAAAAGCGGTCACATAACGCAAATATCCATATAAAAAATTGCAAATTTCACAATTTAGCTTATCCATACTAATATAATAAATGCGAAAGTAACTCTGTCTGTCCGTTACCTTTTCACGCCTAAACCGCTGAACCAATTTTGATGAATTTTGGTATAGAGATAGATTGGACTTTGGAGACATAGGCTACTTTTTATCGCGAAAATAAAACTTAAAGGGGTGAAATAAGGATGAAAGTTTGTACCGCTCTATTAGTACAGTTGCACAAGTGAATAATGAATTGAACGTCACTGACGCATGATGAGTAATTCTTTGGCTAATTGGACAATGAAAATTTTGTCATTGGCGTGTAACGCAAGATAAAACTTTTGTGAAAAAATTGAATTATCAAAATTTAATAATCAAAATGAATCGAAAGCATAAGCAAGGTTATATAATAAATATTTCACAAAGTACAGTAAAAAGGATTCTAGCTGAAAATAAAAAGAAATTAAAATAATCCAGAATCAAAATTAAATTCTCCGAGAAAGAACAAAATTGAAAATTTTGATTTCCAGGTATTTCTCATATTCTGTCTCACATCTATTACTTTTACAGTTTATTACAGTGTAGTTTTATTTGATTAGAACAAATAAACGTTCAAATACAAAAGATTAAATTTCATTACAACAATGTAAAGTTTTACAGTTAATAACAATGTAGTTTTATTTGATTAACAATTTTCACCTACAGTAGACTAAAACTGATTGCAATAATAAAAATAACTATCACACAAATTATTGTCATCATTATTAACTATATTGATTATTGTAATAAAAAAATCTGATGTGGCCAACACAAAACCTCCCGCTATTGAATTTTTATTAATTTAAATACATACTTACGTATTTACTACCGCTGCAAACTGTTCCATTGCAGAAAACTATTGCTTTATTTACTATTTTCTTTTTAAAATGTCACTATTATTAATTTGAAGTGATTAGTTTTTTGACAGTGACATTAACTGTCAGTAACATTCATTTGAAAAATGAACTGTGTAACAAACGAATTATTGTGTTTATCTTAGGCTTCGCGACTAATAAAAAAAATTATTTTTAAATTTATGTGTAAAATATATAGAAAAAGTATTAATGTATTCCAGTAGAAAATTCAATAATCTTTAATTTTCATAAGACATAAAATGCGAAAAAATGGCATTTAATGGTATTTTTTGAAGAAAAACCATTATGAGCTTCAGGTAAAGTGCCATTTCCGGTTATCCGATTTACACCAAAATCTAATGGCTTCTATTCATATTAGAATGGGATGGAAATACAAGGTTTCATATTTTTCTGAATGATAGTATTTGAGTTAGAGTGAAGACAAAATCCCTACACATACACACACACATACATACACACATACACACACACACATACACACATACACACATACAGACATCATCGTGAAAATGTTAAAAATGGATTCTAGGGAACTTAAAACGTGGTCATTTACTAAAATCTCGATATGAGATTTTTAGCACGATCCCTATACCTCCCTTACCAAGGGTAGCGGGAGGTAAAAAAATAATTGTGATTTTTTCTTTATTTAATTGTTAATATTAAATCCATACTAATATAATAAATGCGAAAGTAACTCTGTCTGTCTGTCTGTTACGTTTTCACGCCTGAACCGTTGAACCAATTTTGATGAATTTTGGTATAGAGATAAATTGGATCTAGGAGAAGGACATAGGCTACCTTTTGTCGCGAAAATAAAATTTGAAAGGGGTGAAATAGGGGACGAAAATTTGTATGGAGAACCCATCATTTCTCAAGTTCGGGATACAAAAATTCTTATTTATGCTTTTGGTAAGAAATAAACTGTTTTAGCGTTTTTAAAAAATCATCCATCAAGGCGGGGATGATTTCAATTATTTTTTACTTATAGTAAAGTTTTAACCGTTAGCAGATTTTCGATATTTGTGGGAGAGATAGCTTGCATCATATGTACATAAGTAAAAGTACCCGTGACATGTTTAGAAAAGGCGCTTTTAGGTGCGGTGCAGGGATCGGGCGGAGCCTGTTACATGTACGATGCGAGGCAGGTTACCGGCTCCCTACGCAGTGCATGCCTCCGAAGTAAATGTGAAAAATTACTGGTACACGTGTACCTAATCGTTATTTTAGCTTTACCCGTGCGAAGCCGGGGCGGGTCAGCTAGTATCTCTATATAGTGAACAACTCATTTTATTTTATTTATTTATTTATTTTCAATGAACGATACCGATACATCATTAAAATGGTTTCCTAATGGGTAACTTTTATCTAATTTAAGCGACTTCGTATCTCTTACATTTATATGTAGATAGATCTTCAGATCCCAATGCAAAGCACGTTATTTAAAACATATTGTTTAAAGAATTTCAAATACTGTACTGTATCAATGTTTTCCAAAAATCTTTTCAAAATAGCTAGATTAAAAGTAATTAAAAATGATTTTCAAATACAATGGTAAAATAAATAAAAGCAATTATTTAATAAAATATGTATGAATATTCTAAGGTTAGAAAAGTAATTATAAAATTGCAATTACCAACAACTTTTAAATTTTTTTGATATCAAATGAACTTTTTGAACAACAAAACATTTATTATGAATTTGTTGATGAAAAATTTTAAATTGTATTTTAATTTTTTGTGAGTAGTCATGCAATTATATTAATCAACTATAATTATTAACACATTATTATTTTCCATATAAAGCTAATTATTTGATTACTCATGCTAGCAAAACATAAATATTAATCAACTGTAGACACATGCGTCACATTAATGTACCTATTGCACGATAATTATTTATTAATTAAACTGATACATTTTATAACTGTACAACGTACACGTATCTTTTCCAATATATTAGTCACGAAGTATTAAAAAAGTAATAAAATATGCACGATTAAAATGCTTACCCACTGATGGCATCCTTGTGAAGCAATACAGCTGATAAACCAGCCATGTAATAAATAATTCTCGGCAATCCCCAACAATATAATTTGTCCAACAGTACTGCAAGGTAATGCTTTAAATAATTACCATAACGTGGTAACCCAACGCCCCCGTTAACTGCTGAATAAGATGCATATGCGAAAAACTGCGGACGCCAAGCAACTGAGCATACAATATTTGGATTTTGTCGACGAATCTGTTACAGATGTAAATATTTCATAAAAATTGTTAAAATTATAGAAAAATAATTACCATGTAAATGATGTGTGCATAAAACGAACTGCAAACAGCTTTAGTTTCAAGGTCTGGATATTTGTGAAACAAACTCAAAATTACTTTTATAATCTAAAAATGATAGAGTTAATAAAATATTATAAACATTTTATAATCCAGAACTTACGTCCATATTTGGTTCCTTAATGTCAATAAACATTTTCTGTTTATTATTTAAACATTGTAATACAACATCATCCAGGTGAGCTATATGCGTGTTCGTAAATTTTTCACTGGAAATATCAAAGTAATAATCAAACAAATACTTAATTTAACGTTACAATATGTGTTAACATTATTATCTAAATATACTTTAAAACCTCATTAACATTTCATTCAACATTCATGTACATAGAATTTAAATGTACATTTACAATCAAATTTGAATCCACTATACTTAACCGTCCGCTTTAAAACTGGAGGTCTCGCTGGAGGTATTTCACTATAAGCATTTGCAATCAAAATTTGTAATCTACATATTCTCAAACTCCAAAGAGTATTTCATATTTATATCTCGGATCTTGCAAGATACAAGCTACGGTTCAGTCGAGTGTGATATTTTGCTACTTTATTTATTTTTTGCTGACACTAACTCTTACTTGAATTTTGCATTATTCTTTACTGTACATATTAAATATATGTTTTTAATTTTATTTAAACGCGATACAATTTTTGTAATTTCGCAGATATGGCGTAGTTTTCCTGATGGCATTTACAAATAGATGCAGAATGCAGAACTGTGTGTTAGTTAAATTGGTAAACACAATTGCAACTCACAGTGGTGCGTTAGACGGAAAAATGGAATTTCGTTGAATAACATTTAAAAATAATAATATTCTAGTTTATTTTTGGAAACTATAGAAACAATGCTGGTTTAATGTAATTTGTATCATAATTCATAGGATGTAGCTACAGTCCCAAATGCGGAATCGCTTTTAAAAAATAAAATCCCGATGAAGCGTTTTATAATAGAAACGTACGGGGTCGTTGTTAAACAACTTACTTAGCTTGTACATATATTTCTCTAAATATATGAACAATAAACTAACTTAATACACAAAACTCGGGGCAAGTTTTCCAAGTGTGAATTTTGTGCGTTAGGTTTGGTAATGCGTGTATTTAGAGAAACTGAGTGATTATTTTTTTCCTAGACGATTCCACGTTCGGAACTGTAAACACTTTCCAATTAACAATGGGATATTTCCACGCTAAGCACATGAACATTAAGAAAAATACGCAGCGCATTAAAATAGGATTCATGCAAGCTAGGGACAGGGTGTATGATTTAAATCGCGTGACTTTTTAATTAAAATATCCGATTTAAATCACAAAATTAAAATAATTGAAATATCCTTATAAATATTACTACCAAATAACTACCTGCGTAATAATAAAACTTCCTTTTTAGTATACTCTAAATTAAGGAATCAACTAGGTACAGCAAAGGCTGCTAAACTAGTTTTCTATTTAAAGTACTAAACAAGTAGATTTTTTTTGTACTTTTTACCAATATTTTTTACCATAATAATACTTTATTTTTCTGTTTTATTTTTATGTAATTTATTTTAATTTTACAAATAAAAAATATTAACCAATATTTTTATGTTCAAAAAATCCTATTTTCCACTCTTTGTTATTAATAAGGAATTAGTTTGACAATAATTTGTATTTGTTTCCTATAGACAACTAACACCCAAATTAATGAAATTACATAATTGTTGTCAGTAAAACAATTACTCATACATTTTTACATGATCATTTAAAATAAACGAAAGCTTTTGAATTTTGCTAAGCGGCTTAAATATAAATGATTTAAATCAAAAAAATCTGATTTAAATAAAAAAAAAATCGATTTCTTTTCACACCCTGGCTAGGAAAATAAACATATCTTGACCTACAATAATCTAATGCTCGAGTTATGCGGGCGCACGTTTTGTGCTTTAGGGTGTTTATAAAAAACGTCAGGAGAGAGGTCTTCTATATCACAAGTTTTACGAGCTAAACTATGTATATTAGTCAAAATAACATCATATTAAATAAAATAATTTTTTTTTTTTTCATTATTATTACTTTTTAGCGTGTGTAATGTACAAATGTTTAGTCCTGATTTCCATTATACTAAAATACCCTACTGTATATTATTCCGATTATCTTAGCTATCAGTTTTAATAAGTACGATAATACCAATATTAAACTGGAGGAAAAATCTTACTAGTAAAATATCTACGATACCAGGCTCCAAATTGGTTGTAATTATACATTAAAACTTTCTATACCTTATACTTACAAGTTTACTCTGCCAGCATATAATTAATAGCATTCATTTAATTACATACAAGCAGTCGTACAAGAATAAAATTAATTATTTCAAATTTACCTTAAAGGGTGCTTTACTGATATATCCACTTGAGAAAGCTCTTCCCATGTTAACTCCCTAACTACAGCCTTCGAACCTGTGAGCCTTTCTAAAGTATTGTCATGAAAAATGACAGGAACATTATCAGCCGTTAAAGCAACGTCGAATTCCACTGCAGTACATCCTTTCTCTGCACACTAAAATAATTGTTAAAGCTATATTATAATTGTAATGTGTTATATTTACGAACTCACCAATTTAAAAGCAGTTAAACTATTCTCTGGAGCATCTAACGGAGCCCCTCGATGTGCTACAACTTTCATATAAAAACTATCACTATGTCCAAGATCATTTAGCGGATCTTTTCCAATAACAGCTTCAACTGAATCCTTCCTCGGGGGAGGAACACGGAAAAAGTAAATTAAAACACAAAATAACACAATACCGACAAGAGACAAAGACACAAAACTATGTAATAAGTCTGAAGCAAGGTTGTAAATACCATAAATATAGATCCAAATAAAACAAACCGTCTTTATAATACTTAAAAAACTTGTATCCATACTTATAATTTAGCCTTTCATACATATGTTTATGATAAAATTAGATTTGATTCACACAATCATTTAGATGCTTGACATTTGACGTTAGGTTACATATCTAAACAAATACATTTCACAGATGCGCGTGCGCACTGAAAATAGCGTCAGAGTCTAGCCGATGTTGTATTAACTTGTCCCACGGAACATGTACGATTGTTCAGACGGATTGTGGATTCATGCAACATTCATTTTAATATTTTCATTACATTTTGATTGTAAAATGTTAAAATAATGAAAATCATTGGACACCACGAGAATTCTATCATATACCTAACTGGCAATTCCTAATGGCATTCGTATATGTTCGGCGAGACAAGTTAACACATCGGCTAGACACTAGTGCACTGAAGACTGTGGGGAGTCAGTGGCGCAACCTGGAAGAATTTTGCAAAAATAGTTTATAGTTAGATATGGTTTTATTGCTTCTAAAACGAAATAAAGTTGCATATCTATATTTGTTATCGCTGTTATTAAATAACTAGACCTACTTACAAATACATATGTACGACCAGATATTTATAGTATTTTTCAAGTAAGAATGTCGTTGCACAATAAAAAGTGTGATTCTTGGCGAGATCTGGAAATTAAATAGTCTGTTTTTGCTACACAGGTTGTAGAATCTGTTCATGTATGAACAAATTCTATAACCTGTGTAGCAAAAGGAGACTACTTCATTTACGTATGTCGTCAAGAATCTTACACTTGCGAGTCCCTACCTACATATACAGAATGTCTCAATAAGCTTGCTCACCATTGGTAACTTTTTTGTTTGAAGAGATACGAGGTTGGTTAAATGAGCAAAATTGTGGCATTTTATATTAGAAAATTGGTCATGTAGACAAAATAAAAATTGTGTCAGCGGTTCTCAATATTTGGGACAAAATATATATTTTTTAAATGGAACCATATATTTTTTATTATCTTATTGGAAAGAGTATTTTTTACTCTTTCCAATAAGGTAATGTTGTTTATGTATAATTTTTTAAAATAAACGAGTTATTTGTAGTTAAAAATTAAAATTTTGTAAACTGTTTTATTAGTTTATTTACCCAAGTAAGCCATGGAAACAATTGATTCTTTGTTTGTTTGACGTTTAATAATTTCTCCCGTCAAGTTCTCTGTGTTTAATAATGTTTAATAACTTTACAAATGACGAAAAGTTAAATATGATCTTGCTATATGGAAAGTTAACGTAGAACGGTCGGCTCTCTTTCCAAATGAGCTGAAATGTGCGAAAGAAATAATGGCTTTCAATTTGAATATTTTCTTTAATTGTTTTGTTATTACTGTAAAATAAGTTAATAAAATTATAATTTTATAAAAGACAAATGTTTCCATGGTTTACTTGACTAAATAAACTAATAAAAGATAATTTTTATCTTTAAATGTAAATAACTCGTTTATTTGAAAAAATTATACACAAACAACATAGCCTTCTTGGAAAGAGAAATAAATACTCTTTCCAATAAGATAATAAAAAAATATATAATTCTGTTTAAAAATATATCTTCTGTCCCAAATTTTGGGAAGCGCTGACACAATTTTTATTTTGTCTACATGACCAATTTTATAATATAAAATGGCACAATTTTGCTCATTTAACTAACCTTGTATCTCTTCAAATAAAAAAGTTACCAATAGTGAGCAAGCTTATTGAGATATCTGTATAATACATTCACATTTAACTTTTTGTATAGGCCGCGAACAGACATGTTACTCGAACGACCTTAGAGTGTTTGGAATTAGGGGCTTGATTCTTGAAACTGTGCGAAACCCAACGCACGCGAACAACATCGTAAGATCCTATATTGTGTGCGTCCAAAACCACTTATGATAACGGTATTCTTGACTGGTGTGCGATACTGCAGAGTTGTGCGCATGCAAATAAATAACAGACAAACGACAAACGCACTTTCTACCAACCAATAATATGATTGCACTAGTATCATTGATGATAGTAAATGTTCTACTGTCACAATATTATTTTAGCTTAGGTGTTATTTTAGTTTTAAGACAATATTTATTATTAAAGAATGGCTAAATAATCAGTGTATGCAAATGACGAGCAGACGATTAAGTTGAATTGTATTTCTTAAAAAAAAAATATGAGCTGAAGGTAACATTTTTAAAAAATCTAAAATACAAGACTATTAAAATATTGGATCAATATTTAAGTAATTGAAAATTTACCTATAATATTAATAATACGATAAATCGTCAGGAACTGTCACTGTTAAAATCACGTAAGATCATATATTTTTAAATTTGGTAGTATAAATTTTAGCGATGTTATCATATCGGAGAGTACGAATCCCGAAGTCGCACGAAGTTCTTTTCTACAATATTTTCTACAATATTTATATTCTATTCGGCATACTACCTAGATTTCCTTGCAAAGAATCGCTTTCGCCTGTAAGCGACAATTGATGAGAGCCGACAAAGTATCTGACATCTGGTGGCGAAATTAAAAATGCGAGTCATGGGGAAAACATTGCGGCATGTGAATTGTACTAGCATAGGAACCAAGCAAAAGTGAGAGAAATGTCTAGCAAAGGTAAGCAATATTGCTCTGTACCGCAATGCAATAATTACGTTAGTGCACAATGCCTGTCCTACTAAAAAAAATATTTCTTTTTAAATTAAAGACGAATAATACACATAAGTGAATAAGTGTCATTTTTAATTTACCATATTCAACTGCTAGAATATATTTTTGGGAAATACTAGAAATACTTACAATTTTAAAAATAATTATTTTCATACCTGATAAGAGAACAACACATTTTAAATATCTATTCCGAAATATTTTTTAAAAAATCAGAAATGTTAAGAGTAGTGCTAGAGTGCACTGAGATTGATATTCAGAAATCAAAGTGTTTGAGTCGCAGGATAAGATCATATTTTAATTATAAAAAAGACATACTTTAAAATATCTAATTGGAGTTACACCGGCAGGCGTTATTATGTTTCGTAAGTTCTGCTTTTGGTGGCAGAATCTCTGATACGGCAATCGTTAGAGAAGATTTTTTTGGATCTCTTAGATCCTAGAACCATACGTGGATGCAGTTATATAATAAATAATGATTTTAAAACCAATAAATTAAAAGTGTCTTTCCAAATACAACGTACACTTCCACTGTTGTACATTGTTTTCAAGGCAAATGCGAATATTATGTGGAATCTTAAATTTTAAATTAAATGTTTGTAAACAAAGACCGTGAATTTTCGAGGAAAAAACAAATTCCCGACAGGAATTCACTACCCACATTACATGCTCAATGAATAATATACTACAGAGTGATAAAAAAAAAAAACTGATTCAGTTGGCAATAACAAAAAATTACTTGAAATTGGTAACACTGATATAAAAATTTATTTCCTGTTGTTGACAGTGGCATTTGAAAATTTAATTTCTGGTATATTTACATTTTTTTATTAAACTGGTTGTTGTTTTCCTCACCCTCGTAGTTTTATTTCTTACATTACCCATAGATCAATAATCTAAAGCTGTCAGGCCCCACCTCTGACAAAACCTATTTGTATTTATTGTCAAAATGACATGTCAAATAGTATTTCCGCTTTCACCTGGTGTTATGTAAACTGTGGAATAAAAAGACCCCCATAATTGTATTGCCAACTGCATCATTTCTTTTTGATCACTCCGACTCATACGTATTACCATAGTTATTTGAAATAACTAATGTATAACATTACTCACTCCGTGAGAGAATATTTAAGAAGTCATGGAGGAATTAATACTGATTTTTGCGTTTTTTTTAATATAACTAAAAACAAGTTTACAATATTATTTTATTATTGAAATAATAATTTAACATTATGAAACTTATTTATTTAAATTAAATGAATATTAACATTTATATTAAAAGATACTTATATAGGTTACTTATTTTTACATAATGACGGCGACATCCACGGCTTGTGAAACAAAAACGAGTTAGTGGTTGCTAGCTTCGGAATTAAATTGAAAAATGAATCTGTACTTCTAAGTGAATGTTTTAAATGTTTTCATTTTCATTAATTTTAGTGTATTTTTCTTTCAAATAATTCCCAGTGACAAACAATAGTTATATAATTATTATTACAGCAATTTTTTTTTTTTCAATAACAGTATAACGAAACCATGACCATTCAATGGCTACTTATAATTTAAAATATCAATGACTTGCAGGTGTCAAAAAATTAACGAGAACATAAAAATAATTTAAGAAGTTTTAAAAAAAGTGTTGCATAAAATATTGTATATAATAAATAAATATTTTATAGCATAATTCTAAATCTAATGGATTTTTTGTTTTCCACTTACTATTTAAAAATTATAATTAAATATTTAAAATTGAAGTAATATCACACAAATAAGCGGTAAATTTATTTAAGCAAATAGACATTTTTTTGGAATTTTATTTTAAACATTAACATTGAAGAAGCATTGATTTAGATTCGCTATTATAAATTTAATTCGTTGTAAACTTTCAGTTTTACGATATTTTCTACGAAAATTTCTAATGTAATGTAATGCTGCAGTGCTTGCTAAAATGCTAAAGTGCTAAAGTTATATTATGAAAACGAAAACAACTTTAATTTTAACTTAAAGTGTTAAAGTGAAGATAAAGTTTATTATGCAAACGGCCCTAACTATTGTATTTTTATTTATATGTATAGTATATAGAATTTCATAAATTATTTGATTGTTGAAAGCAATTAATATGGTAATAAATAGATTTACTTCTTGTTTACATTCTACTAAGAGTATATCGGAGATGAATAATTTTTTGAATAGATGCCCGACAAATTGGGATAATTCACGACAAAAATTTATTCTAACGGCAAAAAATCTAAGTGAACACACAAAATTCTCTCCCGCAATATTCATTAGGTTTTATTACGCATGTTTAAAAAAAAGTATTGACCTTTATATTAATTTTGTTGGGAACTTTCCCATTTTTCTCGTGCCATTTTTGTCCTTCGATTTTCTAATTTTGTCGTGAAATTACCCTTTCTTGTTATTTATTGTACGATATACCAATTTTATATTATGCCCTTTTGGAATTTATTTAAATAAACTTCGATTCTTGTTTAAATTTTAAGTTTTCTTGTTTAATTTAAATTTAATTTTGAAATTATCTACCTATATTTTTTACATTTGCTTATATAATTCAAGGTGTTTCACTATCTACATGATGTATTTACCATATTGCATTTCCATGTTTTCAACATATTTCATATTTTGTAGCACATGAAGTGTAGACTGATACGTTACATATTACATATTTATAGTCTACGAGAACAAGCAATAAAGATAATTATTTAGTATATATTTTACATACGAGAATAAAATAAAATAAATTATCATTAATTAATATTCTTTGTAACGATATGAATCTCTAAAATTTCTATTATAATATGCATCCCTTGAATTTCCGCTAAAGGAAATATTATCATCATTTGGTACTTGTTTTATACTTTCTTCTATCGGCTTAACAAAATTTGTTTTAGTGCTTCTGAAAGTTATGTTTTTTCTTTCAAAATTTCTAGCTTCGGTTATTTTTCTCGGTTCATATTGTATTGGTTTATTTATTTCAATTTTATTTGCTGAACGATAAGCAACGATATTTCGGAATATTTTTTTAATAATAAAGAATATGAATTCAACAATACTAAGAAAACTCATTCCGAAAAATAATGATGCTGTTCCTCCAAATGATACTGAAAACGCAAAATTATGTTATAGAAATAAAAAAATTATTTACATTTAACTTTACCAACTAAATCTTCAAAACCGAAAAGTACGTCCCTGTAGAATCTAGTTGTTGGATGAAGTAGTCCCCAACGAAATGTTACTCGTTGATCGAAGTAGCCTGAAACCCTAAATTTAATCTTAATATTAACAATTTAGTGCTGAGGCTACGGGGAAGCTTGTTCCCACCAAGTTAATGGGAACATTCAAAAAGAATACCAGTTATTTTGTGACTGGCGAGAAGTCTACAATTTGGTACAAGAAGTTTCCGCCCCCAGACCACCACAGTAATTACTGATAGGACATGACAACTTTTAGTGATAATTCTAATTGTACCATTGTGTTATTTAAAATAATTTTTTCAGAAATTGAGTTTAACGTTTCGTTTTGTTCTTCTAAATATACAGTCCGGTAATTGTTTCCAGGCAACACTTCCCTACGCCGGTACTGTAATATGCCATTGCCTGGACTCAAAAACGTAAAGTAATATACAGTGGACAGTATGAAATAAAGAATATTTATTTTAATATAATTTACTTTTATGTTATGTTTCTGCTAAAATAAAGTACTTATTATTGTTTAATTGTGTCATTTGCAAAGATCCGCCAGATCCTGTTTCAAAAATAGGTGCGCCCGACGGAAAGGAGAATTAAAAATTATTTAATATTGATGTGGCACCATAATGCTTTAGCAATACAATTTCGATAAAATAACGATACAATGATGATACAATAACGATACGAGCAATTTACATTAGACGATACGATATATAGAATATCGGGATATAACAAGTCGAGTAGGCGAAATTACACTAAAGAAACCAGTTGGCAAATTCAAGTGTTTATAATTTAATTTGTAAATGACAGATTTCAGTGTCAAAAATCAACAGTTTTAGTGACATTTTGATAGCTTTTTCTGGGAAGTACATTTAATCTTTCTTATTGTTTTATTAAATAAATATTTGAAAATATAGGTAATATGCATATATCCATCAGAAATACCGCCAATCTGGTTAATGAATTGGAAAAATCTGTGACATTTAGAAACTTCCTCATACAATGAAAAATAGATATAATTAGAATTATATGTGTGCAGAAGACATGTTAAATACAATAAAAAACAATATTTGGGTAAAGTTCTGTAATATGTATTTTGTTATAAATCGACGGTTCGATAGCAAAGTGCTATACAATACTTATATGGCCTAATATGGAAATGGCGAGAGGTCTTGTGCTGGCCACAACAGATTTTTACCTCCCGCTACCCTTGGTAAGGGAGGTATAGGGATCATGCTAAAAATCTAATATCGATATTTTAGTAAATGACCACGTTTTAAGGTCCCTAGAATCCATTTTTAACATTTTCACGATGATGTCTGTATGTGTGTGTGTATGTATGTGGGTTTGTGTAGGGATTTTGTCTTGTCGCTCTAACTCAAATACTATCATTCAGAAAATTCTGAAACCTTGTATTTCTATCCTATTCTAATATGAAAAGAAGCCAGTGGAACAGTTTGCAGCGTTAGTAAATACGTAAGTATGTATTTAATTTAATAAAAATGGATAGGGATGTGTGTGGAAGGATGATTGTTGCGTAACTGTTATTGTGGTCCAGATGCGGTTATTCGCTACCGAAAATCAGTCACATTAATATGTTCTTATGTATGAATGCTATGATGATTGTGGACAAGGCGAAAGAAGAATGTTGTTAAAGAGTGAAGTGAGTTAGCTGAGCTCTTACTCTTATTGTTACTATTGTTTCCGGGTTTTTGCTAACCCACTAAGTGGGAAACGCGTGATTTTATGTATGTATGTAAAAATTAAATAGCGGGAGGTTTTGTGTTGGGCACATCAGATTTTTAGTACTGCAAACATATCAAATTTATTTTTATTAGTCGCGAAGCCTAAGATAAAAACTATTCCTTTGTTACATAGTTCATTTTTCAAATGAATGAAACTGACAGTAAATGTCACTGTCAGAAAACTTATCACTTCAAATTAATAATAGTGACATTTTAAAAAGAAAATAGTAAATAAAGCAATAGTTTTCTGCAATGGAACAGTTTGCAGCGTTAGTAAATACGTAGGTAGGTATGTATTTAAATTAATAAAAATTAAATAGCGGGAGGTTTTGTGTTGGCCACATCAGATTTTTTTATGTAGGTACGCATAGTATGTACTGTAATGGTAGTGTATATTTTATATTTTTGTCATAAGCAGGGAATTATGTATGTATCATTCAATAATGTTCAATTATTTCTCAACCCTTGCTTATTTTTACTATTTCTTAAGGACATTTTAATACTAAAACTAGGGTTGCCAACTGACCTTTTTTGGAAAGGACTGTCCTTTTTTGAACATATTTTGTCTTTGTCCTTTTTTAAACCAGGAAAGGACGCGATTTGTCCTTTTATAGTAAATTTTGTTATTAATTATATTTTTCTTGTTATTATTAATATGAAAATGAAATAATTTATGTAATGTAATGAAATAACAATAGAATTTTTGAATTATTGATGTATTGGTACTAATTTATGTACTAACATTTAGTTTACAGTTTTCCGTAAAAGGTGAGGTAGCAGACGCAGAGATGTATGCTTTGTTGTTTGGTGATAACTTCAGATCTTCAGAGTTAAATATATGTGTGGTTAACTAATGTTGACTTGTCAAATTTGTTCATTGTTACTATCATCCTCATGTTCTCATCGTCATCGAAAGACTATCCGGATCAAGTATTACTCATTAATATTTGATTATATTTTATTAACGTTAAATAACTGCTTGGTCAGTTTAAAAAATTAAAATGTAAAATTAGGTATTGGCATTTAACATTTTAAGATTAGATATCTTAATGTGTTTTATTTGTTTTCGTCATAAAATATTGATTTTAATTTTTTAAGAATTTGTTAAATTAGCTTAATTGTAAAAAACTCTATATTATCTAACTTTGCATTAAAACACGTTTGACCTTGGAAATTTTCAAAAAATAGCCTGCGGCGCATTTTTTCCCCTCGTAAATTTTAAATCCTACACATATTTCAGAAAAAGATTGCCGAAAAAATGTCCTTTCCTGTAATTTTATAAAGTTGGCAACCCTAACTAAAACTGACATTTTAGACGCAACAAAATATATGAGTATATGAACACAAACGTAATTTCCACTTAAGGCTCATTCACAGCTACGGAAATAAATATAAATAAAATTATAAATAAGGCTTTATGGTTGATGTTCACAACTTTGAAAATAAAACGTAAACAACTTCATACCTTTTAAAGCACTGTACGCTATCATATATGCGAACGTTGTAAAGAGAACGTGGATGTAAATGGGCCCATCCAAAAATAATGAAGCAGAAAACCTTAAGAACGAGCTGATTTAATTTGTAGCAAATTTACTTGTTTGGTGTTTGTGATTTGTTTAAACACGTAAAACGTAATAGGAAAATTAATTAAAGTTGAAGATTTTATTTAAAATTTGTTTAGAGTACTAGTTTAGGAAATAAAATTAAATTAGTGAAAACAGTAAACAGTTCCTCCCTTGATGCTACGTTTACTCTACTTCCTTTATCATTCATAGTTCCGTCTCACAGCGGAGACGGTGTTTCTCTCTTTTGATGTTATGACGTCATAAATATTTCTCAAACATTTTAATATTTTTTTCTCGTATACTAAAAATTTGTCAAAAAAATAAAGAAATAGGCATCTTAATTTTTTTACCTCCCGCTACCCTTGGTAAGGGAGGTATAGGAATCGTGCTAAAAATCACTTATCGAGATTTTAGTAAATGACCACGTTTTAAGGTCCCTAGAATCCAAATTTAACATTTTCGCGATGATGTCTGTATGTGTGTATGTGTGTGTGTATGTATGTATGTGTGTGTGTATGTATGTATGTATGTATGTGTGTGTGTATGTGTAGGGATTTTGTCTTCGCTCTAACTCAAATACTATCATTCAGAAAATTCTGAAACCTTGTATTTATATCCTATTCTAATATGAAAAGAAGCCATTAGATTTTGGTGTAAATGGGATAACCGGAAATGGCACTTTACCTGAAGCTCATAATGGTTTTTCTTCAAAAAATACCATTAAATGCCATTTTTTTGGATTTTGTCGTTATGAAAATTAAAGATTATTGAATTTTCTACAGGAATACATTAATACTTTTTCTATATGCTTTACAGATAAATATAAAAATATTTTTTTTAACAAGTCCCGAAGCCTAAGAAAAACACAATTCCGTTGTTACACAGTTCATATTTCAAATGAATGTAACTGACAGTAACTGTCACTGTCAAAAAACTAATCACTTCAAATTAATAATGGTGACATTTTAAAAAGAAAATAGTAAATAAAGCAATAGTTTTATGCAATGGAATAGTTTGCAGAGTTAATAAATACGTAGGTATGTATTTAAATTAATAAAAATTAAATAGCGGGAGGTTTTGTGTTGGCCACATCAGATTTTTTTAAGTTGATCATATAAAAAATTTAAAATCGCAGAAATCTCCATACTAATGCTAATACCACTAATACGAATTTTAATATTTTTTTTTCCTAATTTTATTACCATTCTGTCATTTTAGCAGCTTGTGGAAAATATGTAATTACTCTGCAAGGTTCAAGACAATTACATCCCATTTTATTTGAACTCTGAGTAAAAAAATCCGAATGTTTAGATAAACATAACATTCCTTCAATATCACACGTTTTACCTCCTAAAAAAATATACTATTACTTTCAACTATTCTCACATACATACATTCATATCCTTCCTACTCAAGTTTGAATAGAAAAAGGGTTTACATCCACAAACACTTAATGCCTTTCTGTATCTGCAAAGCATATGACAAATGCTAGTGCTATAAACGGGAAAGTCTGAAGTAAGTGGCTCATTGTTAAATCGACACTGCCTTTGAGAAACTGACAGACGGCGAAGTGTAGTGGCAGGTCTGGTTTCCTGCATCCGGTAGTTGATTTCTAGTTCCGCCTTCTCCGGTAGAAGTAAACATGGCGTTGTTGATGTGTGTAACATTTCATAAGGAGAGTGGACGTAGTACTGTAAAAAAAAACATAGTTATAATTTTGTTAATCAAACAATAACATCAGTTTTTAATTATGACATTTTATTTTATATAATTTGTAGGTACCTACTAAACAAACTGGTTTTTCAAATTATGTATTAGCAAAAAATATGTTTCCTAGGGTACTTTTTTGGGAACTTTAAATCTATTACCTACTTCCATCATTTTTATCTACTTTCATTTCGTTATATCAATTTTATAAAATTAAAAATTGTACTGCCGCGCAACTTTCATACAGAATGTCTCACGATGAGCTTACGCGAGTTTTATTTTAAAAACCATATTATTTTACAAAATTTGGTAGCAAGGGGTTTGCCAACATGGTCATTTCAACTAAAAAATCTGATGTGGCTAGTACATGACCTCCCGTCAATTCCATGTTTAAAATAGTAATGAGCTTATGTAAAGTATCACTTCGGGCTGATCGTTTGTAAACAAAATCTAATTTGTTGTTCCAATATATAGTAAAATCTGTAATACGAAATTTTGGATTATATTTTATTATTTTTTCTCGAAAATCTCTTAAGAGTTCCAAATTAAGTACCACTTCCGGTTTCTCATATATAATCAAAATCTAATATGTGTGCTCTTTCAAATTATATACGAGTTTTAAATACCAAATTTGAGAAGTTTTTGATCATATTTTAAAATATTTTTTCAAGAAAATCTGTTTAGAGCTTCCTGTAAAGTACCACTTCCGGTTTATCAATTTAAAAAAAAATCTAATAAGTCGTTCTCATTAATACAAAAGTCTTAAAATACCAAATTTGAAAAGTTTTGGTTTATATCATAATATATTTTTCACGGAAAAATTTCTAATATTAATTGTTTCAGTTTTACCCATTTTTAAATTTATTTATTTCAAAGCATCTTAAACCAAATGATCATGTAGTACACAGCCTATATATTCTTAATAATGTCAGCTCAGCAAAACCAATTGTAACGTCGGTATATAATAATTTTACTAACCCGAAAATAATTGATTAAGAGTAAATTTGAAAACATTATTAGCATATATATATATATATATATATATATATATATATATATATATATGTGGAATCAAAATAAACAAATGATGCTCTGTAATATATATTTTTCATTTGTTTCTTAAAAAAACGGGACAAAATTCGTTAAAACATTTTTTCTTTTGCAGAAGAGTTTACTGAAAAATCGGTTGTGTAAGAAAATAAATACTGTATGACCTCGTGTATGACTCAGAATTCGATACCACAGTCGAGAAATTGCCCATATTTATATTTTACCATTGAATTCAGCAGAAAATTTGACATAATGAAACAATCAAAATATTTTACTCGTAATCAATGTGAAGTTAAAGTTGAATTTTCTTTTACTTTTATACTTACTCTAATAGCTAAATATGGGTCAGAATCATATCTAGCATAACATAAACCATTTAAATAGTGACATTCAAGTAAATGATCGTCCATATTTTTTGTTTTATTTGTTTTTCTGTAACAAAAATATGGTTAATATAGTTAACATAAGCAATGGATTCAACCTACTTTGCGATGAAAAGATCGGTAAATTTAGAATTAGTCGTAAAGCATAGCCCAAATTCTGTTACAATAATATCCCAAACACTTTTTCTTTTTACATCAAATGTAACAAGGTCCCCAGTTAACTCGGGATGTACCTATAAAAATAATTTGTAGACAAATATATGTTTTTAAGTTTAATTGTAAAAATACTTGAATTGCTAGATCCAGTAAATCGATTCCTTCTAATGTCTTGTCCCCTTTAAACTGCGAAAAGTTAAACATAGTTTCATATGACACGTTAACTACGACTTTAATAAAATCTGAGTAATAGGAATACTTCTCGTGTGTGTCATCAATTTTCCATTTCCTGTAATTTTTTAATCATTCATAACAGAAATATTATTTCATATTACTAATCTTTTTTTATAAATGAGCTCTTGCGTGATATTTTTTCTTAGCTTTGATTGATTACTATTTATTTATGAGAAAATTGTTTTTGAAAATATGATTGTAAACTTAATAAATAATAACAAATAATTTTTCATTGCCACGGGTCTTTAAAACGCTCGCTGCACTCGTATTTTAATAGACCCTTTCCATGGCTATCACTACAAATAAACAATATTTATAAAATTTCATATTTTATTTTAGAAGTTACAAAAAGGATAAATTAAAATCTGTTTAGTGATTTAGGTGTAGAATTTAATTACCTACAACTTTTATTTGAAACTTTTTTGTTTAATATTAAATGGTCATTTTTGCGCAAGGAAAAACTGAAGTCTCTTATTAAACGCGTATATGGCTCGCTTTTCAATGAACACTGTATAGGAGATTCCAGTCCATAACATTATCTACTTAAGTCGCTGATATATTGAAATAGTGAATTATTTTATCAAATAGACGAATAAATTGCCATTTAAAATTTTAAGTTACTGTAGTTATGCAGCAAGTTACACTCTTGTGTAATATATGTCAACTCAACACCAATAATAATTAAAATTTTACTTTTTAATATATCTGCTCATCAAATCTTCATCTGATCTCTCAACAAAACACCCTGTTGCTGCAGGAAAAGGATTATGCCAATTTCTAAAATCTTTTTCCAGTGATACAACCGTTGGATTTTCTACATATCTTTGCCAATTACTCAAACATAATCCAACAACTCCTACAACTGCTATTATGACGTTTATTATCCAAAAAATACTGAAAAACGTTTTGATTTTATTTTCTCAAATTATTTTTCAAAGAAAATTTGTAATACCGTTCCAAAAAGTGTCTATTTTTAGCAACTACTAAAGGTAAACCATGCAAAGAAGATATTTCGCAATATTCCACTATAGTACTAAAAACTGATCGTAGTATCATGGTTAATGATTTTTGTTAAACTAAATATTACAAAAGTAGATAAACGAAAAATTGTATAGAATATGCTTTTAGTAGAAACAATTATTTAGAAGAAAAGAAAGTATAAAAACTAATGCATCCACATGAAATTGTAATAAATATGAATACAATAATTCAGTTATTGCTTTATGAAGACAGATAAAGTAAAAGATAAATTCTTTTGTTCAGATTTAATGCTGTAACTAAAAATATGTTTAATGTATTTTTTTACCGTTGATAGATAGATACATATATGAACATAACGCTCTCTTCATTTTATAAAAATTAAGAACTATACCGGGTCCACAAAAAACGGGGCACCCCTATTAACTTCTATATTTATAAATATATCTAATTGGAAAGTTGTATGCGTAAACTTAAGATATATGGCTTCATTTTTATGTATAAATGACAAAACATTCTTATTTTAAGTGGAACCCACTGAATTTTTATAATTCTACGTTAAATTCTGAATATAATGATGTGCCACAAGGCAAAGTTTTCTACAAAAATAGTATAAAAAAATCAAATTAAAACAACAAAAATTAGCTGCGACTTCATTTTAAACAATTGACTCGTATGACTTCTAAAGAAATTATAGTTACGAATTTTAATTGTTGCAGAAATAAATAATTTCAACAAATACAGTTAGTTTCTAAGTTATACTATTTATTATTGTTTTAAATAATCACAGCCAACTTTTGTTATTCTAAAAAATGAAACTTTTCTTCACTAAATTCTTTATTGTAAAATATACATTTCGACTACTAGGGAGTGATCATCAGTTACATACTTTTGTTGTTTTAATTTGATTTTTCTTACCGCAAAATTTGATTTGTGGCACATCATTGTATTCAGAATTTAACATAGAATTCAAAAATGTAAAAATATACAGGTGTTCCATTTAAAATAAGGAAGTGACATGTTTATCATCTATACATTAAAAGAATGCCACATATATGAATGTTAAGTTTATGCATATAAATTTTCAATTATATATCTTTATAAATAAAGAAGTTAAAAGGGATGCCCCGCTTTCTGTGCACTGTTGGACACCCGGTAGATATTATACGAGGTGATGACCGGTACTAAATAAAAGTTGTAAAGCATAAATTTCTGTATGCTTTGTAATGGAAGAAATTAGAAAACTAACAAATGTTTCACGATTTATCTATCAAATTAGATTAATATATTTTTATTATTTTTGTAAATTAGTTTCAAGTGAACAATTATATAAAAAAAAATCACAAAATAAATAATAAATTTATTGATTCTACTAAAATATTTTTAATTGAAACTATAATTAACTTGATGGATAAACCGTTAAACAATGAGGTGCTTGTGCGTTTCAATATGGCGGATATGTCAGTTTAACAGCTGATTGCGGGCAACCAAACGCCTATTTCTCATTACGTTTTATGGGATGTTGCATCCTCAAAATTATATATAACGTTTTATTTGGATTTTATGTGCATTACTTTCCAACCAAGTGGTAGAAGAGTAACATATAACCCTATATTTAATAAATTTAAAATAATATTTATTAAGTAACGGTATTATTTGATATTTTCCGAGTGTGAGACTGGTATTGTTTTGGAATCTTTTCGTTCATACAATTTAAAATGTAAGTAAAATACCTAAATTTTGAGGAATATTATGGACCAGTAGCTTTTCAATATACATATGTACTTGTCCATATTTACCTAAATTTACTTCATTCCATTTACAATTAAATTATAATGATTATTACTTACCTTGCAGCCTTGCACAAGCACTAGAGGCAATAAAACGTAATACAAAATGAATGCAATAGAGAAACACATGATAAATACATCTTGTTTTGGTTTCAAAACATTTCTGTGATTATGTGTGTGTCTTTTTTTATCATTTCACTTGAATAGTGTACGCTTTTACGTTTAGCCGTTATAATTACAAATATAATTTACACAAACGTACACATAAATAATTATTTAAGATTTTTTGAAATGTAAACACGAATTCTCCATTTGACTCCATGTTAATATTTGGTTTATTTGCTTGCGATCAGCTGTTCGACCGCCATGATGAATGGCCTTGAGTGACGTAGGTTCAAGTACTTCATTGTTAATTTTTGTTTGAATTCTATGGCTATTGCTATTTGTGGGGGTGATTTTCGACATATTAATATCTAATTTATGCCGTTATAAAACATGTGAAATTAATTTTGGTTATTGATTCGGACACAGAACTTTGTTCTACAACTTTTATTTCAAGCTTTTTTTTTACTAAAATAATTAGGAAAATAGAAAATTACGAAAGTATGAAATTACATATTAAATTCCTATGTAGCAGTAACCACTTTTGTTTAAAATTTTATTAATATAAAAATGTTGAAGGAATGGAAACAAATTACTCATTCATTCCACATTTGTTCACAATAGTTATAGCTTTTTAATGGTGAAATTAAATTAAAATGAAACACATGAACTAACATTAATAAATATATTTATTAATTTATAATTTATTGTCAAGAGGTAATTAATTGAGCACAAACTTCCTTTTGTTCGGTTAGAGCCCGAGATTCATGTACAAATACTACAAAATTAATTCCTTGTTGTTTGGCAGATCTCACAAACCCATCATTTGCCGTAACAGTCATTGCTTGAATATTATCTCCAAATCGAAAAATAATTTTCGACCTCTGTTTAATTTTTCCACCTAGAGGTAAAACTTTACTAGGAGAAAACTGACTTTGTTGGTCATTTTCGTCATTTCTTGGGGGGTCTATTAAAGTATCGGCCACTGTTGCATCATCAGGCAAGACTATGACATTTTTCATGAATTCTTTAGCTCGAATTCGTTCATTATGTCCGCCGACTGTGTTGATAATCATATCAAAATTAACTTTCGCGGTTTCACAGCAAAATAATTTTTTTCCTCGAAAAACTTTATCAAGGATTGGTTTTACAGGGCGTTCTCTTTCCCATTCTGCTTGTTGAGTTAGAACTCTGACTTTAAAAATATAATTGCAGTTACCATTTGTTAAGGAACTAACATAAGCGATCATAGCTGAAACATCTAAATTTATTTTATCTATATCTTGTTCTTCATTTTCTATAATGGTGTTTTCTTCTGTTTGGCTTCCATTATCTTCGGATTCACTTTCATCTTGATCCGAATCACTTTTTAATCTTGTTCCTTTAACAAGAACTCCCAAAGACTGTAAATCTTCGGCTATATTAGAATCTATTCCATTGGCAAATACAAACATAACCTATAAACAAGCATAAATATATTTACAAATTTAATACTAAATTTTGGGTTTCTGTTTTAACCTTTGGTGTTTTAAATAAACAAGGAAACATCTCGGCACATTCTAAAAATTCTTCTGCCTGATCTGCTATACTTCTCACGCCATAACCTGCATCTCCCATGTAAATCTGACTTAAAGATCGTGGATTCCGAGCAATTACTTTAATCCATGTTAAACCGTTATCTGCTACAATATCTACGTTTAATCTTTTTTCATGTAAACTAAAAACTTTATTAACACTAACACAATCTTTTGCAACATCAAGTACATCAATTAAGGCTGCAAAATGAGTAAGATTTGTACATTGTAGATATTCTTTTTTAACATTATTATTTTTGACCACCTGCAACAAAATGGAGTTATAAAAAAAAAACAAAGGAATGATTATGGCATATTACCTTTTTAAGGAAAGTTAGTTCTTGATTTATTTTCCTTCCCAGCTTTTGAATGCCGTCAACATTTTTATATTTGTCTAAAGAATCCACTAACGTTTGACCAAACACAATTTTATCTTTGATTAATTCAGTTAAATTAGGAATATCTTCCATATTAAAACAATCAAAAGCAATCAACTGTCAAGTAAACGTCAAAAACACATGCCAAGGTGAATAGGAATAGCAGACATTACCCAAGTTAAGCTACTTTTACATACTAAATTGTGCTACGTTTACACTTGAGGAGAGGCATTTATATTTTTCATCTTAAAATAATGATTTTATTTATTTGTTATTTTATTGTATTAAAATTATTTGATACAATGATAACTATTTTATTTCAATAAATTGTGATTATTTATTTTTATATAATCATAAACACACACCTATTAATTTTATTTTATTGCTAGTCTACGATGGAAATACAGGCGAGAAAATGATGTTGCCTATTGATTAGAGGGAATAAGATTTTCGTTTGGCGCGAAACGCGCGAAACCCTAAATCAAATCAGAATGTATGTAGTTCTTATGGAAGCGCATTTTCAATTCATATTATTAAAACTATTCTGTGTTTCTTAAGTACAATTTTAAGTTTCTTACTAACTGTTAACAATATTCTTTGCTTTCTATACAGTAAAAGTATAAAGAAAATAATAAGTTAAGCATAATTTCATTTTAAAGAAAGCAGGATTGCAAATAGTAACATATATCGTAACTTGGTGCAGTCAGGTCAACCGAATTTGTAGGTTAGTTTTGGATTTGACGCTGTTTGTCTTTAAAGTTATAATATAAGGTTGTTATAAGCTTTTCGTTTTTGTTATTTGCGATGTCTGAAAGGGTTATTAAGTTGTCCGCAATAAATAATTTCTTTGCTGACGATTTAAATTGTCAGGATTAAATATAATCGAAAACAGCTACGACCTACGTTTTAATGAATTTGCACTTGTTGCTTTAATTACAGATTATTCAATAATTTTGGGTGTTTTAGATATTTATACGACATAAGTAGATAGACAATACATAATTTAATATATAAGATTTGCATTTTAAAGTTCTTTTGAACATTTTGAAAATAGCATATTTTTGTTCCCGTATGAATAACATGGAAGTATAAATCGGCAAAGGCGAGTTAGGATTTTAGTTTGAATTTGCCGCCACAAATTGACCGTTACACTAACGTGGTCTATATCACTGAACACAATTTCTGTTCTTATTGCTATCATTGATAATATTGTGCGACCAAGCAATATTTGCCCCTAGCCTCGACTTGGAAGGTGTGGTCTATCATTACGAGTACATTCGGAGACAGAAGTTTTTTATACAAATTTTTGCGGTTCATGTATGAAGTGGATTTAGTTGCAACACAAATGAAATACATAAACATTTCTTTAAATGCCATTTATTATATACTTATTAAACCTTCTCCATAATTCATTTATTAGTACGCCTGCCGCCGCCGCCACTACACTTCTACTTTTATTCTGTTTGTACTTGTACGCGTTCGCGGCAAAATTCTCAAATGTTATTGGTTGAGTATTTACACCAGCGCGTGCCCTCCGCGTCGAGGTCAGGGGCACATATTGCTTGGCCGTACAATATGTATTAAATAATAACATATACCTACTTCATTTCACGTAACAAAACAGTGATGGGAAGATAGGTGAAGTTCGATCTTGTTGTTTGATTGGATAATATCGGAGTATTATCCAAACAAAAAACAAGATCAAACTGCATTTATCTTCCCGTCACTATTTTTTTACGTGAAATGAAGTATAATACTTTGTTGGGTGACGTCATAGATGGAATTGGCGCTTGTTATGATGGGCTTAGAGGTCGGTACTATATTTGAAAAGACTGAGTTGATCGAGGCGTTGGAAGACCGTTATTAGCTTCATTCTGCACTGAAAAAAATAGGTTCGCATTTATAGTTAAAATTTATTGCCTAATACTTTTTTATTTACATCAGATAATAAAATTACTCAAATATAATTCTTTTCTTTTCCCCAATGAAAGCAGATTTGTTTAAGAGCAAATTTTTATTTCTATCAAATAATCTTCTTAATTAGTTTAGAAAAATTAATACTAAATTTATTAATATTTTTTATGAAACAGCTAGTGATTCGATCGAGACGAGACGAGGCAAGAAATTCATTGTCTCGTCTCGAAATTTTTCTCGTTTCCTATCTCAGCCGAGATTCTCGCCGAGATTTCTCGATGGAAATTTAATATGTATATTTTGGTTCCATAAACTAATTATTAAATTTATACAATTTTGTATTAATGGCAATGGGCTACTTGCGTGGTACTGAAATCTGATTTCTATCACTATATACGTAATATTATGTTGAAAATATATATAAAAATATAAATTTTATTTTTAAAAAATTATTTGTTTTTTAGTAAATTAAGAAAGAAAATTTTCTGTGACGTCATTATATTGCACTGGAACTGTTTAAAAATGTAACGTATAGATGGCTTTGCGTGCGAGAAACTTTTAATTTGAATTTGACATTAGTTTATTTTTGGGCTCTCAAATATATGAATTACTTCACAAATAAACACATAGGTAGTTACATGTAATTTAAAATATCGATACCAAAAAGACAAGCTAAAATACTAACCTCCAAGCTATTGTTGAAACGTCAAATATGAGATCTACATTACCCGTACAAACAAACGCTATGGCTTTACGACCATTCATTGGTGCGGCGTAATTCTACGTCATACATGGCGGGAATTCAAATAATCAAATTTCATTATTTTTTTTTCTAGCTAATTAATAAAAATTTTGTCAAAAGAAAAAATATGGGTAGCAAGTTTTTACCTGCTCTTCAAAAATATTAAATAAAAAAAGGTACGCAAGTAGCCCATTTGAGAAAAAAGATAAATATTTGTCGTTTTATCTGTCAAAATTTGTTATAACCTAAAACTTTTGCAAATTTTGTAATAATTTAATTAATTTAATATTTATCTATCATTTTCTAATCTGTTATAAAACATTAAAAAGAAAATAACGCTAAAAATCGTAACTAACAAATTCTGACAGATAAAATGTCAAATACTTTATTATATTTTTGTTCAAAAATGCCATAGCTATTGCTATTAATAGAAAATTGAATAAATTTAGATAATAATTATTTTATGGGACCAAATATTATATAATTTACACGTTTTTGGTGTCATTTTTTTTTATCTTTCTATTGATACCACAACCATCGTTCAAGTTAAAACGGGGGGCAACAGTTTGCAAAAAAAACTTATTTTTTTGTACAAAATTTTGAACTATTATGTTATTGGTCAGTTTTAAAGGTCTCCAGGTCTTGTAAAAAGCATGTTAAACAAAAATTATTGCCAGATTTACTTTCTGTGGGGTCATTTCTACCATAGATACACTTACTTACATAACACCCTGTATAACTAATAAGAAAAATAACAATCTAGAAATCTCGAAACAGTTTTCGAGAATCGAGATCTCGGCAAATATATCTCGTCTCCTAATTTTTTTTTACATTTCTGTTTCGTCTCGTCGAGACGAGAAATCTCAAGTATGAGACGAGACGAGAATCGAGAAATATCTCGTCTCGGCAGAATCACTAGAAACAGCGAATAAAATTTTTGTAATAGTCAAGATTGCACCCCTAAAGCTATGCCGTTGTAAGCAACTTGTCACTCGTTTATTCGCGAAAAAATTCGAAGTAGCTGACCTCTACAGCGCCAATTGCGAACTAGAGAAAGAAGGAAAACTTTGGTTTTATCATTTGTGCATGTATGAAAAAGTTGCTCTAATTTTAATTGTTGTTATTAGAATATATTTTAAGAATTGTTTTTATTAGATCTAGTATTTTATTAAGTTTGTAAATAATAGTGCACATGGTTAATGGTTTTAGTGTAAAACGTTTTTAAATGAAGGTTAAGAGTGACAATGACAAGTAAATCTAAGCGGTATTGTTCGGTTCCCTAGTGCAATAATTATAAATCAGATTCTATAAGTATTCATTTCTTTCCAAAAGATCCTAAATTATGTAAAAAGTGGGCTATTGCACTTAAAATCGGTAAGCCAGTTAGTAAATGTATGACAGTTTGCTCTGATCATTTTCTGCAGTCAGACTTTCATCCAGGTAAGAATAATAATACATTATTTGTTACAAAGAAGTAAATAAATATCATTTATTAAAATAAACTATAAAAATATTGACTGCTCATAGTTACTCAAAATTTTAGTCGCCCAGTCACCCTAACTAATTACCATGGCTACCATAAAAATACATTGGAATGATTAAAAAACAATTGAATTTGTTATTTTACTCATAGCTTAATCACCCCCGATTACGGGCCACTTTTTCAATCTTCAGTTAAAATTTTAACTGGCAGTTAAATAAACAAAATCGAAACGAAATGAAATGTCAAATGACAGATTTGTCATTGCAGTCGATAATCCGATTCAATATTGTTTATTTAACTGCCAGTTAAAATTTTAACAAGAGATTGAAGAACTGGTCCTACTAAGAGTAAATACTACCAGTCATTGATATTAATATTTATTTCTTAATACAGCAACTATGTGTTTGCATTTTCCTCCTAACCCGGCCTTACAAGTACATTTGCCTTGTAAATTTGGCTTTAATAACACTTCAATAAAGTGTGGAGCTCCATTTAAATTGCTCGTTTGAAGGCAAAATCCAAAAACTGTGTTTAAATCAGTGTTCTTCAAACCGCACATGGTTACATGGCCTGCTTTATACACAGCTTCTCCTTCCTTTATTGGTCTTGAAGAACCAATGTAGTCAAAAATATCACTTAGATCAATATTCACTTTTTCCATTTTGCACTTTTTGCTGCACAGACACTGGATACTTCTCTGTTACAGATGTAAAATAACACTGTCAACTGACGTTACAGGTATACGCGTGCATCTGTTTTCCTTCTTTCGTCTCCATTTTGTCGCCGCTCGACCTGACATCTATAGCTAATTTTTTTCGCCTATAGACTACTTGGTAGAGGTCATGTAGTTGCGGAGTTGCGTCTTGTGTAAAGTAAGTAATATTAAATACCTATATAAGTATACATTATTTAATATCATAGGATCTGTTATTTGTTGTAACATACATACACGTTGCAGCTGAAGAATTTACAAGGAGATGACGAGTTTTCTAATTTACATTTAGGGATGCACCCGATTTCGAACTTTGGCCCGTCCCGGCCCGAAACCCGCCTCGATTTCGAGTCGATCATCGAGCCGGGCCAAAGATATTTTTTTATCAGGCCGAATCGGGCTAAACATTTGCAAAAGTTGAGGCGAGTCGAACTTTTGATTTTGGCCCGGTCCGAAAATTCAAGTTTTTCGGACCGGCCCGAAAAATCTTATAGTTCTGTCAAATGCACAGTTTCCTTAATATTTATTTAATGAAAAGTTAAAAAGGATCAAAATGATTTAATAACATCATTCTTCACATCTTAATAAATAAAAATGTTATTTTACTTCAAGAATTTAAGGTTATTCACTAAAGTAATAATAATAAATAATAATGCTATTGTGGTATTGTTGTTATTATTACTATTGTTACTTCTTGTACTTGTAATAAAAGTGATAATGATTTCTTGTCTTATTTTTGAGCAGAAACAAAGTTAGACAAAAAATCCTTATGTAACTGATATTTTTTGTATAAGATTTGTGAGAGTTGTTTCAATTTTCGAACGCCTTTGGTAAACAAAGTTTTTATTTTAGAGAAAATGATGGAAAACTCCGAAACTATTGGTTTTAGGCATAGGATACCCTTAATAAAAAATAAGGTTAATACAAAAATAAACACAAGTGAATAATAAAATATAGGGTGTTCTTTTCGAAAATGACGAGTTATAATCATTTGAAATTGAGTATATTTGATTCGCTTTATTTACCTCCCTGTATAATAATGTGAAGAAAAAATGAGAACATAGAGTATAGTTATGGTTATACAGAAAAAAAAGTAGTAATTTTTACTATTAAAATAAATTTAGTATGCCTTTATAAAGCTATGCGTGTATTAAGTCATTTTTAAGGAAAAAGCGGAATAACTTGGCAACGCCGCAAAAAACAAAAAAACCTCTTAGGTGCATATATGTGAATGAAATACTAATCAAAATGTATGAAAATATATACGGTGTTCCATTTAAAAAAAGACAAATAATTCTTACCAAGCCGTAATGCAACACCCTGTATATGTGAAAATAATTTTACGTTATGCTTCTTTAGTAGTCAAAATCTAATATGTTGTTTCAAATTATATACGACTTTTAAATATTAAATTTGAGAAGTGTTGGATCTATTTTAATATATTTTTTCAAGAAAATCTGTTTAGAGCTTCCAGTAAAGTACCACTCCTGCTTTATCAATTTTAGAAAAAATCTAATATGTCGTTCTCATTATTACAAAAGTCTTAAATACCAAATTTAAAAAGTTTTGGATTATAACAAATATATTTTTCACGAAAATCTGTTTAGAGCTTCAAGTAAAGTATCACTTCCGGTGATATCTAATATGTTGTTTCCGTTGATATAAAAGTCTTAATTACTAAAATTTAAAAGTTTTAGATTATAGTTGAATATAGTTTTTCATTAAAAACTGTTATGGGCTTCAAATAAAGTACTACTTCCAATGTTTCCCTAAATCTAATAAACTTTATATATTAATGCAGAAAGCTTAAATACGGAAAATACAAATTTTTGGAAGTTTGATGAGTTATCGTGAATCGTCACACACTCAAAGATACACACACACACACACACACACACACACACACACACACACACACACACACACACACACACACACATACACAAACACATACACACATCATTATAAAAATAGTAAAAACATGTTGTGAGGACCCTAATTCGTGCTTATCCAATGAAAACTCAGTATCGGATTTTTGAATCGAAAACATTACCTCCACCTCTCTTACCCACGGAGGTAAAAGAAGAAACATGTATTCGTGTATTCCAGTCATGGCGCTCTTAGGGATATTTAAATAAAATTAATATAATACTTTTTATTCTCCGATGTATGAAGTTGGTACTTTACACACTGCATACAGTATGTAAACGATTGTCGTATTTTATTTACTTTACACATTACAGAGCTACCACCATCAATACATGTGTGGCATTTAAGTTGTCTTACCTAAATTTAGTTTTTTTTTTTTTTTTCATATATTCATGTTGGGATGTTCGCTATACTGACTGAGTACTGCAGTTTTCAACTTAAAACCTGTTATCTCTCAAACGTGAACTCGGTATTTGTGGTTTTCAAATTGTCGTCTGCTCGTCTGTCAAATTTCTAATTTGTTTCAGGAAAGTTTTTTCTTGTATGAAACTCAAATGTAAACAAGCTTTATGACATTCAGACAATAATTTTCTTTATGACTTCATGTCATAAAGCTTGTGTTTACACTCTTGTTGCATAAATAACGGTTATATACTTTTTTTTTGAAAAAAAATATATACATATGTTCCTATTTAATAAGAAAGTTAGGTTTGATATTTTAAGAAAATATATTTTTATTGTTCACTACATAGATTTGTAAAAATGAAATTGTTTGTCAATCTAACCTTTTTTGTAGCTCTTATAGTTCTTGAGTTAGCAGTAGTGACCCATTTAAAAATGAACATTTTTACCTAGATGTTTCGATTTATATAATAATAAATAAAATCATTAAAATATAATTTTGAAAGGAGAACAGATATGTTTATTTACATTTATTAAGTATTTACTTCATAAACCTTTCTAATTTTACACTTGCAATAAATATCAAAATAATAATAATAATAATAATAATAATAATAATAATAATAATAAGAATAAATAATAATAAAAATAATAATAATAATAATTTTAAAAACAATCAAAATAATGATAAAAAATAATAAAAATAAAAATAATTATATTGATAATTAATAATAATAATAATAAATGGATATATTCATAAACATATATTATTAAGATTTTAATTTAAAGTATTTATATTAATATTTACAAAGTATAGTAATTAATTGCTGTCTTTATTGTAAATAAATATAAAATTGTTTTATCTAGCAAGCTATGAAAAACGGAAGAAAATTAGTCATTCAAAAAAATCATACATAACTGTCGGAATATTTCTCTAAACAATCACACGAAGTTCATCAAAAAACTTCTTGGCAGCCACCTGACCAACAACAAAAATAATGACGGTAAATACTTGAGTCTTTTTAATAGGTATCAGCAGTTTCCAACAATGCTACTATTTTTAATGTTCTTTTTATTGTAATATAAAATTTCCTTAATTCTTTTTACGATTCTTCCTGTCTTCTTATAAAAATATCAGATATTAAGAATAGAAATAGAATACATCAAATTTAGATCAAATCTAAAAATAAGTTTGTTTAGAAATCACTGTTTATCAAACCCAAAATCGTAGACCAGCATCCAAATTTCAAATCTATTTACAAAACGGCCAGTCGATGTCACGGACAGCTGTACAAATGTAGTGCATCGTATGTGATACGGATGTATGTATGACTTATTAGTCAACACAGTATAGCTGTCCAAATTTTAAATAGGTGTCAAGACATGTGTAAATAACTATTAAATAAACAGTGTTAAAATTAATTCGTGATTAGTGCAAAATGTTGGGTGCAAATAGAACCTTCATTAGTTTATTTCTAATTGTTTGTATAATTATGGTCTCACATAGTGCAGTAGGTGTGTATTATATTAAATTGTTAATTTAATATTTTATGATTCATTTATACATTATACGTCATTGATTTCGTAAGTTTTATAAAAAATAGAGCATGAAAATTAAATTTGCGATGATGTGTCCTAAATAATTACGTAGTTATTACCTTGAAATTTAAATTCATTAAAAGGTGCTTTATGCTAAGGTAAATGGTGCAATGAAATTTTTGGACACATTGCAAGTAAAACAGCTAAAGTGAAAGTCGCAAATTAAATACATAGAAAATAAAACTTAACTAATAATGTAATAGTAAAATGTTTTTGTATAATTTGTTAACTAATAATAATGCGCAATCCTTAAGTTAAAAGAAAATATGTAATATTCATGAACATATAATTGTAGTATTTTTTTTACAAAAACTGATTATGTCCAAAAATTCAAATTTCAGGATACAAAATCTCATTTCTAAACGGTTCACTCATTGCATGTCTAATCATTTTTCTCCATACCTACATATAATAAACATAAATACAAAGTATTCAATTTGAAATTTTGTTTTACGTACTTACTAAAAAATAAAAGCCACGCGAACTTGTTTTTGTAGGGTTTTTGCCCGATGATGAGAAAAAGAAGGAAATTATATTTAAAAAATTACATTAGGTATGTTTTACAAATATTTATTATTTTGTTAAAAAAACTCAAATCCTGAAACCTCTACAAAACTAGTTTTAAATTCAGAAGGTGACTAATTTGGTTTTTGTAGAATTATAAACATACACACTTATCTATATTTTTCGTGCTTTACTTGGATTTTGATGAAAACTTGTTGCCCCAATATGACTCGACCGGAATTGAACGATATGGCGCTATAATTCAGAAACTTTAATAAATAGACCTGTCCGGTATTTATGGGGAACTCCTCAATCTCAATTAGTTTAATTTAAAAAATACCCGTAAATGTAGTAAAATTTATTTACGACCAAATTCACCATTCCTTAATCGTGGGTTGATCCACCGATCAACGCTGATTGTAAATCAATCGAATGGGGTCCGATACTACAAAAAGTTGCATATATTTTGTAATATTATGAAAATATCACTATTTTAAATGATTTTGTATGAAAATATTTTTTAAAACATAAAACTTTTCATTAATAATTTTAATAAAAGATATTGGCACTATAATGGGGGATTCCACCATTTTTTTTTTATAATTTCAAAATTTGAAAATATTAGGAAAACAAAGACTATTGATGAAAATCCGGTGAAAAAATTCCTATTAATAAGCGAGTTATGGTCTCCCGAATTTTGAAAAGATTGACGTGACGTCACGCTTATGTGGTTTTATATCAAACTGTTTTCATCATGGACCTAAATGTTCTTGAAATATATGCTATTTTAAGTTATATATACATAAAATAAATGAATATTATATTATAACACTGTATAAGTCTACATACTTTATAATTACAGGTGTATTTAAATTATTAAGTTTAATGCAAGAAATTTATGTTAAAATAAAAACTGTTTGAAAACTGCAGTACAGGAATGTTAGCCCCTCCTTTCGAATTTGAATTTCTTAACTTCCATTGGTAGTAACCCCCATCTCATAATACGCTATTTGTTATGCATGTATAGGCGGTCATTCGGTCGCCAATCAAAATATTATATATTGATTTCATATTCGTGTCGAAGCGCTATAACAAAAGACCCCTTATTTCCGAAATATCTCAATTATATCATTTCATTTTCGTATTAATATTCGTTATTCAGCATATACATTCGTATTTTTTTACTATTTTCCTTTAATTCGATTGAGCTGGAATCCTTTATTACATGACGTCACAAATTCAATATTAGTACTACTAAGCAAAAAGAATATAATTTTGTATTATTCAAAATTTGTGAAATAGTTATTTTCGTAACAAGTTATGAAAAATACCAAATATCATGCGAGTGTAAATTGACGCACGACGCGTAGCGGAGTGTAAGTCAATACACACGAACTAAAATATTTGTATTTCATACAAGTTATGAACACTATTTTTTAGGCGAGCATAAATAAATTTTACTTTTTTTTACAAAACTGAAATTTAGGTTCATACAGCTGACAAATGAATAATGTATACATATAGCCAGAAAATAATGACATAGTAACCTAGCAACCATGTCAACTATTACGATATGAAATATATCGTAACACTAATGTCATAAGTTCAACTTTCAGTGTTAGGATACTACGTTGATATGTCATACTTATCACAATGGTCGTCTAAAAATAATATATTATATTATATATAATTCTGTATTACATCAAAGCTTATGAAATCATTTTTATAAAAATAAAATAAAACATATTTATTAAAAATCGTTATAACATCAGATTTTGTCTTTGACATGATACAACTATAGTTTTTGGAAAGTGACAGTGACGCTAGAGACATCAATGTTTGGCTGATTTGAATTTACTCGCTCAAAAGCATCCTTCATGTTGTATTAGTTATAAAATTATTTTAAAAAACCACATTAACCTCTCATGAAACGACAACTCTCACTGCTAGCACAAGAATAGATGATAGCTGACACCTGTAGTAGCCTGTAGTGGGATCGCGCTATATTTGTATACATATAAGGTGTCTTTTATTCAGAATGGTTACCTACGGTTACATGTTACTCGCATTTTATTGGGCATTCAGATTACTTGCGGTTACGTCAAACATGTAACCGCGGTATGTGTCCGGTTACATGCCACGGTACTAATTGCTATTCTTTTCTAGCTCTGACATTTTGGCAGTTAAGCACTTTTCAGTAAGTGTAAAAATGAAATTTGTGACATTTTTTGTCAACAAATTCTCAATTACAACAATACGCGTTAAATCAATTGAATCACACTACGAAAAAGATAAAATTTTGAAAAATGTCAAATAACTAATTTGACAGAAACTTTTGTAGTAACTGGACTTATTTTATTCACACCGGTTACCGAGCATACTACGCGGTTAACCATGTAACCCGGTTATCTGAATAGAAAACGCCCATAGAAAAATGGCGACTTGTTGCTGGGGAAACGATATTTGTACAAAATAAACAAGTCGGCATCGCGCTATGAAAAAACGGTAGTAGTGTTTTGTTATTCACTCCTGAAGAAGTTCTCCAAGTATTCATGTATTCTTTTGCATCTTTACGGCAAAAGACTATAGAAATTAAACGAAAAAAAATATTTTTTTATACTAGCGTTTTATAACAACAACTTTTTGATTGCTACTTTCGTTGCTAAGCTTAAAAATGACAGTTTAATGTGTAAAAATGACAGTTTAATGCGTAAAAGTAACAATTTAATGCGTAAAATATTATTTTTAAGCACTAGTGCTTAAAAGTATTTCATTTAGCAACGAATAGATGAATCTGACGTCTGCCTACTTTTTAATTTTGAAAAATTCAATATGTTGATATTTGAGAATAAATGATTTGTTTGAAAACGCTATTATAAAAAATATTGTATGTTATACATTGCGAAATGAGTGTTTCAGGCACGCGACGTGAAATTTATAGGTACGCACGAGCGTAACATTACATAAATAGCTATTTTAATGGCGCTAAGCCGTCTTATAGTTTTATTCTGTACAAATATCGTTTCCTCAGCAACCAGTTACAACTTTTTTATATACCGTGAGTATTTTTTAACGTGAAATATTGGATTTGTTATATCCGTGGTTACGACTGACATTTGATTGACAGCAATGTATTTGCCTGTCCCATTTAAATTGAAACATAAGAAAAGAATTTGACATTTGACAAGACGTCAATAGAGGTTAATTTTGTTTAAATAATTAAACCTGCTTTCTAAATTAAATTTAGTAGGAAAAATAATGTGTGCACCTTGTGCCCATGTTTTTCTGACTTGGATAAATTTCTTACAATATTTAAATATAATACTTCTGTCAAATTCATTCTCTTTGATTCATTTTCATTGAGACAGGCATATTCATATTGACAAGATGTTGTTAGAGGTTAATTTTGCTTAAATAATAATATCTGTTTTCCAAAAATTAAATTTAGTTAAATATTGTGTGCATCTTGTGCCCGAAATATGTTTGGTGCTATCGAGTGATTTTTGACTTGGATAAATTTCTTACATATACAATATTTAAATATAATACTTCTGTCAAATTCGTTCCCTATGTTTCATTTTAAATGGGACAGGCAAATACATTGCTGTCAAACAAATGTTGAGTCGTAACCATGGATAAGACAAACGTTAACGTTAAAAAATCTGTTGTGGCCAGCACAAGACCTCTCGCCATTTCCATATTAGGGTATGTTCAGAGAGAAAGCAGGTTGCCTGTTTTCGATTTACCCGCTTTACCTGCTTTAACCTGCTTTAAAAATGTTCACATGTTATTAGGTGTAGGAGTTCAGAGTAAAAGCAGACAACTGCTCAACAGGCGCTTGACAGGCAGGTACTACCCGCTTTCCGATTTTGCCGGAACGAAACCAATATTCTTATTGAGCAGGTTAATGTAAACAAGCCTAAAATGTGTTCAGAAAATAACTTTGATATGGATATTCTAACATCGGAAGTTCAAAAACGGGAAGCAATTTGGAACAAATTTCACAAATGTAATTTTAAAAGAAAAATTATTGAAAAATTATGGGGAGATATTTCTATCAATATAAAATGTGAAGGCATGAGACATAAATATCACCTGAAAATACGATTTCTGTTATATTAAACAGGTGAATAGGTGATGATACTCTTCGTATTTTACTCTATTCTTATTAATTGCGTGAATCCCTATTTTCTTTCTACGTCGTTTCAAATTATTATCATAACAGAGAATAAAATCTTCATCCGTGGAGCTCGAATCCCAAGACATTTTCTTTTGTATTTATTACACTGACACTAGTTTGACACTTGACAGTACGAGCAGAATGGCCTGTTTTCTGTGTGAACACAACCTGTACCAGCCTGCTTCGGCTTAACCGGTTTTTCACGCGCTTGTTAAGCTGAAGCGGGAAACCTGCTTTCTCTCTGAACGTAGGGTAAAAACATAGTGACGCGTCGAGGCTAGATGCAAGCAGTGAGCTAATTAGTCGAAGATCCAAACCCTCATAGCGTTCACTTACATAGGACTTTTGGTTATAAAGTTGAAACATACATATTCTTATAGGAAATTTTCCGACGGATTTAATGGTGGTAGTCTTGATTATAGATCTGGGTGCAAACAGTCAAAAATCCATATTTTACATAAAAAACGGGACTCAGATGCTCGCACTCTTCTTTAAACTTTAACTCGTTGTATCTTTTTAGTTTCTAAAGATATAATAATAATTCTTTCACATTTCGAATTCTACATGTTTTCTGAATGTAACAATGTTTAAATTAATTATATATTTTATTTATAAATATTGAAAATTAATTAAAAACAATAAAATGAAAACGTAATTTTTGCATTTTGTAGAGAAATTTTCATTCAGCGACAAACTTTTTGTTCTTAAGAGATAGACCCCAACATGCAGTGACACATTTGTTGTACACATATCAAAGATGTTTTTTTCAAGAGACATTTTTTTTCTCAAAATGCTCCAGATCAGAGTAAATCGAAGGTAAAGTTAAATAATGTTTTACGTCGCCGCACGCGCTTTATATATTGGCAAGCTAGCATACAGCGAGATGCGGAAATAGTAATGAATTATAATATTTATTTATATTTTTCATGTACTTACCCCAGAAAAACTGCAAGAAAAAGTGTTTCCTAATTCTGCTACATATAGATAATATTTCTTGGAATAAATGCATGTGATTTCTTTAAATATCTCGCAAGTTTTATCTAAATATGTACTTCATATGGAAGTAAAACATTAAATAAAAATATCATTTATTTACACATTTACCCGTACATAAACATGATAATGGTACAATTAACATAATTTTTAAAACATTTACATCCAGCAGTTCACTGTAATCTACATTTACAATACAAATTTTTACTACTAAGTAAATAAAATATTATTTATTAATTCCCATCACGAATTTAGTGGATCTCGTGTTACGAAATTGAAATTAAATGCACCTTTAAATATTTGAATTTGGTGTAGTGATCTTAATATATGATATTTAAATGCATTTTCTGTGGGGTAAATGCCTAAAAATTTTAATCAAATTATTATTTAGAAATTAAATATAAATATATTTTACCTTATGTCTTGTTTACAATCTGCAAAAAGATGGGCGCGAAGATTATTCAAATTTCCCTCAAAAGTTGGTCTGTTGTAAAACATTTTAAAAAAATAATCTGGCATTTTCTACATTTATATTGGGGAACATTGCAATTACAATATTTCATACATATTTTATATGTTAATTGAATGGATAACTAACAGTATCGCATCTTCGCATCCAGTAAGTACGTAAGTAGAAACTATAAATTACCAGTGTCACAATTAATTATAGATATACCTATGATATTTTTGATAAATATAGTTAAATAGTTTTTTTAATCCATTCCTGATTGAATTCAATTTTGTCATTAATTACATTTTTTCTTATGTCTTGTATGTCAGAGGCAATAGATTTACCAAGATGATATAGTTTGTTGGTAGATTTTACTGGAGAAAACTGTTTGCTAGAACATTTTATAATTATTCAGTACTTACAGATAAGTGTATATTAATTAAATTTATTTTTTCTTTAAATGTACTGATTAAAGTATTCTTAATAAGAAAAAAATTAGCGTAATTGTCAATCCAAGATTTTTTTTATCTTTAGCTTTATCACACAATAATTTTTTAAAGATAAAACTGATTCATTTACAAATAAAAGCTTACTTAAATTTGGCAATATTTCATCAAATATATATTTAAAAGTTATTTTTGGAGAATCTGATACCGTAACTTTTTTATTGATATAATTATCCATACACTTTTTTATTGTTCTGAAATCATTTGCAATCATATCAATATGGGCTGCGCCAAAACCCTCAATTTTTTGCACCATTTTTATATCATAAAGATTTTTAGCTTTCTCCCAAATTATATTTTCCCTTTCTTTTGTTGTAATTAAATATAATTTTCTATCACGTTTGATACGTTCTTTTTCGCCAATGAAACAGACCTTTTTAAAATTTATTTTATGTTTTTTGTCTAGTAATTTTCTTGATAGTAAAATACGTACAATTTTAAATCAATTTACAACTATAAAATAAAACATACCTTCCATAATGCAGAATAAAAGGCAATAATTTCTTTGTATATTTCTCATAAAACACTGTTGACTGTTGAAAACATTCTTCTATATACAGTAACTGAATAAAGACTTACAAGGGTAGATTTGATAAATACAGTGCAGGGTAAATTTTAAAAGTGTCACTCTGTTTTTAAGATTGTTTATACCATATAAAATATATAAAATCAATGTTTATACGTATAGGAATCAAGTGATAATTGATGAGAAACGTATGCTATAGCAACGCGCGCGCGCGACGACGTAAAACATTCTTTAACTTTACCTTCGATTTACTCTGATCTGGAGCATTTTGAGAAAAAAAATGTCTCTTGAAAAAAACATCTTTGATATGTGTACAACAAATGTGTCGCTGCATGTTGGGGTCTATCTCTTAAAAACAAAAAGTTTGTCGCTGAATGAAAATTTCTCTACAAAATGCAAAAATTGCGTTTTCATTTTATTGTTTTTAATTAATTTTCAATATTTATAAATAAAATATATAATTAATTTAAACATTGTTACATTCAGAAAACATGTAGAATTCGAAATGTGAAAGAATTATTATTATATCTTTAGAAACTAAAAAGATACAACGAGTTAAAGTTTAAAGAAGAGTGCGAGCATCTGAGTCCCGTTTTTTATGTAAAACATGGATTTTTGACTGTTTGCACCCAGATCTATAATCGTGACTACCACCATTAAATCCGTCGGAAAATTTCCTATAAGAATATGTATGTTTCAACTTTATAACCAAAAGTCCTATGTAAGTGAACGCTATGAGGGTTTGGATCTTCGACTATAAGCGGCGAGTCTCGATTTATGTACATGTTTAGCAATGAATGCGCACATAGCAAAAACGCATGCAGCGCATTAACGCAACGATGCTAGCAGAGCAGCGCTGCACGATTTACAACCGGGATTTCTTTTCAATAGTTTCAACGCGTCCAAACGTCGCAAAATGAACACTGACCAATTAATTTCACGTATATGTGGAATTATTTTTATTTTTTTACTTCTGTGTAGTTTCCTAAATGCATATTTACTATATACAAGCATTACAGTTTTATTTTACAAAAGTTCAGCAGGTTTTAACAACAAAGTTACCAGTAATTTCTCTTCTGGACCTATGGGCTGCCGATTAAAATTTGTCCACTTGCTTGTTAAAGGTGACGAAACTTTAACCAATATGTAATCAAAGGTTGTGTCGGATATTCTTGTGTAATGGAAAAACCTGTCTGGGTGTTTTCTCAATTCTCCGAAAAGGTTATGGTAATGTCCATATTTTTGGCGATTTTCTTTAACTGGATGAACTGCATACTCCCTGTTAGCTATTACAAGAACTCGTAGTCCTGGGCTATCGAGCAAAATATCATCTTCTCTGTCCGAATCCATGTTTGCAAATTGGTTATGGTACACGGTATTTGACGCCGTACTGTGTGCAGTATACTTCTATGCCCGCCGCTTGGCTCGCTGCTTAGCTCGCTGCTCGCAGCTAGACTCGATGCGTCACTATGTTTCTACCTTAAGGGTATATAAGTCTTGTATTGCACTTTGCTATCGAACCGTCGTTTTATAACAAAATATTACAGAACTTTACCCAAATATTGGTTTTTATTGTATTTAACATGTCTTCTGCACACATATAATTATAATTATATCTATTTTTCATTGTATGAGGAAGTTTCTAAATGTCACAGATTCTTCCAATTCATTAACCCGATTGGCGGTATTTCTGATGGGTATATGTATGCATATTACCTATAATTTCAAATATTTAATTAATAAAACAATAAGAAAGATTAAATGTACTTCCCAGAAAAAGCTAACAAAATGTCACTAAAACTGTTGATTTTTGACACTGAAAACTGTCATTTACAAATTATGTTATAAACATTTGAATTTGTCAACTGGTTTCCTTAGTGTAGTTTCCCCTACTCGACTTGTTATATCCCGATATTCTATATATTATAGCGTCTTTATCTCTGAATTTATAGAAGATATAATAAAAAATTTAAATGTATCAGGTGTAGAATTTTGTTCTTCAAAATTAGTAATATCAAAAATTTTCAAAAAATAATATTTGGAAGAATTTCTTTTAAAAACTACTACTTCCGGTTGATCAATTGTTACCAAAACCTTTTCAGCTCTTCCCAGGAATGTTAGATTGAGGAATTCATAGTTTAACAGGTCTTATATCTTATAGTTTTTGAATCGTCCGTCCTACATCCAGCCATACACACACACACACACACACACACATCCATCCACACACACAACATCATTGTAAAAATGTTAAAATCGGATTCTACTGACCTTGAAACGTGGTTATTCATTAAAATCTGGATATGTGATTTTTAGCATGATTCCAATCACTGATCTCTATACATAACTGGATCGCGTATTCCATGTTAAGTTCTTGTGACTAATTGAACGTCGCCATATTTGAAAAAGTGTAATCTCTCGGCCTATTTTCGGCGGGATATTCAAATTACTATTTGATAGATTTGAATTATATATATTCAGCAGGAAAGTAAGATATATACAAAAACGATATTTTTTTAAATAATATTGCAAATATAATAATTTAATTAAAAATGATGAAAAAATATGGACACGTATGTATAATATTAATTTTTAAAGAAAAACAACACATGAATTATAGTTTTTTTGTATAACATGGCAAATTATAAATGCAAAAATAATGATATATTTACATGTGAAAAGATCATTGTTTTTCATCATTTTTCTTTACGTAACATGACACACAAGCAGACTTATAAATGCCAAAAATTGTGGGTGCACTACCAGGAAGTAAAGTTTCTTCAGAATTGACTTTCTTCAATAAATCCGTTGAGAAATGTTCAGCACATAATCTCATTGATGCAGTTGGCTTAAAATGCAATCGAAGATTCATATTTTTTACCCATTGATCTAATAAATTACGATTCTTTAATGGAAACCTATAATATATCCCCAACGAAGATTAGAAATAATTGTTATTCAAGTATAAATTCATATTTGTACAAAAGAAAATAGTTAATGTTACGACGTCTACTTTAACCTTATTATAGATATTACGTGTAATTCCTTTACAACATGTCAATAATATATTTAATAATTAACCTACTTATGAAAACTAGCGTTCTTTTCTTTCTTTTTGCCATAATATACACATTTTAATACCATTTGGTGAACAGCTGAGCAGGCAACAACACACCGTCAGGCCGAGAGACTATACTTTTTTCCAATATGGCGTCTTTCAAATAATCACAAAACGCCCTATCTCCATCCTATCTCATACGCAATCCAGTCATGTATAGAGATCAGTGATTCCAAAACCTCTCTTTGCGAGAGGTAAAAATACTCACTGTAGAAATATGGCGCGATCCCACTACTGTAATTAAAGATCTGACGTCACATACACATTTAAAATTCAGTAATTTTTTAAAAAATATATATTTCAAAAACCATACACATTTGGAAACATTTTGTTGAATCTACCGCCGGACAGAATAAATTTACTTCAATAGTAGTTGCATTTAAACCAACAAATTCAAATAAATTTTATTCTTTTTATGGCATGTATAACACTGCCATCCTAAGCAAGAAGGGTGTATATACATTTTTCTAGCTTTTATATATTTACATTTTTCAAAAAAGATGCGTGCCATGCCTGCATTTAACACGTTAAGCGCCACGTGGTCTGCGAATGGCCCACACTTTTACTTTGCTCCGTGCCCGACTGTACACTTCGTAAGTTATTACTGAAACGCACCAGTGTATTTCAGTTTATTGTAGTAATATTTCTCATTTTTTATTACTTGGTATTAAATGGATATTGTATAAGAAACCTTCAGAAGAAAAAATAATACACATCGAACAAAAATGTGAATAACTTTTTTAAAAATTGTCGTACAGGGTCCCGCTTTTTTTTAAATTGAAGCTTGTTTTACCGTGGGACCGAATACAATAAAATATTGTATATTTCTGCTGGACTAGGATTTATAAAACCAATATAAAATAGAATAAGCTATGGGTCAATTACGGACCACGCGGTCCACCAAGAATCAAAATGTGTGGGTCATCGGCAATCCACATGGGTTCTCAAACAAGATTTGAAATTAACATTGTTGGCGCTTAACGTGTTAATTATAATTTCGTGCAAATTTGCATACTTGTAAAACTTTCGCAATACAATATAACGAACTAGTAATTTGAATTTTGATAAATATCAAAATTGACACAATATGGGTTATACCGTAAGCTGTCAGGTTTAATTATTATGAAAATACTTCGGAAATCACACGATTTCACCCGACAACATGATATCAACCATATGCTTACGATTAGTGACGTGGGGATCAAGTCGTGGAAACGGACTTTATGGTTTCAAATATTTTAAATTTGTATGAGACATCAGATCTTTAATTACATCTGTCATCTATTAATGTGTTAGCAGTGTGAGTTGTCATCGTAGGAGAGGTTTTATTTATACTGTTTTTTTTTTAATAATTTTAAAATTTAGAAAACAGAAAATTGATGTCACTTTCAGAAAACTGTAGCTGTACCTTGTCAAAGACAAAATCTGTTTTTATAAAGGTTTTATGTTTTATTTTAATAAAAATTATGTGGTTTATAAATTTCCATGTAATATGTATAGAAAAAGAAAATATTCGGAACTGCAGTCTGGAAGATTTTATTGATTTCAAACTAACGTTTCGATCATAACTATGATCCTCTTCAGGATTACTGCAAATATAATACGACAAAGAACTTTATATAATACAATTAATTCATAAAATATAGTGTTAACTTACAATCAAGTCAGAAAAATAATGACTGATGTAAAACACAAAATCTGTTATAAAGATTTTTAATAAATATGTGTGGTTTTAATAAAAATTATGTATTTCATACATTTTCATGTAATACAGAATTATACAGTGTGTCCCATTTAGAGGTGCCACCATTGGGATCTCGAGAACTGTAAGAGATACGATGTCGGTTAAATGGAACTTTTTATGTGCCTTTGGGAGGCCATCTCAGATGTGCTTTTGTTTTTCCAAAAATTCTCATAGGGCCCTAGATAATGACGAAAAACTGAATATTGTTGATTTTTTCTTTTTCAAATAACTTCTTAACTATTATTAATTGAGAAAAACGTTTCAAATATAAAAGATAGATATTTTTATTAATTAACCAGTGGCGTACAAAATAAATTTTTATATCTTGAAAATTTTGAGATATAACACAAACTTATATTTTTTTAAATGGAACCCATATCTGATTTTAGTCTCAAAAAAATAAATATTTTTTTCTCTTTTCAACGATGTAAGGGTTATTATGTTTTATATTTGTTTTGCCTTCAAAAATTATTATTTTTTCCTTATTTTGTATTAAATTTACAATTATTTTGAAAATATTGGTAGATTTCTATTTGGAAATACTCCTTGTATTTAAATAATTTATTTCCTTATAAATATTTGCTCAAAATTCGTATCAAATTAATTTTTATATTTTGTATCAGGTCGCCCTTGGCACATCATAGTGTAATTTGTAATTATGAGTCTAGAATGAAAATATTAAATAATAAAGGCATAAAACAAATTAATTTGATCAAATACAATATAATTAATAAAAATAATTATGTTTTTTTTGGGAAATAATTAGAAAATTCAGGAAAATAAAGAGAAAAATTAAATTTTAGGAGCAAAACAAATATAAGACATAATAACCCTTACACCATTGAAAAGAGAAAAAAATATTGATTTTTTTGAGACTAAAATCAGATATGGGTTCCATTTAAAAAAATATAAGTTTGTGTTTTATCTCGAAAATTTACGGATATGAAAATTTATGTCGTACGCCACTGGTTAGTTAATAAAAATATATATCTTTTATATTTGAAACGTTTTTCTCAATTATTAATAGTTTAGAAGTTATTTGAGAAAGAAAAAATCAACAATATTCACTTTTTCGTCACTATCTAGTGTCCTATGAGAATTTTTGGAAAAACAAAAGCACATCTGAGATGACCTCCCAAAGGTGCACAAAAAGTTCCATTTAACCGACATCGTATCTCTTATAGTTCTCGAGATCCCAATGGTGGCACCTCTAAATGGGACACACTGTACATATATACAGGGTGTTAATACTAAGTTGTTACACCCAAAAATGGTAGTTAGAACACATTAAAACAAACAACTTTTCTTAGTTCCAATTTTTGATTTGGTGCCCCGGTTCGTAGTTATTGCAGTTCTTTTGTTTTTTGAAAAATCGCCATAACTCCCTTATTTTAAAGACTATTGAAAATTTATTTTCTTTCAAAATTACCATTAGGCTTTCTAAAATATTTGGTATTTACAATTATTTTCTATTTTTTCAAATGGCAAAATGGCGATCGATCAAAAATTTCATTACATGATTTTTTGATAACCACTCCATCGATTTTGGAAAGTAAAACATTTATAAAATCTTTAAACTATCTACTACAATATTTGTCATAAACATTTTTTTCAATCTATCGAAAAAAAGTATTTATTTATTTACTTGACTTACATAAGTGCAGTGTGTTCAAAATTAATCCTAACTTGGAGTAGGCTGTGAACAAAAAAACGTATATCAATTTGAAAGCATTTAATTAAATGTCATTTTTGAATTGAATATTGACACAGAATAGAAATTCATACAGAAGCGACAGTCAGAGAGAGAAACGAAAATTAGAGAGAGAAAGAGTATGCCAACAAATTTAAAGGGCTAATCGGATAAAATCGGATTGTTTCGGCATATCTTCGTATCTTACCATTCTTTGTTCTTTTCATTATCTCGACGAGAACATTTTCTGTTAGGGGTCAATAATAAAAGTATATTGAGAAACACAAATTGATTTCTAATAAGAACAAACATGTTATTTTTTCAACAAACGATAGGAAAAATCGTTATCATAATAAAAATCATTATATTTCACATATTCTGGAGGAACTGTTGTCTCAGTTTGTCACGCCCATGTATTTTAGGGTTATGGCTAATTCAAGCAAACCAAACACGTCTTCTCACTTTTGACATATGTCATTTTGTGAACCGTTTGTGAGTTTTAGAAGTGTTGTTAGTTTTTAATAAAATGGAAAAAAAAACGAAGAAGGTAGAATCGGGAGGACTTGTTTGTTCATATAAAAACTGTATAAGTAGATTTAAAAAATGGAGAAAGTGAAATGTAAGTTTTTTTCGTTTCCGAAAGATCCATAAATGTAAGTAACGCAAAATGACTTCCATATCATGCAAAATGTATATTCACTTAATAAATATAGGTGTAAAATGTGACCCAAGGCCTGAGGAAGAGAAGGATATTTGGGACATATTCATCGAATCTGACGTTTGTGTTTTAAAGATATAGAAAATTCTGCATTGTATTGAATTTGTAAAATTCACTTATTTGTTCAATAAAAACATAATTATGTGTTTATTTTATCTGATTTCTTCTTAATTCGTTAATAAAATTAAAATTTTAGTACTTTTGTGTCCTAATTTTTCTTTTAACATTTAAAACAATTTAAATTTCGCACGTAAATTTGCCAACAAATTTAAAGTTCAAGGTCATAAACATCAAATCGCAACAACAATGGTGCAGACAAGGAGTGTCGCTTCTGTATAAATGTCTATTCTGTGATATTGATCAGACATATGTTTCTGTGTTCATAGCCTACTCCGAATTAGGTTTTTTTCTGAACACACTGCATTTATGTAAGTCAATTAAATGAATAAATACTTATTTTGAATAGATTGAAAAAAATGTTTATGACAAATATTGTAGTAGATAGTTTAAGGATTTTATAAATGTTTTACTTTCGAAAATCCATGGAGTGGTTATCAAAAAATCATGTATTGAAATTTTTGATCGATCGCCATTTTGTCATTTGAAAAAATTAAAAATAATTGTAAATGCTAAATGTTTTAGAAAGCCTAAACGTAATTTTGAAAGAAAATATTTTTTCAATAGTCTTTAAAATAAGGGAGCTATGACGATTTTTCGAAAAACAAAAGAACTCTAATAACTACGAACAGGGGCACCAAATCAAAAATTAGAACTAAGAAAAGTTGTTTGTTTTAATGTGTTCTAACTCACATTTTCGAGTGTAACGACTTAGTATTAACACCCTGTATATATATGGATTTTATTTTCACAAATTTTGAATATAAAATTATATTCTTTTCGCTTAGTAGTAAGTATTATAACTATATTGAATTTGTGACGTTACAGCGCCAATAGTTTTAATTAAAATTATAAATGAAAACTTTAATATTTTAGAAATATCTATATATATAAAAAAATAAGGTTTTTCTTTGGGGCCTTAGTTATGGACTTCTACCGAACCGATTTTAATAATTCTTTTTTTAAATAAAAGCTGTTAGCATGTAGATGTGCACAAAAATCTAAAATGTTACAGTTTTGATTCCGTCTATTTTTTATAAGGCCTTAAATATTTTTTATTAAGTACCGCTGTCAAGCGATAGATGGCAGCACTGAAGAACATTAAGATGAAGAGAATGATGTAAAATACAAACAATTTGTGAAAATTGGTAGAAGAATAATATTTTGTGCTATTTAGGGCTGGTTTATCAATGAAAGGTTAAATAATTTAACAGGTAAATATCTTAAAACATGCAAAGCTTTTAACATACCACAGTCAAAAGTTAACCTTAAATGAGAGATAAATATGTCAACATGTCAACTTACAATGAAAATATAAGAAGGTATTTTTGCCCTCAAAAATTAATAAATATAATAGTTATTTCGTTAATTCAAATATGGTAAGTAATTTAATATTATTGAGCAAAATTAATAGAAATACATATTTTGCATTATAACTTAAGAAATTTTTTAATCTAAAGTTTAAAAATTTGTTGAATTATATACCCCTTATCTAAAATATAGCATTATTACCTATTTAGAAATGGGCAAAAGACAGGTGTACATTTACATGTTTTTAAATAACTAAATCATTAAATACAAAAGAATATATTATAATCAACAATGGATGTCTCTATTTTCCCGCTCTTAAACGCTATCCCTTAATGCTACCTTTTACAATATGTTTTCACACTTTTGAAACATGATTTCACATTAACAAAATATGAATTCACATTAACGAAAACTGATTTCACACTAATGAAAAGTGAATTCCCAGTAACGAAATATAATTTTACATTAATGATAACTGATTTCACGTAAAATAAAACTGAAATCACACCAATGAAAACTAATTTCAACTAAACGAAAACATATTTCAAACCCTCGGGTTACTTATTCTCGCTTCTAACGTAGCTAACATTGTTGTAATCAACTTTTATCATTATTGTAATCAAGTTTCATCATTGTTTTATTGAAGCTCTTTCATTTTTATAATTAAATTCTTTCATTGTTGTAATCAAATTTAATCTTTAGTTAAGTTTCTTAGAAATATTATTCGTTATTTATTTAATATTTTATAAGTTCAGAAAAATATTTTAATATACTTTAGTGACAATACATTTGTTTTATTTTTTTGCCTCTTCAAAGGTGGCTATTACCCTTTCTTACCCTTTCTTGGCGGTGCCCATTTAAGATTCCTATGTAAAATCTGTTTTCATTTAGTTGAAACTGGTTTTTAAAATTGTGAATTCTGTTTTCATTATTGCAAAATCGGTATTCAGGAGTTTTCGTTACTGCGAATTCAAATCAAGTTTTGTTAAGGTGGAGTCATACTGTAGAAGGTATAGATATGCAATGATTATGCATATTGTTTTAAACCGAATAAAGATGTAAATGAATCATTTAATTTAACTAACTAACAGTTGCTATTAAATCACTTTTAACTGTGCATTAACAAACCGACCCTAAATAATTTACTTATTATTACCAGTGTTCTGCCACATAATCAATCTCCCTATTACTATGTGCCCAGCAAAGCAGCAATGGTTAAAAAAGTGTAGAAGAGTACCAAACATTGAATATAATTACGGAAAGTTTATAATTTAATAACGTTACCATATTGTTTGTTGCAAATATTTGCAACGGGTACAGCTAGTATTAGTATAAAATCATTTAAAATTAGTCATATTTTTATTCTATGACAAAATATATGCAACTTTTTTTTTAGTACTGGACCCCATTACCATGAATAATAGATATTTACACATCAAGTGAGCTAAGGTAATGTTTATTCATAAGAAGAAAGATAAGCTCACGAGCACGTAAGGGCGAGTGAGTTAATTTCTTCAAGTGAATAAACATTCTTAGCTCACGTGGTTTGTACAATATTTTATTCAATTTTGACGAAATACTAATAAAATTCATTCTAATATTTAATTTTGACAAAATAAAAAACTGATCAGTTAGTAGGCTGAGCATGACAATCGTCGCTGATAGACGTCAAGTCATGTATTTAAAATTTATTTTCGTACCTGATGTTATTTTAAATGCATTATTTGTTGCAGAGTGAGTTAAAATTTTGTGAGAGTGATTTAAAATTTTTTTTAATTCACATGTGAAAAAAGCGTTTCTTATAGTTGTTGTTATGGAGTTAATAATGACTGTTTAAAACGTCAAAATTGAATAAAATTACATAAAAGTTGCATTAACTGTCAAAAACCAAAACAAAACTGTAAAATTGCTCATGATTCCTTGATTCAGAAATCAAGTTGGTGAATTAGAACCAGGGATTTGTTAACTACTGGACAGAGTATGTGAATCTTCGCATGTATTCGGTTAGAGATAGTGATACATAATTCTGATTTGTTGTCTTTATTTCCGTTACTTATTGTCAGTTTTTAGGTTATTCTTCTTATCGTCATTGAAATTTAGTTATTTTAATTAATTAATTAATTAATTAATTAATTAATTGTTAAATTTATATGTAACTTTATATGTGTTCTGATTTAGCGTTGTACTAGTACATATTTAATGTTTCACGATGAAATATGTTAAAACGAAATTGATAGTGATGTGATGTAAATATCAAATTCACTTGTCTAAAGTGGAATTATCCATATCCTTGTCGCTCACACGTCCTGTGTTCTTTCTTAATCTAAAGGGTTGCTGCGTTTTAAATTTATTTTTTATCATCATAATTTTAAATAATTATCTTGAAGTTTATTTTCTTATTTAGTTTCTCTTTTGTGGCTCATTTTAAAATTAAATGATGCGATATACAGGATGATTTATAACTCAGTTTTTCATTTCGAACAAAACCTAGACTATGGTCCTCGCTTAAAATTTTTCTCTTGGTTATTTCGTCAAATTTGCTAATCTTTATGTTTTATTCAGTTACGTATTTTGTGTTCTGTTGCCAATATCATATTTTGTTAAATTACAACTTGATAATAATTTGAAAATTCGCTGTTATAAAATTTTCACATCTTCTATTTTGGTAACTAAAAGGAGTAGGAAATAGGATCTATATTTATTACATTTTTTAAAGTATTAAAAAATATCTGAAGAATAAGCTGTTATTACTTTCTATAGTTCAGTTACGTATTTATTTTTCTATTTTCTTAATTCATTTCTCGTTTTGGTATACCAATTTTTTCATGGTACAAACAACTAAGTGTGTTGCCATAATAATTATTCTGTTCATTGTAAAATATATTCTTCATTCATTGACCTTTAAAAGCAGGGGCGTCACTAGGAATTTTTAACAGGGAGGGCGCAACGGGGCACACTTTTAGAATAAAATAATTAAAAATGACATTTAATAAATTAATATATAATTTTATTATAAAAAAACCTCTACATAAACCAGAAACATAAAATGTACTATTATAGAAAAAAAAATATGATATAGTAATTTTAATTTAATATATATTAAATACATTACTTATTAGTAGGCAATATTAGCTCATTTCTTCTATTAGTTCTACGAGCAAATTTATCTATAATTTCATCTACATCAATATCATAGACACCTTCAACTGACATTAGGGGCTATTGCTCTAAGTCGCTCCTGGTTCATCGTGGATCCGATATACAATTTTAATCGTTTTAATACACTGAATGATCGCTCAAATGAACATGAACTAATAGGTATTATTATTGCCAATTTCAGAAGAATGTGTAAATTGGGTAAACAAGGTTTACCCAATGATTTTAATAAATATTGTATGTCCTACACAATTTACAATTTTTTTAAGCAACAATGCATTCATGTTTAATAGTCTCAGATATATGATAATGCGTAACCAGGGAAAGAAGGGAATCTTAACTGAGAAAATTTGTTGGTGTTGGGTTTAAGGCATGAATTGCCTCATATATGGGCTATCCAGTGAATCAAACGGTTTACGTCATCGTTTAGGGATTTTTGAAATTTTCTTTATTTTTTGAAATATATTTTATTAACGGCATTTAATTCGTTTTTTTTTTATTATTATTATTATATATTTGACACCTTTATTAGAAATAATTATATTTGGATATATTATTATTAAGTAAAATTTTGTAAATTTTTGCAAAATGACATTTGATTATATTTTTTTAACATGTATATTACTAAATATTATATGTCTATATTATACTTTTCAACCTGTGTGATTTCATTTTGTTTTTGGTTTCGTTGTTCATTGACATAATGTCAAATGCTCTGTCATGTCAAATTCAAGAGCTTGTAGTTAATTTATTGACTTATTTTGAAAATGAAAAATAGAATGGTGGGCTCTTACTTACACTGAATTGTAATATTGAGGTAATATTTCGTTCTATTTGTTAGTAATAATTTGAAAATTAAATCTATATGTACAGCGTGTGTATTCTGCATTTTTATAAGGATCTCACATAATACTAGATAGTTTGTTGCATATACTACAAGAGTGAAGTATTTATAACGGCGGAAGCAGTATCGTTCAGAATATTTGAATAAAATTGGATTTCGCTAGAAAAAAATGATACCAGTGTGTTACCTTTTTAAGAAAGATTTGGATTTATGAAGGCAACCTACAGATCATATTTTAATCCGTTTTACATGCTCATGTAAACTTTTTAACATATGACGTCATTGTTTCTAGTGATATTGTATTTATGACGTAAACCGCTTGATTCGCTGGATGGCCCATACATATGTTATAATTTTCATTGGAAAATCTACTCTCTAACTCCGCAACTCCGCTATGATTCTACGTGAGATGGGGTAAAATGTATGATGTTTGAAGTGCATAAAAAAATAGTAAAACATTCAGAATTATTTTTATTATTTTATTTAAATTAAAAACAGAGGGGCGCAAAATTAAACAGGGGGGGGGGGGGGGCGCAAATTAAACAGGGAGGGCGCAAGCCCCCTCAGAAATGGTCTAACGACGCCCCTGTTTAAAAGTATGAAAGTTTAACAAAATTTTGAGTACATGTATATATATATATATATATATATATATATATATATATATATATATATATATATATATACAGGGTGTCTCTGCACGAAACTTCAATGACATATATAAGTTGATATACTGATTATGGAACAAAAAGATTTTTTTTAAAATTCGCAAAAATAAGGGCAGTATATTCGTTGCGAACATTTTTAGTGCCACTGGTTTGATAGTACATTTAAATATTTATAATTATGTTAGTAATGAACCAAACTAATCAAATTAAAGGTATTACATAATTTTCAGGAACAAGTGAATGTTTTGATTGTTTTGGTAGGTCAAGGAAAAAATAAAATTGAGGATATCAATTTTTTAATTTCACATCAGAATAAACTGTAACAAGTCATTGTTACAAAAATTGTTCAAAATAATTTCCTCTTGCAGCCATACAAAATACAGCATATTGTATCAAACTCACACACTCGCCCGATGCAATGAATTTTGTTGTGCCGCTTGTTCATACACTAATAACATCCACTAATTCACTGTTGCTATACATTTTTCTCAAATTTCTTCCACAATACCTTACCTTTTCAATACCTTATACGAAATCAAAACTAGGTACTCAAATAAAAAAAATATTTGCTTAAAACTCATTACGCAATAAGGTATTAGTATTACAAAATTATAAATAATTAAATATATATTAAACCAGTGGCACTAAATATCTTCGCTAGGAATGAACTACCCTTACTTTTGCAAGTTTCCAAAACAATCTTTTTGTTCTATAATCAGTATATTTTAATTATATATGTCACTAAAATTTCATGCAGAGGTATAGAAACATCCTATATATATGTATATATATAACATAGAAAAACAGTTTTTAGACGCCAAAAGTTTCTATATTAATTTACTGAAAAAATAATTGATGCCTATTATAAAGAAAAAAATTACAATTTTTTTAATACCAAACACATTGCATTTCTGTTTCATATAAAGCCAGAAAATAAATTTAAAAATTTGTACAATTAAGAAAAAATATCATTAGCCATGAAACTGACATTAACAAAACATTGTCTTTTTTACTAACATGATAGGGGATTAAAGATTAAAGTTATTAATTTATGAACTAATAATTTATTGTAATAGGTAGGTATTTAAAATTACAGATGATCTACATGTAATAAGAAATAAGTTAGATATAAGAAACGAGAAAACTGCAAACTACAAGGGAACAATTAAAATCATTTAGGTAATAATTTATAATTTTTCTTCATGAAACAAATTATCCATGATTTCTTCTTAATAAAACGAAAATAATAATAATTTAACAAATAATATCCAAAAAACGTTTATTAATGAGCGTCTTAAGTCAACAATTGTTTTGTTTTGTTTCTGTCAGTTTCACGGCTAATGTTATTTTTTCTTAATTGTGCAAATTTCTAAATTTATTTTCTGGCTTTATATGAAACAGAAATGTAATATATGTTTGGTATCAAAAAATTCGTAATTTTTTCTTTATAATATCCACTAATTCTTTTTTCAAAAAACTGTTTTTCTATGTTATAGCCCTATGACCCGTTTTAAAATTTACACCCTGTAAATATATATGTATGTATTTCAAAATCACAAGAAATGATTGAAAAGGAAGCTGGCACTTTATCAAATCTTTTTTGGTGTAACTTCTGTTACACATTTAAATTTCAAAATTTGAAATACTCATTTATATTTCCAAATTATTTATTAGCAAAATATTTTTGGATATGTCTAACGTGATTTTAAATATAAAATTTTATATCTACTCGTAAAAATAATAAAATTAAATTGACGTTCTCTTTTATGTGCACTCAGCACATTTTGCAAAGCGTGTAAACTATAATTTTAATGTCAATAAATTTCAATAGTAATTTCCGTAATATCAAAATGTGGGACTGTAATTTTGTCTTTAAAATATGAAGTGTGATAATAAAATACATAAAATTTGTCTCCATAACTCAAAACCAAAGTTGCAAAATTATACTCCTATTCTTTGATGTAGATACCATTTAAAAAGTGATTTCTTGTAATATAATTATTTTTATGATGTTAGGTGGAAATAACGCTGTACTTGTTGATAGATAAAATACAATAATGGATTTCTCGGCAGTGATTGTAAGGAAGGAATTATATTTTTGGTTGATCATATTTTGCAAAAAATTACTTATGTTCAAAAATTAGTTACGTATTTTGTTCTTTCAAATTAAATATCTATGTTCAGTGTATTTAATGAAAATAGAAAAACGTTTCAAACATCTTGGAATTTGAATGTTTTCTTTTATTGTTTGAAGTTTGCGAGGAAGTTTGGTTCAGTAATATGTGATATTTTAAATGAAAATGGGCCCGTCGATAAATCTACGGCTATTTATAAATTACCTATTGCATATGAATTATGAACATAAATAAATGAAAATAAAATAAAAATACTTATACCTTTTGTATGTTTAAACATAATAATGTAATTCAAATTTTTCATGTAAACCAATAACGCTCATGCCACAACTTTTGCGCCGACTCTTTAGTAATCATTTTCATTTTATATGTTAAAAAGCTTTGAAGAAAAGAAAAATTATTGACAATCAATTTTTAAATTCATAACATAAAAATATCAAAAACCCTTAGACGAATCCATAAAAAATAGCAATTGGCATGGTTAACGTATTTATATAATAATATATAAATATTTTTATTGTTACTTTGTCATTCATCTTCAAATAAGTTTGAATATTATTCACTAACAAATATAGACACGCATTTATAAAGCAAACAAACTGTATCCAAGAAAAACAATTTCTAGTTAATGATATAATTCGTCTATTTCCTAGAAAAGTTCGTCAGAACAGTTTCATATATTTTTAAATCAGGATCTATGTATATTTGTTAATAACTTTATAGGAATTATGCATTAAATAATTCATATTGACAGATATCTTTTTTGTTGTTTTTCATAAGTAGCCTACTAATATATAATTATAAAAATTAAATTTATTTATGCACGGACGTATCATAATTTGACAATTACACACGAATTTCTTTGACATAAATGACATTTTATAGCCCGCGGGCCTCATTATAGCCCGCCGGGCTATAATGAAACGTCAAACCAAATTATAACGTACAATATAAACAATTTAAACAGGCAACATGAGAAGTTTTTATTACAAATCGAAATTTTTTATATTCTTTAATAAAAAAAGAAAATTAATTTTGTGATATGTATATGGAAAGCACGGAGATACACAAAATAAAACTCAAATGATATAACTAATAAACAAACAATAAACTGTTGTTCTCCGCTTTCATAGCAACAACATAGATATTGGATGTACGAGGACAAATTCTTTTCGATACAATTTTTGTAACACTCATAATTTGAAAATTTTCGTCCGTGCATAAAGTTTTGTATGTACCACGAGCGTAACTTGCTTTTATGGCCTTTGACGTGTTTTTATCTCTCGGCTTACGCCCCGGGCTCAAAATCCCGCCATAAAAGCCTCCTTACGCTCTTAATACATAAATAACTATTAAATTTCAAATAAATTTTTCCCAATATTTTTCTTATATAAGGATATAAATACTCTATCGAATAGGCACAGGAATAGCTCAGGAATTAATATTAAAAATTGTCAAAAGTGTACAATCTATTTTAAAACTGTAAATAATTCGTGTTGGTAATATCTTTGGGATAATTTTTAGTCGTTTTGAATGGAAAAGTTTATGAGAAATAATAATTTAATATATTTTCGGTATAATTAACTCTCTTCTGCCATTGTCGTATAATGTACCTACATTTTGAATAATTATAATAAATATATAATATATTATTTTTTTGTCGGCTTTCAACTATTTTGTTATAGCCCTAATACTTTATTATTACATTTTTTGCAATTTATTGTTATATGTATTTCACATATATAAAGTATTTAAGGACACACACACAACAATAATTATATTATTATAACTTATGTCTATTGCCCAGTTGCACCAACAAGTCTTGAATTTTAAGCTGAGTTTAAACAAAAAAATGCAAATGGAAATTTTGACAGCGATGCTTAACAATTCATTTGACATTTCATTTCGATGCAATATTGTCAGTTTATGTCAAGTTTAGTATTTAAGTTACGTTGGTGCAACCGGCCATAAGAGTTTTAATGATAAATAAATTTTTCAAAATGACAAAGTCCTGTTATATTTCACCCCACTTCGTGTTTACCTCAATATTACATATGTGACTTCACCTTATACCAAACTAGAAAATTGAATTTCTATATTCCTAACTATGGTAACAAGTATGAGTATGACATCATTAAATGAAGCGTTTCCAATCGAAATTAAGATGGTTATGTTTTCATTTGTTTTGTTGCCTGTTCCATTTCACAAATTTTATTACCTTTTAATACATTGTCGGTAGCAGATAATAAAGAGTACGATCTACGTCAAAAAGTAATTTTATTGGATTTGGGATTTTTCAGTACTCGCTTGTGCCTCTTCTAAATATAGACTATCTCAACCCGTAAAATTTGAGTTTAATAAATTGTTATCGTTCATTTATATTATTTTCTTATTTACAATTTTTTCCAATGTTTCTACAACAGTAACGGCCTCTTAGTCGTTGCAGAACTTTCCAGATTTAGTACATAACTTTAACTTTATAAAGTCCGTTTCCAAGAGTTCATCTCCACGTCATCAAATGTAAGCATATGATTCCAAATTGCAAGGGGGGCGGAGGGAATGGATGACGTCATGTTGTCGGGTGAAATCGTGTGATTTCCGAAGTATTAGTACAAATCAAAACCGATAATTGCCAGTATAACCCATATTGTGTCAATTTAGCAATAATAAACTAATTGAATAAATGCGATGGATGAAATATAAGTACTTCTTTTTACCTCCCGTTACCCTAGGTAAGAGAGGTATAGGGATCGTGCTAAAAATCGCATATAGAGATTTTAGGGAATAGGCACGTTTTGATGTCCTCAGAGTCCGATTTTAACATTTTACAATGGTGTCTGTAGGTATGTATGTATGTATGTATGTATGTATGTATGTATGTATGTATGTATGTATGTATGTATGTATGTATATATATATATGTGTGTGTGTGTGTGTGTGTGTGTGTGTGTGTGTGTGTGTGTGTGTGTGTGTGTGTGGATCGCGTGGACACGATTACTCAAATACTATCAATCAGAAAAATTTGAAATTTTGTATACCCATTCTATATTAATGTGGGAAGAGCTCATTATTTTTTACTGGATATAGGATAACCGGAAGTATCATTTATACAAGCTTTTAACAGTTTTTCATGTAAAAAAATTATCGAATATAATTTTTAGCAACTTCTACTAATTAGAATATAATGATACAATCTTCATTTCTACGATAATAATAACATTTAGTAAATAACTCTAAATAATTTTAAATATGAATATATGAATAATATAATTTGTTTTCATATATCATCTTGCCTATGCGTCGAACAAAAACACAATTTTAATAACAATTTTGACATATTTAAACAAATGTCACTTTCAGGAAGCAATTACTTAAAATTAATAATAAAACTGTGTTAAGGAGAATATAATAGTAAAATATTTAATTCTAATGAAATTAAGGTAAAAATAATATATTATATCCATCATACATAAATATTAGATGTACAGGATGATCTGATTTAAATTTTCTATTTTCGCAGCACTATAAATTAATATTAATATACAACTACACATTTATCAAATGGATCATGTACGGCGAAGAATTTACAAAGATTGCGTTTTAGAGCACCTAAGTTGATGCTGATTTTTATAACAATGTGTGTGACAATTTTTCCTTAAAGTTTATTAAAATATGATCCAAAACTTCTCAAATTTGGTATTTAAAACTCATATATAATTTGAAACAACATATTAGATTTTAATTATATATGTTAAATCGAATGTAGTACTTAATTTGGAGCTCTAACAGATATTTGAGGAAAGACAATAAAACATAATCCAAAATTTCGTATTACAGACTTTTCTATTTATTGGACAAAAATTTAGATTTTATTTACAAACGATCAACCGGAAGTGATACTTAAATTAAAACTCACTGCTATTTTAAACATGGAATTGGCGGGAGGTCAAATGTTGGCCACATCAGATTTTTATTGTATAAATTCTAAAAGCAATATCTTGCAATAATTGTCGGCAATCTTAGAAACGTCACCTTTTTTGCAATAGCAAAATGCGCAATATAATATCAAGAACTTACGAAATATTCAAAACACAAAGAAACACAAATTATCAATGCCCAAATCACCTTTCACCATATGAATAACAGAATGACATAGATATTCAAATAATTAAAATATTTGAAAATGACTTTCTTTACCGCAGTTACAGTACACTTTCTATTTCATTTGTCACCGTTGGTTGGACGGAGATAGTATATATCCTTTCTGTGCCCCGCATTATAAGGATATGGCGAATAAAAGTCTCATATGTGTCATGTATGTATGACAAAGATGCAAGATAAAAGTTTAGTAATTCTAGCATTAGAAATTGATGATGTGGAGATCAACTCGGAGATCGAGTATAATTCAATATTTCCAGAAAGTTGCTTTGCTTTAGTATGGTTTTCATTTTAAAAATAAACATATTCGAAACTAATATTAAACGATGATATTTTTAAGCATTATTTCAAAAAAAATCTCTGTATCAACTATTGTTGACAGTTTTCCAAGACTTTTCAATTAGTAATGCCACATTTATAATTAAATGTCATCACATAATTTGCTTCTGTTTCTTTTCAGTTGGTTGGGGTGAGGACTGCCAATTTGATGACTGTGCTGACCATCGTCTTGTTTGTGAAGAAGCTACTGAGCTGAACACTACTGAAAAGAAATGTGTTTGTGATAGGTATGAGTTAAAGTCCAACTATATATTTATAACGCCTTCGCGAGTCAAATACGTCTCATATAATTTTAGAAAATGTTGAAATACGATATTTGTTGGATGAAAACTATGTGTCATTTTTGCATTTAAGAGTGACAATAATTATTACACGTGTAGTCAGATTGACTTGTCCAAGTGCGATTATTTCATACTGTAAGGTTCATTCACAGCTATGAAAATAAAAATAAAATTACGTAAAAATAAAAATAACCTACAGGTATTAGCGTCTTATGAAAGTGGTTCACACCACTTTGAAATAAAAATAAACGTAAGACATACTCGTAAACACAAGAATTTGCAAATGTAAAATATTTCCGCGTGCCTGAGTGTCTGGTCGCGAACCTGGGGGAACCGAATATTTCCAATTTTAAATGGCACAAAAGTGACCCCTGTGGTGCACTCTCCACGTCAGCTATGAGTGCCCGTGAGGTGACGCCTGGTAAGCGCCCACACGGTAAAATATATCGTCATCATTACCGATGTCTACATGTGTTGTAGATACTGGCACACCCAGAAATGTGTAACATGCCGTGATGATATATTTATTTATTTATTTATTTATTTATTTATTTATTTATTTATTTATTTATTTATTTATTTATTTACTTATTTATTCAAGCTTAAGTATGTACGAGTAAGTAGTATAGTCATAAGAGTACGGGCTCAAATGTGGGTGCTCTAGGGGGTGAGGTGGGGCTAGAGGGTGTCAGAGGGGGCCATTGATGACGTCATAAGTGACACCTGGGTTTGAGGCATTGTACAGGTGTGTTATTAACCTAGGTCAGTGCACTCTTGGGTGACCACCTGGGGGAGGGTGAGTTATACAATCACCTGGGGTGCAGGTCACTGCTCTGATGCTCTGGTATGTGAATTGCACGTGCGTTCTTTAGGTTAATACACTTATGTTTGAACACGTGCGGGGTGATGAGTCATATGCATTTCTTAGGTTATTTTTGAACACCTGAGGGTGATGGATACCACGCGTAAATGGCAGGTGTGTGACTTTGCCACGCGTGCAGGTCATCGCTTTGGTGCTGTGTTATGTGCAAGGGTGGACATATGCATTCCATAGGGCAACGTACTTATACGTGAACACGTGCGGGTGAGTCATAGTGCCACGCGTCTGTGACAGGTGTGTGGCGTAATGCAAACCATATAAAATGTGCTAATTTGTGACATGTGCATTCCTTAGGTCAGCACATTTATGTTGGAACACCTGCTAGTGATGAATCACACCTGGGGAATATATCTGAAAGAAATGGATTGTGAAGGTTTTAAAAATAAGATAAGTCTTTGTTATATACATTTATTGCAAAAAATATATTTTTACAGGTCATCACATAAAATATTAAAACTACAAACTTATATTAGCACTTATGTAGTAAAACTATAGCCATGGGGGTAGGTATCTGAAAAAATATAGTTAATAATTCTTTTGTCATCATAAGCACTCAACGCTAATTTATTTTGTTTTATTGTATATACATTATGCTCTATAGACCTAATTAAGGTTTGAGATTTTACTACAGACGTATTGTTAAACAGGCAGTTGTAATAATCTTCAAAACTTATAGTTTTCATAGAGGCTTTGGTAACACCTTTAGCTTTCATACTTACCACATGCTGATTAACAGACATAGTTTTATAAGCATACATTTTCGCTCGTAGTCCAATAAACTCGGTCATAATTTTGCCATTGTTTTCATCTTTCATTAAACCAATTACTTTCTTATTAACTAAAGGTATATTATAAAAATTATTTATAGGGTAATCAGAGGTATCAAATTTGTGAATATCTTTTTTCACAATTTCATAAATATTAATATTTTTAAAGTAGTAAATTAAACTATCAGTATCAGTATAACAAAGCTCAGCATTTTGACCTAAACTAAATTTTATGTAATTATAATGAAAATCATAAATATATGTTTTTGAAATATCTAAAATAGAAAATCCAACATATATAGGTTTATTAAAAAACACAGATTTTTTACTCATTTCTACAAGTATAATGTCATTATCAATTATTGTACAGCTGTGAAAATTCGGTTTAGCTATAAGATTTTTTGCTCCATGTCGGCCTTCCCAATGAGTTACCAATTTTACATCTTTATGTTTCCTGACATTTTCCATAGTTTTTCCAAAAACTGCGTTGTTCATGAGTTTAAAATAATTTTTTTGAAATTCATTATTAGACTTTTTTCTTAATTCAGTATTTAAATTAATATAAGACTTTAACCATGGACTTTGTTTAAATTTGAGAATTCTATGAATATGTGTTATTTGTAATCCTAAACATAGACATTGTTTTAAATTTTGATAATGAATAATATAGTTCTTTTTATTATATAAATTTGCAATTAATTTTGATTTTTTCGATGTGGGTGGAGTGAAGTTTTCAGGACATAGAGGCAAATCTTTATGTAATTCATGTAACGATTTTGGATAATTCAAGTCAACCTCAAATATGTAACCGGTCTCAGAATTTTCTGAAATATTCATTAAATTAATATTGTAAAATTCGGATTCATTAACCCAACTAAATTCCCCATAAGGTAAATAATGACTCATTGCAGCCCCATACAAGTTATTTATTAAATCAAAATACATAAGATAAGATTCCTCATCTTCAGAATTGTATAATTCATTCATAAACTTATTATTGGCTTTTGCATAACGTTTACTGCACTGCACAAGTCCTCCTTTTACAGCATTTTCTATGAATAATAGTTTTTCTATATCTGTTAATAGTTCCAAAGTTACATTTGTATATTTCAACATCGCGTCAAACGCCAAACCCGGGGCAGTAAAATAGTGAAGAGCATCTAATTTATATGTTTCAAAACAATTTATACGAAAATTTTCAAATATATCGGCTAACAAATGAACATCTGTTGCAAGATATAAATCTGAGTATTCCCCTAATTTTTTCAATTTGAAAGATTCCCAAACGTTTTTTGCGTGAGCGTAATCTTCATTACTGATATTTTCATTTTTCAAAGTACTATGATTAGGCAAACAAAGTTCTTCAAATTTATCCCAACTATCAACATATTCGTAGGGGAAAACTCCTTTTCTTGTTAATAATTTAAATTTGTTTATATCTTTACAAAAATTTTGTGTTATTACTTTTTCATGGTCTTTTAAATATGACGATAATTTATCAATACTACTAGCCATAAATCGGAATGAATCAATAAATCGAAAATTAATTTTAGTATCTTTCACATATTTAGTAAATGAAATGTATCGCTCTTTATTAATAGGAAGCAGAGAGACATGTCCGGGAAAACTTTTAGCGATGGCTTTTATAATAAAGTGTCCATCATAATTACTTAAATTATGGAACACAACTGGTATACTATGCGTCTTTTTAAAATTTAAATTGCAAGCCTGATGCGCTGCTCCACGAAAAGCACCCGTAAAGTGATTATGGTCGTGAACTTTTATATCAAACGATGTAAATTCATTTTTACATATATGACAGATTGTAGTATTTAAATAAGCAAGTTCTTGTTCTTTTGTAATATTAATAGGTACAGGAGTTTGAAATTTTTCATTAATAAAGTGTGCAATTAAATAAAGTTCATCCATAAACCAATTAATACAATTTTGCCCTCTATTTAATTTAAAATATGATAATGAGTCATTATATGAACATTTTAAATAATATGCAATACTACTCGGGATATGTGTGTGAGTTTTAATTGAATTTCCTCGTTGAATTTTATTAGTTTTTAATAAAATAGATTCTAAGTCAGCGTATATGACAAATGGAACCCTGTCTTGGTAATGAAAATTTTTAAATTTTAAATATTTACTTTCCTCACTAGGTAACTCAATTCGACATTTATTTAATAATTTACAATCACGTATATGTTTGCTAAAAGCCAATTGTGAGGCAAAATGATTTAAACATCTATCACACAAAAATAGTTTACCATTATAATTGGAAATTTGTTTACTTACAAGTCTAGATAAATTCTTAATCCACATATAATGATAATTTGTGCCATTTTTAATTGCTTTAATTACATCGTTGTCAATTTCTATATTATCATCATCCGACTCACTGGTATTTGAATGAATTACTAATAAGTGAATGAATTTATTACCATCTAATTTAGATAAATATATTGGCACAATTTGATTTTTCTTTTTACCATATTTTTCTAAAGTGTAAACATTAACAGATAAGTTATTCATAACTTCAAATTTTGAGATATCTTTTAACTGCATTGGGAAATTAATACCATCATATTTTAATACTTTACTAAAATGTGGGTAAGATGATACACGATCTACATTTTTATCCGCAGGATACAGTGCAGAAACTACGGCCCACAGAAAACAGTAAACATCATAATTTTTTACATTAATTATTGCTTGCCTACGTTTAATATCAACAGGTAATTCTATATATAATCCACCTAGAATAGGTGTATAATTATTTATATTAATTTTTAAACTTAATATTTCAACCATACTCCAACCAGAATCTCTTTCTTGAAACTCTGATAGTTTCTTCATTATTTTATCAATATTTTCACGATACCATTCTCTTAAATTTGTCGTTTTGTTTATGATGCTATTAGCCGTATTAAAAGATTTCGTTTCAACTGAACTTGTTTTAAGTACCTTTACACACAGAGTCGCACTTTAACACACATGCGCGTTGGTTAATAATGATTTTTAATTAAAACTCGAAAAATAAAAATAAAATGTTTATTTTACAATAAAAAAAATACAGTGTACATTACATTTGACTTACAAAATTAGTTAGAGGATTATAATTAATTATTCTATCATGTATAATTAAACAATAGGCGGCTGTATTTTCAGGTACATTTTCATTTGTTTCAAATTCCAATCTAATATCAACATTACCTGATTTTAATGTCTCACTCTGATGTGAACAATCTATGACTGCCAACGGTGCTATATTCTTAAATTCATGAGGTGCGAATATAGGTTCACATGCTCGCTCATAATATGATAATTGAAACTGAGTGTACATTTCATACAACATAGCCCAATGATTATTCTTAAAGTTTAAATTAAGGCTATCATATGGAAACATATCAGAATTTAAATACAACTTAATATTAGTTAAATTACAATGATCAAATTTACTTATATCTTTATCTCTTTTATTTTTACGATCAGTCTGAAATCCTACGATGACATAACGTGGTGTTTCTAACTGAGTTGTTGTTTTAATTGGCCAGGTATGTCGTTGAGTTTTTTGTAGCAGTGGATATTCATGAAGCTCCCAGCTGCGAAATGCAATCTCCAAATTAACACTTCTTTCCATGTATTTCATAAGCATCAGTCTTTCTGAATCGGCTACTGATATATGTGGAATCTTCCAATGAACTTTACTTAATTCAATTTTCATATTTTCATCTGCAGCACTATTTTCAATCGCATTCATATCAGTACTACTTCGTATTAGGACTAATTCTTGTTGTATATTTAAGATAATTTTTTTAAAATCTTCACAGAATCCCAAAAGCATATTTAGTGGAATACATACATTAAAGTTACCCTGATTATCAATTATCTGTTTTGTATTATCAGTCAAAGGTGACCAACCGGCAATTTGTAGCCGTTTGCTCTCATTTGTGTTATAAGAGATATAAGCCTTCATTGTTGAAGTCAAACCAGGATTTCGAACTCTATCTATTACTATGCCCCCAATTTCATATCGAATTTCACTAAATAAAAATGTAAATGCATTGTTGACTAATTTAGCTGTTTTCGACACTTTATTATCATGTGTAAGAAGTCTGCCCTCGATATAAAGTAAACTGTTCCATGGAAGGGTGTAAAGGTCTTGTTGTTGAATAGGAATGCGAATTTCATCATTATTGTTCAAAGTCGTAGAAGCGTATGGCTGATGAGTGTGTTTCTCCGCATGACTGATAGAGTCATCGAATAGAGCTTTTTCAGAGACGTTTAATATGTTAACATTCATTATGATGAATACACAAAATAAAATTTTTTGATTTCTTATACTGAATTCTTATCCAAATAATAAAAGCTCTAATTCTTTTCTCAGATTTATCCAGATCGTGATCGTACTTTAAAACCAAGCGACTTGAGAAACTGATAATTGAGAGGTGTTAACTCTCCAACTGCCTTCTTATTAATGAAGCTATTAGAATCTCGTGGTCCACTTATATGTTTGCAGGCGGAGCGATTAAAGTTAATCCCCATTTTGTTTTTTAAGGTGCAGTCTTACTGTTATCAGTTCCCCTCTGAAATTGATTAAATTTCCATCTTGATCTACTATTTTAAGGGTTACCTGACTTATTACATGCGTGTTGATTGGTAGATAAATAATTTGATTTGGAATTTCTATAATTTGAAATCCTGCAGGGACGCGCGGGGAAAATTGATGAAGAATATGAACATTTTTAGTATTTGAATAAGAACTTGTGGTTATGCTACACTCAATACATATTGCATTTACTTTAATAATAGATACGGGATTATCAGATTCATGTAACTTATTAGCTTCTAATTTTCGTTGGTTAAAACCTAACAAATTACCGAGCGAATCATTTGGCTCAAAATTTATTTCCTTATTACTTTTAATTTCACATTTTAGAGTATTATTATTTGCTACAATTTCTAATTGAGTATTGGCGTCCAGTTTACTATTTATGTACTTGTTAATGTCTTCAATTTCATATGAACCAACTGGTATAATAATTATAGAATTATCAAAATAAAACTTATTATTTTTTTCATCAATATTTGGTATTGAATTAAAAACTTCAAAGTTAATTAAGCCGAGAACATAATTTGAATTCTCTTCTAGCACAATCGGTGGATGAAAAGTTCGATTAATAATAGGATTGTCACCAGACAAATTAAATGCGCATGACATGGTGGCTCATTTAAGACTAAACGATTTCTAAACTTGTTCGTATAGAAATGATAAACATAAATGGCCACATTTTATGCTGTTGTAAGATTGGTATCTCTTGTAATTATAATGTACTGAACAATTGTCACCAAAATAATTAACTAGTTCTGTCGGTGGCACCAGATTTCCAAAACTGTCAAAGTATATAACTATACTATAACGTTTTTTATATGCGACCCAGTGTGATCCCATACCATCACTCTTATCTAAATTAACAATTGCACTTTCTTTTTGATTTATTTTCTTGGGTAAATTATTTCTCATAAAAACTCCTCTAAAATATGGGATTTTTAATAGTTTAGCATATTTTAAAAGATCGACGTTACTTAGTGCCCGCGATGGTAATTTTAATGGGAGTTTTTTGACTGATTTAAATACAAGCCCAGCCCCTTCCGGTATGGCTTCAGGTATAGACCCTTCCCCATAGCAATAGCCTCCATCATTTTATTGTGTCGCTTGGATTCTTTTAATTGCTCAGTGGCGGACCGGGCATCAGTAACTGCTTTGGCTATACCTGCGGCTCCGCCTCCTAATGCACCGAGAGCACTTAAACCTGCGAAGATCGGTATCAGTGGGAGAAATCCACCTGTTTTCGGTACAGATATAACACGAGGACTCTTAATTTTTCTTTTAATTCTTTTAATTGTGCGCAAAGCAATTTTGGCTGATTTATTTATATCCGAACCAGTGCCCCCAGATTTTATAGCTTTTCGCGCGCGACTAACAGCATTACGAAATGGTAAACTCGGAGCAGATGTTTTTGGAACTTTCATCATGACTATTTAACAGACACACGTCTTACTCATTCAACAGTCGGTGACAAACTGTCTTCGTGTCACTTTCACAGCGCAATTTATAGTATGCAGGTTATTAAACAGGATAAAAATCTTGAAGTGAAAAATTATGATTTTGAAATTCATAAAAAAGGACGAAGACATAGCATACTGCTGCCAAATATAGTAAGATGCATTATAGCTGGCCCCTCTGGATGTGGCAAAACAAACGTTATGATTGCATTATTAGAACATGTAAACGGTTTGCGTTTTGAAAACATATATGTTTATTCTAAATCTTTGTTTCAATCAAAATATGTGTACTTGAAAAAATTACTGGAACCAATTAAAGAAATAGGTTATTTTGCATATGACAACAATGCTGCAATAGAAAAACCTGCGGATGCGAAATGTAATTCGGTGATAATTTTCGATGACGTAGCGTGCCATAATCAAGATATTATTAGGGAATACTTCAGTATGGGTAGGCACAAGAAGTTGGACTGTGTATATATATATATGTCAGACTTATACCAGAATCCCCAAACATCTTATACGGGATAATGTTAACCTGTTAATATTATTTAAACAAGATGATGTTAATTTAAAACATGTTTATACTGATCACGTAAATACAGATATGTCATATGAAAATTTTAAGAACCTCTGTTCATTTTGCTGGTGTAATAGGTACGAGTTTGTGGTGATTGACAAAGAAAGCGAGATAAATAGAGGTAGATATCGCTTGGGCTTTGATCAGTATATTGTAATAAATAACAATGAAACGAACTAAGATGCGTCAGTTGCCCGTTAGCTGTCTCACTGTAAACTTCTGGAACAGGTTAAATAAAACAGGAACTGATTGAATTTAAGTCATTCATGTTTTTAGTTGTTTATACAACTATCATATCTGTTTTTTTATCTGGTTACCAGCTGTGTATCTGCTGTCCGATCTATTTTTATCTGTTTCTACAAGTAACAGCTCCGTTAATCTAAACACTGGTGTGTAACCTTAAACCTGCCAGAACAACATATCAGCTGGTTCGAAGCTGGTTTATGAATTACCTGTTACAAAATCTGTTTCACTGTATCTGGTTTGACCTTGTCTTTATTTTATATCAATATGAGTGAAAAATTAACTAAAGATATAATCAATACCCGGAATATTATCAAGCAAAAGCTTAAAAATCTTAAGCTTGGTGCACTACATAGGAAAATTGAGTTAGAATCACAATATAAACCAATAATCAAGTCTCTAAAAGATATTGCAGTTAATTTACCAATGGTCAATATAAAAGAAGAAGTTAAAACTGAACCGAAAGAAGAAATAAAAGAGAAGGAGGAAATATCTGAGAAAAATAAAACTTTATTAGGTCCTAAATTTTTAGAAACAAGTGTGGTGGCAGAATCAACTGACGAGGGTGGAGATGATGATGATGTATTTATTGAAAATCAATCATCCATGATTGCAGACCGCCCATCAATAACTAGAGAGGATATTTTGAATTTAACTCTGGAACCATCATTCCGGGAATATTTAGACCAGTACGATCCATTACCCCGACAATATGTTGAAGAGATGGTAACAGATGACAAGGATTCATTTGATTTCAAATATGGCGTGCGTCATGATATGGATAGTGATAAATTTTTTATAGGTGATTCCGAGTTAAAAATTGTAGGTAAGGATATAGTTGTAAAAGATCTAAAGTACGTTGGTACACCGGGCTTGTATGAGCTCTTATTTAAAAAGCAACCATTGGGGTATACTGAAACTGATCGTAAAAATTATGTTGATATTGTTAGAAGAACGAATGCTGCCCGTCGAAATTATAGTGGCAGCGAGCAATTTTCAGGAACAAGGTCTCAGAAATATACTTCCATTATTGCCCCAATGTTAGACCCTCAGAGGAAAGTTATTCCAGTTTCTAGAAAATTAAGTTCAATTTCTAAAAGACCAAGTTCTATGTCAGGCGGAAATTATTTAAAAAAATTAACTAGGAAACGAGTGGAATATATACACTGGGATAATATTAATGAATTGGTTGATCGGTTGCGTCTTTTAATCGCATCACATGATGCAGGTCATACAGGTCACAATAATGAAATTATATCTATAATTGAGGAGTTAAAAGAAGCTGGAGTTATAGAATAGCGACAGTTCGATAATGACACTTGACAAGTTTGGACGTCATATCGAGCACCATAAAACTAAAAGATATATTAGTAAAGTATTTCCTCATGCTTCAAAGCAAATTCGAGAATTAGAATTACATTTTACAAACAAAATTAACAGACTTGAAGAAAATTTACAAGTAGAATTGTCTAAAGTAAAAAATAATTTGAAAACAAATATTATTATTAATTTATTATTAAAATTACATGGTAATACTTATAATATAATAAACAGTCCTGATTTATCTTTTTATAAGTTACCTTGCACAGGTAAAGTAATTCAAATTAATTTAAATAATCCAAAGGAACACCTAAACTATCGAATTAATGATGAACCCCGTGTCTCTATATTAGTTAAAAAAAATCTTGTAAAGGGGGATAAATTAGTAATATATCCGAGTCCTATAAGTTTAAAAACTACTGAGTTATATATGGAAATTTTACTTGAAACATCTGTTTACTATGTCGAAAATTAAAAGTGAAATTGTTAACGAGTTGCATAAGTCTGTACGGTTAAATTTCCCTAGAAGACGAGTAATTGTAAAGGGATTAGATGACTTATTCCAAGTAGATTTAGTTGAAATGATCCCTTTTGTAAAGATGAATAAAGGCTATCGATATATTTTAGTTGTAATTGACGTATTTTCTAAATATTTGTGGACCAGACCAGTAAAAAGTAAAACAGGTTCAGATATTTCACAAGCTATGAAAAGCATATTTACTGAAAGTAATCGTATTCCACACAATTTACAAACTGATCTCGGAAAAGAATTTTATAATCAACATTTTCAAAGTTTAATGAAAAAGTACAATATTAATCACTATTCAACTTATAGCACTAAAAAAGCCTCAGTGGTTGAACGAGTGAACCGTACTTTAAAATCACTTATGTGGAGGAGATTTAGCATACAAGGTACATATAAATGGTTAATTTTATTACCTAAACTTACAGAAGATTATAATAATACAAAACACACAACTATTAATATAAAACCTACTAACGTAAGTAAGAAGAATGAAAAGTTACTTCTTAATACTGTTTACAGCAAAATAAAAATGGTTGGGAGAGCAAAATTTAAAGTAGGTGATTTTGTTCGTATTAGTAAATATAGAGGGGTATTTACTAAAGGTTATACACCTAATTGGTCTAATGAAATTTTTACTATTGATCAAGTAAAATTCACAAATCCTGTAACTTATATTCTTAAGGATCAATTTGGTCAAAACATAAAAGGTGGATTTTATGAATATGAGTTACAAAAAGTTAAGTATCCTGATGTATATCTTGTTGAAAAAATACTTAAGCGGAAGGGCAATCAAGTTTATGTTAAATGGTTAGGGTTTAATAACACACATAACAGCTGGATTTCTAAAGAAAATGTACTCTAACAAATACCGCTATATGATTGGTTAAAGGATGGGGGTCGAATGTATATAAAGGATGTATGTATACATTCAATTCATACATTCATTAGTCTTGTTGGTTACACATTCATTAAAATGAATACTATAATAATCGACCTACAAGGATTTTATATTTTTACAAACAATGTTAAAACATTTATTTTTAAATAAATTGCTTATATAAATATAAAAAATAATATTTATGAACACAAAATTTTTGAGCCACCGTTTTCCTGGGATGAATTAGATTTTAAAAGTAAGAGAAATATATTATGGTTAACCAAAAATCATCATAATTTGAATTGGCATGATGGTAATACACCATATAATAAAATAAAGGATGTAATAAAATTAATGCTGAATAATGTTGAGAAAATTTATGTAAAAGGAACTGAAAAAATTTGTTGGTTGGAAGATATTATTAATACTTTTGAAAATTCCTCAACAAAAATTAAAAACTTAGAAATGTTGGGTTGTCCACCATTAAAAGATTTAAATAAAACACAATTTAACGTTTATTGTAATTTTCATAATATATGTGCTTTAAAAAATATTCAAATGTTAAAAAAATGGTTTATTAATCGCTTTAATGAGTTTAATTCATTAAAGTTATTTCACGAGCAACATGTGCTTCATTTAATGTCAGAGGAGGAAATTGCTGAATTGTCCAAAGAATTTGTAATGATTTTCGCAGCACGAGAAATCGAAAGTTTGTGGTACAGGTTTCCTGAGTCATGGAGAATGGACAAAGAGTTTCAAAAATATCAATGCTGTTTTGAACACAACAATGACAACATATCCAACGACCAGGTTGGAGGAAGATATCCAATGAAAATTAACTGTTTTGAATGTAATTTATAATTGTTATTTTATAAGCTACTTTTAATGTATGTATGTAATAATATATTATAAAAAATAAATTAATTTTATGTACATACCTGTGTTTTATTTCACAATAGCTATTAGTTCATCAAAACAAATTTTATTATAAATTCTTATAGATTAGATGTGTTTTTGGTAATTTAATTAAAAACAATAGTAACGTAAAAATTAAAATTTATTTCATTGATTGCATAAATACAATATATATATATATATATATATATATATATATATATATATATATATATATTACTATTATCTAAAAGTTATTACTTACTTTATAGTATAGGTACACTAATTAAATAATTCATGCAAATGTTCTTTTACTATTATGCACAATTTACAGGGACAAATAAATAAATTTAAGTTGGTTAGCATTTCAGCGCTCGGGATTCGATGCACTATTACACTTGGTGTGAGGGGTATTGATGGTGAAGAGTGTTGTATTGATGGGTGGTGCTGGACCGGCGTCATATGAGGATCCTCTGAACATGTAGGCGCGTGAATTGTTACTGTTGCTGATGGTGATTTTATATTATTAATATGTTCCTTCACCCGATTAAAGTATTTTTCTATTTCATTCATTTCTGTGTATTTTACTTTTCCAAGAATTCGATGTGAACTGATTTTCCTATCTTGCCTCGAGTTACTGCCAAGAGTTTTCCACTAGCAGCCTTTTCATTCAACTTTTCGATGTATTCATCTTCAAGTTTGTTAAATCGTGCACCCAAATACACACGATTTTGCAGTAACTCTAGAACTATACAATCACCAAATGTTGTAGTGGTTCTAGAAATTGACAAAATTTTATATTTCTTCCCAATTTCCAAATTAGACAAAGGTAAAGTTTCCTTTACCTTAGCAACTTCGTTTAACTTTTGCAAAAGACTCATGATAATATTGATGTGAATAGTAAACAATATGTAAATAAACTGTGTACCTCAATATGAATTAATCTATTTATATAATCATAACCCCACTCCTCAAAGCTGATTCAAATCAGCTCATTGAAACCACCCCAGGTGTCCAACCACGAGTGCAGTGACCTTAATCTTACACATGTCACAAATTAGCACATTTTATATGTCACAGACGCGTGGCACTATGACTCACCCGCACGTGTTCACGTATAAGTACGTTGCCCTATGGAATGCATATGTCCACCCTTGCACATAACACAGCACCAAAGCGATGACCTGCACGCGTGGCAAAGTCACACACCTGCCATTTACGCGTGGTATCCATCACCCTCAGGTGTTCAAAAATAACCTAAGAAATGCATATGACTCATCACCCCGCACGTGTTCAAACATAAGTGTATTAACCTAAAGAACGCACGTGCAATTCACATACCAGAGCATCAGAGCAGTGACCTGCACCCCAGGTGATTGTATAACTCACCCTCCCCCAGGTGGTCACCCAAGAGTGCACTGACCTAGGTTAATAACACACCTGTACAATGCCTCAAACCCAGGTGTCACTTATGACGTCATCAATGGCCCCCTCTGACACCCTCTAGCCCCACCTCACCTCCTAGAGCACCCACATTTGAGCCCGTACTCTTATGACTATACTACTCGAGTACATAAGTTACAGTCAATAAGAAGGGGTAGAAAAGGATAGCTGTATTAAATGTGTCTAAACTTAGTGAACCATATTGTGAACCATTAATCGAGCTGTCAATTTACATTATAGTTCTAACCATAAAATGTATTCAAATTTAAATATGCAATTAAAAAAAAACCATGAATGTACTTACCTAAATACTAAATGACAGTAGATATAAATTAAAGTTTTGTTATTGAAGTTGTGAACACCAAGCACAAGATTATTTATAATTTTATTTATATTTCTTATTTCCGTAGCTGTGAATATCCCTCCCTGTAACTATATATATAGTCTCTTTAATTTACAGTGAACTGTCTTTTGCTGACTTGCACAGCAAGTAATATAAGTTTATAAGACAAAACCGTATTCCAAATTATCAATACTTTTTCATTAGTGCAGGAGTTATTATATTCACTTAGCAGTTACGGTTCTAATTATTCGAGTTTAAATTTAGCCAAAATCAATGTTATACAAAATTATTTTTCACGCAAAAGTAACTTCGTTTTCTGTGGTCAACATCCCACATCAACATATACCAAATTATTTTAAATTATTGGCTTTTTTATGATTACATATTTAACCGCCCGTAAATACAAACTGTGGTATCTGTTAGTAGATTGCATAATTTGATATTCTATAGAATGTCCAAGCAATGTATATGTCGCTGTCAAATAGTAAAATCCACCTGTCTATAAAATGCCTAGTTGTTTTCAAAATGATTGTTCGTTGTCTTCGTTGCCCTTTGGCAACACTTTCTTTATTTCTTCACTTTTGCACACGCAGTTTCCGTTTTGTTTGTCAAAGTTTAGCGCAAAATTTGTTGTAGCGAACAAATTAACGTAACAATCTAACGTACAAAACTCACTCCTGCAAAATTCTGGGCAAGTTTTGTTCTTTAAGTTAGGTTACGTTAGCATATATTTAGAAAAATATGCGATATATCTTAGTCCGAAACTTATCTTTTTAAAAATACTTGGCGTTTCTGGTTGTTTTTTTTCCCAACGCTGGGAATTTTACAATCTGCCTGCGACATATACATTCTACAATCTTCTTTTTAAAAATATGTATTTTAATATAACCTACCCTAACGTATAAAATTCGATCCGAGTTTTACAGTGGGATTCTGAAACCAGCGTTAAATAATATTCAGAGTTAAGTAACAATAGTAACGTTCACGTTTCATCGTTAAACTGGTATTCTACAACTCTGGCGTGACCGTGGAATGTTAATAAACGCCACCGTCAATTCAAGTCGCATCCATTCGTGTGATCTTTCCCTCTTTGAATTTTCAATCAATAAAAAATTATTAAACATAACAAAAACTGCACTCACCTGTCATTTTCAAAAGTATATATGAAACGTCAAATAAACATACGTGTATTTTATGTTAAAAACATATTTCTTTTGTATTACTAAATAGTTATTTATGCAACAAATGTAAAATGTAAAGTGTTATTCCAAGAACAGGAAAGTTTGGCCGAACGAACCGCAGGCGAGCTTGTCAAATCCTATGGGTGAAATAAGACTTTTTACTCGAGTTGCATATAATTTTTTTTTACGTCTGCAATAAAAGTGTGAAAAAAAAGTGCCGTAACGTTTCATTATTTCACTCCGTAGCGTAGAAAAAGTGCACTTTTTTCACACTTTTATTGTGTTAAATAATACGTACTTTATAGATCCATTTTAATGAAAAAAAGTGTACTTTTTTAGCAGACATACAAAAATGAAAAATATGTGTTAGAAGATAAAAGTATTTTTACAAAAAAAAAAAAAAAAAAAACAAAAAAAACACGTAATAATTTAAGTAAGAATTTAGAATATGCAAGATTGGAGATTTTGTGGAATTATATAATAATATTAGCCAAGTCAGTACATTTATGAAAGAAGTTACTTTTACACTTGAAATTGGAAACTACTTAATGAATTTACGGATAATATTTCCAAGAACTACGGAAGAAAAGACAGTTTAAAATATTTGTTCTAGTTTTAAACATTTACTAAATTTAGTGTAGGTACCAAGAAACAATTACTTTTCTAATAAATGAATAATTTTCTGGATTTTTGTTTAGGTATGCAAATTTCTTCTTTTAATTCATAATCAAAAGCGAATTTCCTTGAAAGTATTAATTATTCTAATAAAACAAATACTTATTACAATCAAATGATTTTATATTTTTTGTAAGAGGCATAAAATTGCTTTTCTTCATTTGAGTTTCGAATTTAGCAGTCATTTTCTATATTACATTATTGTACCGATAATTCGAAATTGGATAATGTTATTTATGAATTGAATACTGTTATTTATGAATTGAATACTGTAATTTAAAAATTTTATATTACAAGGTTATGTTTACAATGTGTACAATTCACGCACATTTTGCAAGTATTTAAGCAGTATACAAAAAAATGAGGGCTATTCATACCATAAAACGCTTCAATATTCCCAGCGTGAATTAACGCCGGCTGGCGGCGTTAACTTTAAGTAACGGGGAGTTTCAGAATACCACAAGTGTCAAAATCACCGTTAATTCACGTTAACGCTGGAAGTTAATTAACGCTGGGATTCAGAATCCTTGTGTTAATGTTATGTGCGTTAAGTTTAACCACGTTTACCCTTCTATGACCGTACGGGGTATTTCAGTTAATCCACAAGCAATTTTTTTCTTACAATATGTTTGCAACAATGTCATTTTATGTTTGGCCTTAAGTATACATATATTAACATGTGCTAAAACAGCATATTTATTTAATTTTTGTTTATAGAGACAGATTTTTTCAATGTTTTCTAGTTGAGGGCCCGAGACAACTGGTGACGCGCTAAACAAAACAGAAATAAATATTCATTTTTATAACAAAACAAAAGGTGCTATTTATACCGGGGATTTATCATGGAAATATTTAAGCTATTGTAATATTCCTGCTCCGTTTTAGGTGAATTTATTTGAATTTTGGTTAATTGTATTGTTCGTAAATAAGAAACTTATGAAACTTATATTAATTTTAACATAAGCTTAAATATAAAAGAAAGGAAATTTCTCGACTGTGGTATGGATGCGAGATGTTAATTTACTTGAAATCTCAATCAAACAGCATTGATTCTTACACCACCGACGTTTCGGTACACACTCGCACCTTCTTCTGTGTAGGTAAGATTTTACAAAATATTACATATCATGTGCACAAAATACATTCATTCTTTACATTCAATTTATACACAAGGTACAAAAAATCGACATTCTGTTGTCGGTGTTGTAAGAATAAATGCTGTTTGACTGAGATTATGAGTAAATGTTTACACTGAAATATAAAACAACTAAAATACCAACAATAAAAAAAAAAAAACAGAGTTATCCCATATGGTCGGTGACTTTGATTCAAATAGAATGATAGGTTTAATGTTTAGGTAGTCCAAATATTGACAAAAAACTCAGGTATTATATTGCCTACATATCATGCTTTTCCCACATAATGGGTCAGCACAAACCTAAATAAAAGCATTTATACAGCAATCAACCTTCGGTATGGTATGGTGAAACCATCGTCCATTTTCATAATTGCATTTATATGAGCTCTTTTCTCTTGTCTTTTCACTCACAAACTTCCCCTTACTTAGTACACTACTAAGCAGTTCCATCCACTTATTATACGCATCGGACCTCCAACAGATACCCTCAAATTCACCAACATAGGAGTGTTTCTGTTAAAACAACCAGTGCTCTTTTGGGCGAACTACCGACTTAAATGGTATAAAATTTTTTGAAATAATGTTACAGTTAGCGTATTCTGTAGGCAACAGTCGTATAATAATCAATATTGTAACATTATTTTTTTCTCAAAATAATTATTATACAAAAAATCTCTTCCTAATGTACTAAAATATTATATAGATTACAATTGAAACGAATTTATTTTTATTCTACACTTTGAGAACCACTAGTTGAATTTTCTGTTTGTTCATTTTTTTTTGTTATTTGTTTGTATGAAGTGTTAACTTTTTCTGTCTTAATCAAATTTTTATTGCTGATTTCATTCCCTTCACATCTTTTGCTTGTAGTACTACGTCGTTAGCTTAAGCCAGTGTACTACTAGTACTACTCCACTGAGTTGGTCGTTCCCCATGAATTCTTCTATACCTAAAATATATAAAGCGAAAAGTATTGGGTTTAATGGGCATTCTTGTCTTAACACTTTTCCTGGCCAAAACTGGTTCGTAAATCCCTCATTTGTTCTTACTACAGAAATAGTTTCTCTCTCTATATTTTCCAGTACTTTTATTATATGTCGGTCTATATTTTTCTTCCTCAGTAATTTAAAAAGCTCTTCTCTATCCACGCTGTCGAACGCCGCTTTAAGATTTATAAAGAATGTTAATAGTTTTCCTCTTTCTCTCTGTATTTATTTTTCTATTAATATATATATTGTACATTGTTTGTTTCCCCTTCCTAAACCCTGCTTGATTATCTGATAACATGTTATATAGCTCTATTTCTTCATTTAATCTTTCTGCTATAATCATTATAAATATGTTAAAAAGGGTGTCCAGCAAAGTTACTCATTCTCTGTAGTTTCCACTTGCTGTTTATCTCCCGCTTTAAATACCGGTACTATTACTTCTTTTCTCCAGCGTTGTGATTTTCCCTGTCCTCCACATTTTGTTTAATATAAAACTCTTATTCTCTCTGTCGTATTTTCATTTACATATAACCGAGCTTCGTTGTATGCATTATCCTCGCCCTCTTTTTTATCTCTCGCTATACTAAGAGAGGTATTGGATTCATGCTATAATTCGCATATCCAGATTTTAGTGAATAAGCACGATTTAAGGTCCCTAGAATCCGATTATAACAGTTTTAAAATGATGTTTGTGTGTGTGTGTGGATATGTGTATGTATGTATATGTGTGTGTGTGTGTGTGTGTGTGTGTGTGTGTGTGTGTGTATGTCTAGATGTTGGAGGGACGATTCCTCAAAAACTATAAGACTTAAGACCTGTTTAACTATGAATTATTCAATCTGACATTCCTGGGAAGAGCTGAAAAGGTTTTGGTAAAAATTGGACAACCAGAAGTAATAGTTTCTTAGAAAAATTCTTCTAAACATAATGTTTTGGAAATTTTTGTTATTACAAATATTGAAGAACATGAAATTGAAATTTTGATTATCTCTTGTATATATTTAGAGATAAAGACACTATAATATATAGAATAATCTAATCGCAGAGACTAAGGCACTAAGGAAATCACTTGACAAATTCAAATGTTTATAATATAGTTTGTAAATGACAAATGCCAGTGTCAAAAATCAATAGTTTTAGTGACATTCTGATTGCTTTTTCTGGGAAGTACATTTAATCTTTCTTATTGTTCTATTAATTAAATATTTGAAATTATAGGTAAAATGCATATATCCATCAGAAATACCGCCAATCTGGTTAATGAATTGGACGAATTTCTGACATTTAGGAACTTCCTCATACAATGAAAAATAGATATAATTAGAATTATATGTGTGCATGAGACATGTTAAATACAATAAAAACAATATTTGCTTACAGTTCTGTAATTTTTTGTTATAAAACGACGGTTCGATAGCGAAGTGCAACGCAATACTTATGCAGTGTGTCCCATTTAGAATTGCTATTATTGGGATCTCGAGAACTATAAGAGATACGATGTCGGTTAAATAATAACTTTTTGTGCGCCTTTGGGAGGCCATCTCAGATGTGCTTTTGTTTTTCCAAAAATTCTAATAGGGCACTAGATAATGACGAAAAACTGATTATTGTTGATTTTTTCTTTTTCAAATAACTTCTAAACTATTGGTAATTGAGAAAAACGTTTCAAATATAAAAAATAGATAATTTTTTTAACTAACCAGTGGCGTACGAAACAAATTTTTATATCCGTAAATTTTTGAGATATAATACAAACTTATATTTTTCTAATGGAACCCATATCTGATTTTAGTCCCAAAAAAATAAATATTTTTTTCTCTTTTCAACGATGTAAGGGTTATTATGTTTTATATTTGTGTTGCCTTCAAAATTATTATTTTTTCCTTATTTGTATTAAATTTACAATTATTTTGAAAATATTGGTAGCTTTCTATTTAGAAATATTGCTTGTATTTAAATAATTTATTTCGTTAGAAAAATTTGCTCAAAACTCGTATCAAATTAATTTTTATAATATTTTGTATCAGGTCGCCCTTGGCACATTACAGTGTAGGTAATTTGTAATTATGAGTCTAGAATAAAAATATTAAGTAAGAAAGGAAAAAAATAAATTATATCGATCAAATACAATATAATTAATAAAAATAATAATTTTTTTTTTGAGAAATAAGAAAATTCACAAAAATAAAGAAAAAAATTAAATTTTAGGAGCAAAACAAATATAAAACATAATAACCCTTACATCATTGAAAAGAGAAAAAAATAATTATTTTTTTTGAGATTAAAATAAGATATGGGTTCCAGTTAAAAAAATATAAGTTTGTGTTATCTCTCGAAAATTTACGGATATAAAAATTTATTTCGTACGCCACTGGTTAGATAATAAAAATATCTATCTTTTATATTTGAAACGTTTTTCTCAATTACTAATAGTTTAGAAGTTATTTGAAAAAGAAAAAATCAACAATATTCACTTTTTCGTTATTATCTAGTGCCCTATGAGAATTTTTGGAAAAACAAAAGCACATCTGAGATGGCCTCCCAAAGGCGCACAAAAAGTTCCATTTAACCGACATCGTATCTCTTATACAGTGACCTCTATATACAGAATGGACCGGTGACTCCTATCTCTTTACAACGGCGCGAGCTGTATCCACTCAACTGTCATGGTTGGGTGGCTATCTCTTTCAAACAGTGAGAAGTACGCATGCGCCAGCTAGTACCAGTACGACGAATTAACGATGAACATGAAGAAGAAAGCTTAAATACATTTTCGCATATCTGCTTGGTCCAACTATACACGAAAGTTAGAGAGAGATAGACACCCAACCAGTAAGGCGGGTGGTATTCTCGGTGGATACACGCAAGTTATTCAAGCCGCCGGTCCATTTTGTATATAGAGGTCACTGCTCTTATAGTTCTCGAGATCCTAATAATGGCACTTCTAAATGGGACACACTGTATAGCCTAATACGGAAATGGCGAGAGTTCTTGTGCTGGCCGCAACAGATTTTTTTATACTTATATAATATTTTTCTCTAAGTTCGCAAAAAAAAACACTTGATTGTTTTAAAGGAAACGGCCTATACGGGTGTCTCAGGACGAGCTTACGCTATCTCTATTTTAAATACTATTTAATATAATTTAACGAAATTTGGTATCTAGGGGTTATCCAATATGCCCGTTTTAACTAAAATATTTTCAAAGTAGTAGCACTTCCGGTTTGACCGGAAATTGACCTCAACTTTCTTATTTTAAATGGAATACGCTATATTTTATTTTACCATTGAATGCAGCGGAAAATTTTACATATGAAGCAATAAAAACATTTTACTTATGATCAACTACTTCCGGCGTTATTCAACTTTTTTTGATTTTTTGTCTGAAATCCGGCACATTTTCAAAACTCTGTATATCGGGAACGAGATCGAATTTTTATAATCTGAAAAAAGCCTTTTATAAAGGAGACTTTAAGCTACATTATCCATAGAAGAATCCTCGATTATTTATAAAAATGTGACGGGTACGTTACACCAAAATTACAGTTGACAAACTTCAAAAAAGACAATTTTTTTAAATGGAACCCCCCGTTTTTTATTACATAAATGTATTCTACGGCAAAAAATAAGGGTACTTTATGTAACATGTCCTATGTTGAAAGTTGATAGAATTTCAGTAAATTAGAAAAACATGTAATCTGTGTATAATTATTTTATTAATTTTTCTAATTTACTGAAATTCTATCAACTTTCAACATAGGACATGTTACATAAAGAACCCTTATTTTTTGCCGTAGAATACATTTATGTAATAAAAAACGGGGGGTTCCATTTAAAAAAATTGTCTTTTTTGAAGTTTGTCAACTGTAATTTTGGTGTAACGCACCCGTCACATTTTTATAAATAATCGAGGATTCTTCTATGGATAATGTAGCTTAAAGTCTCCTTTATAAAAGGCTTTTTTCAGATTATAAAAATTCGATCTCGTTCCCGATATACAGAGTTTTGAAAATGTGCCGGATTGTAGACAAAAAATCAAAAAAAGTTGAATAACGCCGGAAGTAGTTGATCATGAGTAAAGGTAGCTACAGACTGCGCTGACGTTTCGTGTTAACACGTGTTATCACGATACATCACAACACAACATAACACATCAGAAACACATAGAGCATTCACATTGTTCTGACGTTTTGATGCACCGTATGAAAAAAATTGACAAATTTTCTATATTTATGATATTACTAATTAATTTTAATTTCGAAATAACATAATTAAATAGAAATGTTTGAAATACAATTAATTAGGTACTACATATTTATAACGACAGGTTCATTTTAGGTAAATTGTTCATATTTTCTGCTTCTTTATTTATTTTAATTATTTGTTTTTCCTGATTATTATTAATCAAAGATAATATTTATTTTTCTCATTTACCCATAGTATGTGCGTCTCGTTCACTATTTTATTTAAAACTAACACGATACTACTTGTGATGTGCAATCAAACTTGCATTGATCGCCCAATGTAAGTTGGGGAAGTTTTATGAAAAATGGTGCCGCACTAGACAAATGCAAGTTATTGGTCCCCGGTGACCAATGCTGCAATCAACGTGTTAAATTTCAATTAATTTGTATAAATAAATATTTATTTTTATTAATTAATTACTTATTTATATCAAATAAATATTTATTTCCGTATTTTCAAATATAGTTACCTATTTTATGGCAAATAAATCTTTCTCTCGTATAAAAAATAATGAAAAGTTAAAAACATAACCTAAAATATTATGAAAATGCTATACATTCCCATCTGACGCCATCTGATGTCTGACAAAAATCTGGGAGTTTGGAAATCGTATAACACGTCCAAACACGCGTCTGATGTTATATGATGCAATAACACGTCAGAAGACAACACATGAGAACAATATGAGCATTCCCATAAGGTATAATGAATTAGATTTTAATTTAACACGTCATAATACGACATAATGCGTGTTAACACGAAACGTCAGCGTAGTCTGTATCCACCTTAAAATGTTTTTATTGCTTCATACGTAAAATTTTCCGCTGCATTCAATGGTAAAATAAAATATAGCGTATTCCATTTAAAATAAGAAAGTTGAGGTCAATTTCCGGTCAAACCGGAAGTGCTACTGCTTTGAAAATATTATAGTTAAAACGGGCATGTTGGTTAACCCCTAGATACCAAATTTCGTTAAATTATATTAAATAGTATTTAAAATATAGATAGCGTAAGCTCGTCCTGAGACACCCTGTATAGGCTTCACAGGCTGTTCACTCGTCATTCATACATGTCTAAACCATCTCAACGGACTCACTCCCATTCCGATTTATACACTTTGCCGCTAACATATTCAGTCCCAACGCTTTAATATGCACTGCTACATGCATCACTAAAATTATTATATTTTCTTTGGCAGGTTCCATAAATGGAATGAAACGCTTCAGTGCTGTATTTTGAAATACACAACACAAGAAATTTTGGATCAGCTGAAAGAAAAGTATAATTTAGCTAGTAAGTTTGGAATACATTATAATACATATTTACTTTATTTAAAAAAAATGCTTATCATAGGCACAAAGCTAATATGCTTAGATAGAATTACATTCTCGAAAAAAATACATACCCATATACATAGCTGCGTACTGCCTACGAATAAATAATTAGTGTGACACGGTCACGCAGTCGCACTAATGCTTATTCTATTTTGTTTTTCATAAGAGAATCCTTCATAATACCTATGATATTAATCTAAGGACATGTAACCTCCATACATAAGTAAATCCATTTTTATATTACGGGAATGAGTGATAGTTAAAAATATTACACTTAAATTTCGTTAAAAATAAATTGTAAAAAGATCATGTCAGCCACCGAGATTTCAATTACATAGACTGTTAACTCTGTTAATTACATATTTTGTTACTGTAATTTAGTATTGAAATATTTTTTGAAATCATTGAAAATAATGGCGTGATAATAAAATCATTATTTTGTTATATTAATATTTTTCCACAGAATTTAGAAAAATTGAATAATTTTTATAAATAATTTTATCATGAATTATGTACCTAAATAATTAGATTATACATTATATTTATTTAAATTTAAACAATGAAAATCTAAGAAACAAATATATCTTTTCGTTTTCTCGGTGCTTGATGATGATGTTTTTATGATTTCTCATTTAAGTTTAACTTCTTCCGAAATCTGTTAAGTGTTAGATTATGTCACATTTGCCCGGTTGCACGAACTTAATTTGGGATTAAACAGACATTAAATTAATATCGGCAGTTAAATTTTGAAAATCAAGTATCAACGAAAATTAGGTTTAATTTTCTAGTTTCAGCTTGAGCAATGAGTACTAGAAGAATTAAATTATTCTGCCTTAGCATTCATTTTTTGTTTGTGAACTTTCCACACCTTTTTATATTTTCAATTATATGTTGTTTGTCAAGTCAGTATATTTATATATTTTACAAAATAACCTCAAAAATAATACTTATCTTTTATGTCAATGTTTCAATTTATTTAATCACTGACGCAAAACACACAAATAAGCGCTACCAAATTCCATCAAAAATAACTAGATTAAATTAACAATTTAGTAATCTAAGATTTTTAATGCACAATTAACTTGGTTCAACGACATTAAATTTAATTTCAGATTAAAAGTTAACTTTACATTAGTAAATTGACAATTAATCATATTTTGGTGAAACTGGCCAGTTATCTTCTACTAGTTACAAATATTATTTTTATACATGACCCACCTTCTATCTTTATATTGAATGACCTAATATTTTTTGACAATGATTGATTAAATTTTTATTTTTAAAAATAGCGGTAGGTATTAACTTTTTATGAAAGTAATTAGCAATTATTGAAATGATGGAAAATTGCCGACACCGTAAAAACTATCATTAATTTTTATTGATATTCAGTTGCAAATTATTGTAGCAACGGGGGGTTTTATATAATCTACCTAGACATGAAAATTTCTAATGGCAATCGAAGTTTTTTACCGTCGAAATACTGTTATCTGATATTTATCTGCTTACTTAAACCCTAGTTAGAAATATATTGTACTCGTTTGACTCCACAATGTGCGTTTTTTTTTAATTTAATAAAGACAAAATTAAAAAGTTAAATTCTACTACCTGTTACTATATCCTGTTTTTACCTCTCGCTAAGAGAGATTTTAGTGGATAAGCACGGTTTAATGTACCTATAACCTGATTTTAACATTTTTACGATGGTGTCTGTCTGAAAAGAAGGTACAGTTATGGGCAATAGTCTTTTTGATAATAGAATTTATTGTTTATTTGAAAATAATTTTGGTTCACACAAAGTTGGATTTCCTGTTAAAACAATCGATAAACTAGTCCATAAATTTAAAAATTGTCAATCCGTATTAGATTTCATAACTTTAACACTAACAATAAAAATAATAATAAATATATACCTAACATTACCACATGATAATGTTAAACAAAAAGGTTTAAACAAAATTTTTAAAAATCAAAATTTAACGGTAACATAAATCAAAGAACACTATTAAATCATTATTAGGTAACCCTAAAGATATAATAGATAATAATAAAAAATCCGGTGTTTATAAAATTGACTGTAAGGATTGCAACAAAGACAAATAAATGACAAATTGATACCCGGTTTAAAGAACATTTCTATCATTTAAATACCGCTAATCCTGATAAATCTAGTGTAACACAACATACGTTTATTAACAATCATAAAATTGACAATTCTAATATAAAATTATTGAAACACGTTGATAATAATAGATATTTAGACGCACCCGAGAGTTTGATAATACATAAATTTAAAGATAAATTGATGAACGCTGATTTAGGTCCCATCCCAAATTCTAAATTATATGAGTTAATATAAGATAGTTAACTTTGTTTAATCTTGTTACCCAATTAGGTATCCACTCACCTACGACTCCTGTCCCTATATAACTCGTGTTCTCTCCCTTATTCCTCAGAGCTGTTTTGACCTCTGGCATGGCTTATATGCTGAGTAATCTTAACTTCTCTGTCATTACTTTGTAGTTTCTACTCATGATGAGAACGTAGTTCTTAAAATACGTATATAGTTTTTAAAATTATTGTTAAGGTCAAGGGTTTTTTTCTTTAGTTATAATATAATATTTAGTTTTATATAATAAAAGGTACATAAGATACTACTGTTATTTTATTGTTATAAAAATATATATTACAATAAAAACATCAAAATTCAAAACTATAAGTCAACTGGTAAGTTTATTGGCAAATGTAAAACCAAATATTTGAATAATAAGATACCGACTCAGTGTAGGCGACACTGACAGAAAATAACGTTATTAATAAATACACTTATATTACAGCGCAAGCATTGTTTTAAAATAGAATGTCCTAACTTAGTCGAAACAATATGAATTTTTGAAAGACAAGCGTGTTCTATCCATCCTTACCGCACACATTTGCAAATGAGAGAGAGAAATATATGACAATGGGGTATGTGACCATAATCGAATTTCAATATATGTCATAATATATAAAAACAAACCTCTATAGGTTCTCGTTATAATAATAAAAACTAAACATTAGTTTGTAATAATATTGTTATTAGCAATTTAATGTTTTGGAGAAGGGGTCTGTGACGTCAGTAGGGTAGAATGGTAGAAGAAGACAGTTAGACTGAGATAGATATGTTGTGATAGGTTATGGAATGGCGAACGTGACAGCTGCTGTCACTTTCGCCTACCACAATATATCTATCTCAGTCTAACTGTCTTCTTCTATCATTCTACCCTACTGACGTCACAGATCCCTTCTCCAAAGTATTAATAATTATTTTCTCGTAAACTACGAATAATTAATCAATTAAAAAAATACGGGTATTTTATTTTTTGGTCTAGTATCATATATGTAAAAATCAAAATTTAGTCACATACCCCATTTGTTAATTCGTTCACGATACAGATAATCTTGATCGGACTTCTTTCAAAAGTGTTACTGTACATATATTTTGATTCCTATGAGTTTTATTTCTGATGCGTATTTCATCGTTTTGTCTAATAAACATTATATTCATATAAAAATATTGGATTATGTGCATGTTATTTTGTGTATTTCAAGTTCTTTAAATTTGGAATAATTCTGTGATAATGACTTGCTATAAACTATATTTAAAAATTAGTACACTGTATTTTTAACCAGGGTATACGTATCACTTTTGGTTTAAAGAAAAAAGAATTTTGCCAAAATAGAAAAAGAGGACAAGAAAATGATAGTTTTGTAGGTTGCATACGAAGTGGAAATATCAGAAGGTAGAATGAACTAAAAAATCTTGCTAAATATTCAATTGTTTTCTTTCATGGTTAGGTAGATTACTAAAAAATCTCCATTTGTCATTGTTTAACACATTGTTAAACTGAGTGCATGAATTACGAGCCCCGTTCCTCTTCAGTTAGCCCACTTTTTAAAAATTCTTTTGATAATGACTTAACTAATAGAATTTATAATATTAATTAAATAAATCTTTACTTTTTATTTAAATTGAAGAATTTAATGTAACATTAAAATAAATATTTAGCTAAAGATTAAAAATTTAACTATAGTAACTATTTGCTCGTAGAATTTAACGGTATAACAGTAACGCAAATCGAAATATTAATTTCATATTATTTATCAATATTGGGTATTGGTATGACAAACTCGTTTAATTTTTTCAGATTTTTTGAATTGCTTATTTAATTTTACATTAAAAAATAAAATATTTCACAAAATCTTGCTAGGTATCATTAGAATGACAAAAGTCTGTGATATTAATAAAAATGGGCAATAATCTACGTTAGTTGTTATTTTTATTAACTAAATAAAATTAAATTAAAGCGAGTGGGCTACTGGATGAGGGACGGGGCGCATAATAATCGAATGAAACAAAAAAGTTTTCTATTAAAATTATATTGTTTAGGTAAAATAGAGGACGATGCGAATCTAGTGTTCTTTGCTCAACTAGTTGCTGGATTGTTCGTGGTAGTAGTTGGAGCAGTTTGCTGTTTGGCTGTCATTTGCTACTGTGTACGGATGCAAACGCAGTAAGTCAATTACATAAAAAGTAAGAAGATATTCCATTACATCTTTCACATACATTAATTGACATTTTTTTACGTACAATAAACCCAATTTATCATTTTTAAATCATTAATGTGTTCTATTTACTATTTATCTTTATACCTACGTACTATTTATTAATTATTAATGCCTTTAAATTTTCTAAATTTTCTGAAATAGAATAAAGACGTTGTTATTCTAAATATTTGTTTCTTTCATAATCATTCTTCGGTGATATATGTAAGTATATATTGATACTCTTACAGCATAAAAATATACAAATATTATGTCTACATAGTAGATGTAGATTAATAAATATATTGTTCAGTGGGTTCTTTAGGAAATATGAATATAAATTTCATAACATGAAATCAGTGTCTATTTATCGAATAGGCTGACTCGCTGACTAGGTTATAAGTAGGGCGCTCGGATTTTAGGGGGCGCCCAATTTAATCATATTAGCAGTGCAACCAAGGGCGCAATTATCAAATTTTGGTTTAGTTAGAGCTAAAAAAAAAAAATCTCACCAGCCTAGAGCGCACGAATGGAATTATACAATTTATTTATTTTCAAGTGGCGTTAAAATATTAATTTATACCTGTATGTAAAATATTTGAAAAAAAAATTTGCTTTTTTGCTTTGACGAAAATTATGGAACGGTGTTCTGAATTGTTCCAAATCCAATAAACCACTTGTTATTTATGTGTATGTGATTAATGATTTCATCAGGATGATTAAAATTTTAAGGAAAATAAAAAATAATTCAAGTATTAAAATAGTGTTTTAAATCCAAAACATTGATTTAGTATTTAAGTATTTGTATTTACGAATTTTTTGTTCTTTTGTTGTACAGTACAGAATCGATGCTATAAGAGTAACAAATTATTAATTAAATTTGACTACTTAATATTTATATAATAATTAAAATATTGATATTTATTATAAATAGGGGAAAATCTATATTACTCTTTGTTGCCCATTTATTAATATACAAATTAGTTACAAATAAATTAACAACAGTTAATATCATTAATATTTAAGTTATAATAGGGCAATTTTTACTTCCTTACTTATAGTTTAAACATTCTAAAACTATGAATAATAATACATGTTCACAAAATGAATAATATATAATTATTTATTTATTTTTTTTAACATTTTAAATAACATAAACAGCCGAAAAATCAAAAGAAATATATTTAAAAATTGCTCGCTACTCAAAAAAATATAAAAATTTTCCATACTTAAAATAAAATGAATAATATGCGATTTTAATTTTTGTAATAATACTCAATTTTCACAAATTTAGAACAGCTCAATGTTAATTAACCATTGTTGACTTAATTGTATGATGCAAACAATTTCAAAAACGCATTGCTAACTGTAATAGTTATTTACATCTTTTTTTATGATTAATTTTTAAAGGCGGTAATTTTTGTGTCATGTGCAAAACATAACATGTTATTACTCACTCGCTACTTTAAATGCACTTGTTTTTAAAAGTTGAATCTCAAGGAAAACCTTGATGGGTTATATTTTCAATATAATAATTATTGAAAGTGAAATTTTACTTCCTACAAAAAGAGTTAGAGATAATAATAAATTACATTTGGCGAAAAATGAAATGTATCCAAAGCAAATAATTAAACGATATGTTAATAGTTTTATGATTGTGTTTGTTAAAGTAAACGGTTTATAAAATTTAAAAATATATAAAATTTAGAGATGCCAAAGCTGTGTTTTCAAAGTAATAAAAAAGAAAATAACATTTAAGATATATGTGTTTTATTTTTAAACCGTTTTAAATTTATGCCCACTTGTGTTTTGACACTTAAATTTTAAGTAATCTTTAAATTGACAATATTGCTTCAAAACTAGATGTGCTGTCAAAATTTAGTTGTGCAGTTTTTTTTTGTTTTAACCTGGCTTAAAATTTAAGTGATAGTGATGCAACTGGACATTAGTAACATTGTAATCTATAATAGTCATTTATGTAACAAGTGTGTAAAGTTAAAATGTTTCATTGCGTGCGGAAACTACAGCACGAGATAAAAAAAAAAACACTATTTTACGCATAAGTTGCATCCACCATTTTTCCTACAACCAAAATATAAAAATTAATTTGAAAAATAAATTTAAAAAATCTTCAACTATACTGTTAGTGCTGTTTCTCATAAAATGTAATTGAAGAATTCGATAGAATCAGAGAGAAACGTACATTTAATATTAATATTTAAAAATTAAGTTAGGTTAGACCACATTATGTCAAAAAAATGTTAATGTTTTTAAGAATTAGGTTAGTACCTTCTCAATCTGTTATTAAAAATTATTACACTTGTATCATTTAGAGAGCACATTAATATTTCTATATAAATTTTATTACTTTTATTATTATTTACCTCTTTAACTCCTTGTAGATAAACAGGTAAATTAATTGAATACTGAATGTGTATATTGCCTAGCAACAGTAGCAACCCATATTTACTTTTCACAGTGCGTACAGAGTGTTTCATGTAACAGTACAAGGCTTCGGAGTGTGGATTATAGATACCAAAAGGAGAAAAAATTCCAATAAATATTAGTGTAATAACGCTTGATAATAGAGATATCGAGGTTTTATCTGAAGTGAAGCGTAATACTGAAAGCAGAAAATAGTTGGCTCACATCCTTGTATCTTGTATCCCCTTTTGTATATTTCATTTGACACAAATGAGACTTCACTGACTTCTTAAAAAGTATTCTGATATGGTTCAAATTTATAAACTCAAGAAATGAAAACCTTGAAGTACTAATACCGAAGGCGCTTGTTCGTCGCGCAGAGGTACCTATGTATTTCATTTTGAGCATTTGCCCTTAGATTCTTTTGATAATTAAGTATTTATGACCCAATAAAAAAATTTAAAAAAAAACTAACCAAATATTTCCTGTTTGATATATATATATATATATATATATATATATATATATATATATATATATATATATATATATATATATATATATATATATATATACAGGGTGTCTCTTAAATAGGGGGACATGGCTTAACCACAGATTCCTGAGGCTAAAATAAGACGATTTAACCAAACTTGCTTCTACCGGATAGTGTACCATTTAGCCAGAATTCTGCTTCAAAGTTCTTCAAAAAAAAAATAATTTTGCTTATAATAATCGGACGCTTTATTCGATTTGGATGAAATTTGGCATGACAGTTTATATGGTTATAAGTCAACTTTTAAAGTGATACTTGTTATTATTAGTGAACCACTAGTGTATGAAACTTAGGTATCCCAACATTAATTAGACCGTAACTTTTTAATGGCAATGGCGAAAACGTGAAATTATTTTTCTATAGAAAGATACATTCAATAGTAAACTTTTCTCTCTCTGTTTAATTTTTGATATCTGTTACCCTTCAGACAGAAAAAAATAAAACTTGTGTGACTGCATCGTGAATTTTTTTAAAATAAATTTAATCTAGCAGTCTATCCAAATGTCAAACAAGTAATTTTTAATGACAGTAACGAGTTGTCAATCTTCAGAACTTGTTTAGGAGTAAGCTGAGATATGTAATCGTCTTATTTATAATAATGGTAGTAAAATATTATTAGGCCGAACAAACGGATGTTACTAATTTTAGAATAATGCGAAGAAAATTTTTGACAACCCGTAAAACAATTGTTACTGTCATTAAAAATGAGTTGTTTGACATTTGGATAGACTGCTAGATTAAATTTATTTTAAAAAATTAGCAGTACAGTCACTCAGATTTTATTTTTTTCTGTGTGAACCGTAACAGATATCACAAATTACACAGAGAAAGAAAAGTTTACTATTGAATGAATCTTTCCGAAAAAAAATAATTTTATGTTATCGGCGTGGCCATTAAAAAGTTACTGTCTAATCAATGTTGGGACACCTAAGTTTCATACATTAGTGGTTCACTAATAATAACAAGTATCACCTTAAAATATGACTTATAACCATATAAACTGTCATACCAAATTTCATTCAAATCGAATAAAGCGTCCGATTATTATAAGCAAAATTATTTTTTTTTCGAAGAACTTTGAAGCAGAATTCTGGCTAAATGGTACACTTTCCGGTAGAAGCAAGTTTGGTTAAATCGTCTTATTTTAGCCTCAGGAATCTGTGGTTAAGCCATGTCCCCCTATTTAAGAGACACCCTGTATATATATATATATATATATATATATATACAGGGTGTGCAACGAAACGCGGAACATAGGACTTTAACATAGGATTTTAATAATGTGCGAAAATTTTCAATTAATACAATAGAATATCTGCAGCACTAGATATTTAGAAAGTAAAATATGACATTTTCACCAAATATCAGATAGCTATGGGAATAAAAAACAAATAAAACAAGATATCAATTAAGATCATAATACTTAAATATTTAGTGCTGAATTATAACATTGTAAACATATTGATTACAACAATAAGATTAATAATACCGAAATGAACTATCATTTCAGTGTATATCAAAAATGATGAATTATACTAAAATTTAAGTCAATTACTTAAGGGGATCGACATTGAAAATTTCTAATATTTTAGCTGGTCATATAATAATGTGTGGTTTCCAATTTAATAAAGAAAATAATATGGAAATTCACGGTCTTTGTTTACAAACATTTAATTTAAAAGGGATTCCACATAATATCCGCATTTGCCTTGAAAACAATGTACAACAGTGGAAGTGTACGTTGTATTTGGAAAGACATTTTTAATTTATTGGTTTTAAAATAATTATTTATTATATAACTGCATCCATGTATGGTTCTAGGAGATTCAAAAAAAATCTCTAACGATTGCCTTATCAGAGGTTCTGCCACCAAAAGCAGAACTTACGAAACATAATAACGCCTGCCGGTGTAACACTTATTAGATATTTTAAAGTATGTCTTTTTTATAATTAAAATATGATCTTATCCTCTTTGATTTCTGAATATCATTTTCAGTGCACTCTAGAACTACTCTAACATTTCTGATTTTTTAAAAAATATTTCGGAATAGGTATTTAAAATGTGTTGATCTCTTATCAGGTATGAAAATAATTGTTTTTAAAATTGTAAGTATTTTTAGCATTTCCCAAAATTATATTCTAGCAGTTGAATATGGTAAATTAAAAATGACAGGCATTCTTTTTCAAAAGAGATCTTTTAGTCACCCCAAAAAATGGTAGACCTACGAAGTCGACATATATATTTTTGGAATCTCCTGTAAATTTCTTTTTATATTATTAAAAAAATATATTGAAACTGTTATACGATTTACCTTGCTAATAATCCGAAGGCAGAAAATGAGCAGAACACACATTCGTATATCTTGTCTCTTTCCTATTTTTAACGAAATTACCCATTTTTTCGAATTACTTTGTCCTTTGGTACAGAGCAATATTGCTTACATTTGCAAGACATATCTCTCACTTTTGCTTGGTTGCCTATGCTAGTAAAATTCACATGCCGCAATGTTTTCCCCACGACTCGCATTTTTAATTTCGCCACCAGATGTCAGATACTTTGTTGGCTCTCATCAATATAAGAGAACACTTTGAATTTTTCTTATTATGTTGTTAAGTGTATACTTACTATTTACATTTGTTAGCGATTGTTGTGTTCAGTTCAGTTCTTATTAGGTGTAAATATAAATTGTTAAGTGAATACTTACAAGTAACATTTGTTAGTGATTGTCGTGTTCTGTGTTTGATTTGATCCAGGATATTTTTTATCACCAGGTAAGATTTTTTTCAATTTTTCAAAATGATATAAATAATGCACCGTATCACGTATTCGGCTCACACACAAAATGTTCAGAATATTTTTGTACGGCAAAAGATGATCAAGGAGAAAACATTGTTGATGATTTGAAATTAAGTGGGATATTCAGTATGCTATTCGTTTAATTTTACTTCAAGCCAACAGCCTAATATACAACGTAAATAACAATATGGCAGACTGTTACAATTCTCTGATAATAAAATATATATCTGGAAAAAGAATAAATTACACTGCAAGGGGATCCTATGAACAGAGATGTAATTTAGCCGTGATGAATTACAATAAGAGTAAAAATTTCCACGCGGATATCCATAAATCATTGTATAAACGGAGCCCAGGTTCCCATACGAAAAAATACATTGGAAGAAAATTAACGGAACAAAAAAATATTCGTCGTCGCCGGTTAGACTATGTAAGAACTAAAAAAAGGAGAATATGTGTATCCTCCGACGAACACTATGGGCTACAAGAAAATCCGGATATGCATAGTCACTGTACGAAGCAAAGAAAAATGATTTCCTGAAAAAACTGACTTTAAATAAAGAAGAAAGGACAGCACTAGAAATAAATACAAAAGAACAATCAAAATGCAGAACATCAAATTTATGGAAACAAGAAAGGTACAAAAGGATAACTTCTTCTAATTTTGGCAAAATTTGCAAAATGAGAGAACGTACTTCGTGTATTGTAACTGTGAAAAATATTTTTTATCAAGTACAAAATCAGATCCGTATCGCTGGTCGAAGTTATTGTATTTTTGCAGTTTGGACACCATTAGGAATTGTATACGAAAACATTTTGTATGATCCCCAATTTTACCATGAAAAAATAAAAAAAAAATTAGTATATTTTTATATGAAATGCATATTACCATAATAATAATAAAATAAAATCACAAATTCTTCGGTACTGAATAAATCCATTTTATAATGCACAAAAGCACAGTAAAGTAATCTATAGACTATAACAATGTCGACACAATGATTATAACAATTAACATCAATAGCATTAAAATGAACTGTCAGAATGAGATTTTGTTCTTTTATTTCCATGGCTATCTGATTTTTGACAAAAATATCATATTTTATTTTCTAAATATCTAGTGCTACAGATATTCTATTGCATTAAATGAAGACTTTTTGAAAGTAAAAATTTATTCTAAACATCTATTTATTCTTGCATTTTTGCTCTAAAATGTACAGGAGAGCCAATATTCGCAAATTTTTAAAATCCTATGTTAAACTCCTATGTTCCGCGTTTCGTTGCACAGCTGTGTATATATATATATATGTATATATATATATATATATATATATATATATATATATATATATAAAATCCTCGGTGTCTGTGTGAGGAAGAGTTATGGTACCTACATATGTTTAATGTATAATCTAGAATTGATACTCTTAAACCTTATAGGTAATATTACATGAAACACCTAGTATAGTGCTTCAAAAGTACTTTTCAAACATTGTTTCTTGAAAAGTGATTTTACAAACTCTAAAGAGTGCGTGAAGTATGTACTTTACGCACGGTTATAGGAAAAATTACATTTATATTTCAGTAATGCATTACATAATATTTTAAGAGTGAAACAAAATTATAGTTTCTAAATTTTATTAGTAATAACGCATTGCCGTTTTTTGTAAACTAATTATAAAATTTATTAGTTGCTATTTCATAATTTTGTAAAAAAATAATAGCACCACAAAGAGTTTTAAAATTAGAATAAAAAGTACGACACAAAAATGTCATAAAAACTATTAAAATTATACTATTTTGTATTGAATGCATTTCTATACATTGCCACATTGCATAATACGTATGTATGTAACAAATGCTAATTTTATGTTTACATTTTTTTATGTTGGTTGTAAATAATGAAATTTACTATACTTACAATATTATTTTAGTAAAAATAATTGTTGTCGATTGGATAACTTCAAAATTAACTTTTCGAAAACATGTTTTTTTTTCAACAAGTAAAGTCACGCAGAAAACAATGGAAATAACTGAATTGATTAATTATTACTAAAACAATTCAGCCACTTATTGATAAAAATTGATTATGTTGTTACTAGGGACACTGTATTGGAAGATCTAGTTAAAAATTTGGAAGCCCAGAACCATGCCACTAAACCAACTACATCTCGACGTCCTAGATAACGAAAACAAAATACGCAGCAATCCATAAAAATCACATTTTATACATATATACTGGATGTCCTAAGCAAACATAGACATAAATAAAAAATAATAAATAAAGAGAAAAAATGAAAATAACTGATAATAATAACAAAGCATTATATTTTCTTGTGATACTAACAAAAAACATTTTTTTAAATACAATAAAAACTTAATACCTACACAATTTTTTTTATATTTCAAACAAAATGTTTAACGGGTAATCTAGAATTATTTATTATTTTTTATTAATATCACAAGATAATGCATTGTTATATCAATGTTTTGATTATTGTAACCAGTTATTTTCAATTATTTTCTTTTTATTTATTATATTGTTATTACTATTATTTTTAAATAACTTAATAGGAATTGTAAGAAATAAAAGTTTAACAATTTCTGTGTAAAAAAATAAAATAATTATTCCAGAGGGGAATCGAACCCCAATCTACAGTTTCAAATGATAACCAATATACCAGGCTGACATTTGAAAATCTTTTCATATTGCATAATAAAAAATTGAAACAATTATTTTATTCCAATTTATGCAATAATAATAAAGTAATTAATATTAAGTAATGCACCTACTAATAACATGTTCAATGTAGTGTCTTGACTTTTTGCAGGACACTTTTTATTTACAATAAACTGTTTTCCCATGTTAAACGCCTCTCAATGTTTGCTTGGGACACCCGGTATATATATACAGAATGTCCACGGATCGAGTTCCAAAGAGGAAAAACTTTTTTATTTTACAAAAAAATGTATTGTTGATAAAAGTTTTTGCATGTCCCGAAACGGCCATTTCAGTTTTAACATTTTCAAATTTTCTTTTAGTTTCAGATAAACATCGAAAATTGGTCCCAAAAAATTAATTTTCGTTTGTAAAATAAAAAATAAAAAAGTTTTTCCTCTTTGGAACTAGATCCGTGGACATTCTGTATACATATATAAAACATTTTTAAATAATATGACAGTTATGAAATAGTTTTTCTTATGTAAGTAGTTTATTGTATAGTTATACTTGTATACTGAGGAGTTTTTAATAAAAGAATTTTATACATATTTGTTTTATTCATAAACAAATAGAATGCATACATTCCTATACTTATAGAAAATAGATAGACGATCATCTGCAATATTATCTGACAAGGTAAGTATTTAACATAAGATTGCATTTAAAGCATATTTTTATTATTTGCTAGTAATTTATACTAAATAATATCTTATGATTTCTTCATTTACAAGAATGTGTAAATATTTTCAACCTAAAGTTAAAATTATATATAGATTGTGCAAGGATCTATAGTTTAACAGTTTGTAACTTGTGAATCATTTTGACGCAATAATATTTTTTTCATTTATGTGAATAACATGAAATTCTATGATATATCTGGCATGTTTTGTCTGTAACCCGAAAATAATTTTTTTACACATATATTTTATTTGTAGCTCCCATAGGAACATTTATCAAAATTTTAATAAATAAGCACGTTTTAAGGTCCCTAGAATAAAATTATAATATTTTTTGATGATATCTGTATGTGTTGTCTGTAATCCGAAAATGATTTTTTTTTACACATATATTTCATTTGTAGCTCCCGTCAGCACATTTATCGAAAATTTAAAAAATAAGCATGTTTTAAGGTCCCTAGATTAAAATTATAATATTTTTTGATGATAACTATATATATATATGGGTGAAACTTAAATATGTCTCTTTTGGATAAAGCTTTTATTAGTCTGTTACAAATGTAAATTTTATAAAATAACACTATTTATTAATATGCATATTATATTTCCATACGCCATACCTACAACTGAAAGTTCGATAATAGTCAACGCTACTTATATTTAGTTTGCAGGGCAACAGGAAGGGCGTATATTTATAACACATTAATAACTCATTACAAAACAATTTTGAAAAAGAAGTTTATAAGAGTACAATTACCAGGACCTAGACCACATGTGATAATGTAATGTGAGCCGTCTGGCTGTCTGGCCCTGCTTATGCCGCCGGACGAGATATGGCGAGAAATTATTTACTCGTCTCGTCATATATTTTTGCTTTCTCTCGATCTCGACCCGAGAGTCTCGAATTTATGATTAGAAATAGTAAATAAATAAACATTACAAGCAGCTTGAATTTAATAAACGGGTACCACTGACAAAAACATTATTTTACTAAGTTTGGTGTAGCAATCTGTTTTGTACGCTTATATTGGTAATTATATTATTATATTATACAGTTGTCTCTTAAATAGGAGGACATGACTTAACCACAGATTCCTGAGGCTAAAATAAGACGATTTAACTAAACTTGCTTCTACCGGAAACTGTACCATTTAGCCAGAATTCTGCTTCAAAGTTCTTCAAAAAAAAAATTAATTTTGCTTATAATAACAGAACGCTTTATTCAATTTGGATGAAATTTGGTATGACAGTTCATATGGTTCATATTATAAGATGATACTTGTTATTATTAGTGAACCACTAGTGTGTGAAACTTAGGTGTCCCAACATAGGTGTCCCAACATTAATTAGACCGTAACTTTTTAATAGCCAAGCCGATAACGTGAAATAATTTTTTTTTCAGAAAGATACATTCAATAGTAAACTTTTCTCTCTGTGCGTAATTTGTGATATCTATTACGGTTCACACAGAAAATAATAAAACCTGAGAGACTGCACCGCGAATTTTTTAAAATAAATTTAATCTAGCAGTCTATCCAAATATCAAACAGCTAATTTTTAATGACAGTAACAGTTGTTTATGGATTGTCAAAAATTTTCTTCGCAATATTCTATAATTAGTGACATCCGTTTGTTCGGCCTAATAATATTTTACTACCATTATTGTAAATAAGACGATTACATATCTTAGATTTACTCCTAAACAAGTTGTGAAGATTGACAACTCGTTACTGTCATTAAAAATTAAATGTTTGGCATTTGGGCAGACTGCTAGATTAAATTTATTTTAAAAATTTAGCGGTGAAGACACTCAGATTTAATTTTTTTTTTGTGTGAACCGTAACAGATATCACAAATTACACAGAGAGAGAAAAGTTTACTATTGAATGTATCTTTCTGAAAAAAAAAAAAATTATGTTATCGGCGTGGCCATTAAAAAGTTACGGTCTAATCAATGTTGGGACACTTAAGTTTCATACACTAGTGGTTCACTAATAATAAGAAGTATCACATTAAAAGATGACATAACCATATGAACTGTCATACCAAATTTCATCCAAATCGTATAAAGCGTTCTGTTATTATAAGCAAAATTAAATGATTTTCGAAGAACTTTGAAGCAGAATTCTGGCTAAATGGTACACTTTCCGGTAGAAGCAAGTTTAATTAAATCGTCTTATTTTAGCCTCAGGAATCTGTGGTTAAGCCATGTCCCCCTATTTAAGAGACACCCTGTATATTCCTATAGTGCGGCACTTGAGGCTGGCGTGAAGAGTATATCATAGATTTGAGCATTTTCTTTTTACTAAAACGCAATAAATCTAAAATTAATAAATAAATATGGATGTAAATGAAGAGGAGAGGCAATTAACATATTTGTTCATACCGACAAATATTTTGTTATTTTGTATATTTTTGTTATTTTGTATATTTTAATTAGAAATATTTACGTAATATAAAAAAAGAGTACAATCAAAATCTCGAATTTCTACTCTCGCCTCGAGCAAATCTCGAGCAGGGCATTACTCTCATCTCGTCTCGAAATATCGAGACCTGAATAAGGTTAATCTCGGCTCAAAAATTCGAGAAATTCGAGTCGAGATCCCGATAATGTGAGATCTCGCGGCATCACTATCGCAATACGATGACGTATGCGACATTTTTGTTTCACCGTAGTTGTCCGCTACGAGCGCTGCTAGTATAGTATGAAGACATGCACGTATGTCTTCTGTCTTCTACATTTGATATTGAAACGTCAAAGTCAATGTCAATTCACAGAAAGCAAATTATTTGATTTTAATTATGTAATTGTAAAACGTAGATAATACGATAAACCTAGAAATTCGGAACTTCCCCATTAACCAATCAAAATTAGTAATTTGCATTTAACTCTAAAAATTTTTTTGTTTTTAAAAATATTTTTAAATATCGTGCTTTGACATAATATGCTATTACTAGGGCTGTGAAAATAAAATATTTGACATCGATATTAGATAGCTTATTCTGCCGTGCTCAGAAAGAACGCAGAACCAAAAAAATTTCGAAATTTGCGATATGGATATCATTTGATTCATCTAAGCGGGCTCCATGTCTTTACAGTGGGAAAGAGCAGTAAAAATGATTTTTAGGTAATCATATAAGCTAATTTTCTTCAAAGTAGATCCTTCAATATTATAGTTAAATAAATTGAGGCTTTTTGGATCTTGTGTTTATTGATTACCAAGAATTATTTTACATTTAGAAGTTTCGATTGCAAAATGACAATCATCCTCAGCTGCATAAAACAATATTAAATAATAATTTGAAACATAATACAAAGTTATTTACATACCTATTGGTTATGTTGTTACAGTTTAATAAAAATATATATCTAAATATATCAATTGCCATTAAAACAAATTGTTGTAAAACTTAATATTTTTGATGACTACATTTTAATTTGACTAGTAGTAAATTATGAGTTGTCCAGCCGGAGTATGACAGTAAACTTACATATCCATATCCCCCATACACGCAGTTTAGTTTAGAGGTAAAGGCAGCAACTGGTCTATACTGCTTTATTGATGCGTTTTCTTCCAAATACTTTACATAGTACAAAGGCAGTATGTGTATTAAAAAAAGATAATAAAAAAATCTGATGTGGTCAGCTCATAACTTCCCGCTGGGGGCTGGGTATTTAACCACGCAGCTTGCAATCATTATGTTCAAATATTTTTATATTCACAAATAACAATCTTTATCTTACATTTAACAAATATATCATACACAAAATAAATTTCACAAATATTGACAATGACAAAACTAATAGAAAAGCTTAACAAAAATCAAAATTAGTACCTACTCGCATTTTTACACAGTCTTTTCAGAGCCGTACTCTGGAAGGCAATGAAGCAATAGTACTTCTAATATTTATGTAAGCTTGATGCCCTGATGCTAATGGTATAATTTAATCACATTAATTCTACCATCTAAGAAAAATTCATTGGATTAACAAAATGTTCTTCAATAATTAAAAATTGATAATTTGAAAAGTCTAGTATTTGATTTACCAAAGAAATTTTGTTTTAATTTTGTTATTTATTTAATAAGTTTTACAAAAAAAAATTGTTGTGGCCAGCACAAGACCTCTCGCCATGTCCATATTAGGCTATATAAGTATTGTATTGCACTTTGCTATCGAACCGTCGTTTTATAACAAAATATTACAGAACTTTACCCAAATATTGTTTTTTAATGTATTTAACATGTCTTCTGCACACATATAATTCTAATTATATCTATTTTTCATTGTATGAGGAAGTTTCTAAATGTCACAGATTCTTCCAATTCATTAAGCAGATTGGCGGTATTTCTGATGGATATATGCATATTACAAATATATAATTAATAAAACAATAAGAAAGATTAATTGTACTTCCCAGAAAAAGCTATCAAAATGCCATTAAAACTGTAGATTTTTGCCACTGAAATCTGTCATTTACAAATTATGTTATAAACATTTGAATTTGTTAACTGGTTTCCTTAGTGTAGTTTCGCCTACTCGACTTGTTATATCCCGATATTCTATATATTACAGCGTCTTTATCTCTAAATTTATAGAAGATATAATAAAAAATTTAAATGTATCAGGTGTAGAATTTTGTTCTTCAAAATTAGTAATATCAAAAATTTTCAAAAATTAATATTTGGAAGAATTTCTTTTAAAAACTACTACTTCCGGTTGTTCAATTGTTACCAAAACCTTTTCAGCTCTTCCTAGGAATGTCAGATTGAGGAATTCATAGTTAAACAGGTCTTATGTCTTACCTATGGTTTTTGAGGAATCGTCCGTCCAACATCCAACCATACACACACACACACACACACACACACACACACACACACAGAGACATCATTGTAAAAATGTTAAAATCGGAGTGTAGTGACCTTGAAACGTGCTTATTCATTAAAATCTGGATATGTGATTTTTAGTATGATTTCAATACCTCTCTTAGCGAGAGGTAAAAAAATAGGCGGGACTTGAACATATGAATAATTTATTACAGTTTTTAGATTTAACCAACTCGGCTATTGAATGCGCTTCCATGATTACTGGTTTTTATTGAATTATAAGTGAAAACTGTCAAATAAAATTGTAGCATTTCCGTTCGTTATAAAATCCAAATTTTATTATTAAAATTGTTGTAGCATCCGTTCGTTATACCATACCATACCTCACTGTATTTCATAACATTGAATGTGATAAATTTTGATAGATGATGACCCAGTTGCAGTTGCATAAAATATTGTTAACTTTAATCACGTTGTTAACTTTGACAATTTTCCAATGTATCCATGGTTACAATGTGCAGTTAAATACATGACCAGCTAATCACGTTTTATTTAACTATGTCCCGATATATTTATATTTTTACTCCTTGGAATAATTATTTATCATCTAATCATCTTTTATTTCCAATATATTATATTTATAATATGTACGTCATGAATGTACTCTTATTATAACTTATTATATAATAAACTTTTAATTATTCAGTATATCATTTTTCTTAAGGTTTTTCGCTCATTTTTCTAATCCATGGTCAGTTTTGCAAACCTTGCTAGTAATTTTTAATTTTGCTTTATGTATGCGACCTAAGTGTCTAACAAATTGTGTCAATGTTACATTATGTCCGCATATACGAATCGAACCTTATGCATTACGTGTATTAACTGCTTCCAGAATTCGCTAATAGAAAAATTGACAAGTTTAAGCAGGTTGGCGCAATTGTTTGTGTTCATGAGCATGAGGTCAATGGTCTCAAGTTCCACATTCAGCATATTACCCAAAATTATAATTGTATAAAAGAAATTTGGTAATTATAAAAAAAAATCTGTTGTGGCCATCACAAGACCTCTCGCCATTTCCATATTAGGCTAAATAAGTATTGTACATATTTGACATTTCTGATACACACAAAAACACATATCTTCTTTATATATTTTTATATTTTTTAATTCATTCTATTCACTCTTATTCTTCTATGTTCGAAATTCTTATTTATCTCATTTATGAGATTGGCGTTATTTCTGAGGGGTATATATAATATATGTATATAATTATAAATATTTAATTAATAATAAAATAAGAAATATTAAATGTACTTCCCAGGAAAAGTTTTCAGTAATGTGTTTGGCTTTTTGACACACATTTTGAGTAATTAATGAGTATTAGTGAAAAAAATTCTTTAAATATTGACTAGGTCACAAACTACAAGCGATTGAAGACGATTACTAATTGGGTATGACGCGTTAGGTACTAAGAATTTGATTAGTCGCCTGATTTTAAAAAGGAGATTCGCGCGTCTGCAGTGGTAACCTTTAAGAGAATATGAAATGCCATGTTGTTCTATAACCTAACAAAACATTAAACAATTTTGTGTTTGATGATTGTTTTTAATTATAACATCTAGTAATATTAACAATAATAATATATTTATAATTAAATCAATTTGTAATATTAATTAAATTAATAATAATATTAATTAAATTAATATTGAAACTTCAAAACAGGCAAACACTAGCGCCATCCGTCGTCATACTTTGTGTAATAATATTGTCAAACTGTTTCAATGTTCTATAATTTATTATGAAAAAATGCTTATTATTTATGTTATTTATACTTAATAATACTTTCTTCATGAATATAACGTATAAGTTTTTATATAAAAACATTTCAGCTATGCAAACATGAAAAAAAATTGTTCCCTCTATAACCAACAGTTTGTCCCATTGTTTGTCAATCACTTGTCAGTACCTGCAACGTCATGTACCAAATTCTTAAACTTAAAAAATTCATATCTCGCTTATTACGTAAATTTTTTAGTCGCGTTTGCACTAAAATTCTTCTTTTATCCTGTTCTTATAGTATTTGAAAAAACCGTGGTTCCGACATCCACACACACACACACACACACACACACACACACACACACACACAAACACACACACATATATATATATATATATATATATATATATATATAAGGGCATCATCGTAAAAATGTTATAATCGGATTCTAGGGACCTTAAATCGTGCTTATCCACTAAAATCTGGATATGCAATTTTTAGCATGATTAAAGGTAAAAGGTTAAAATTCGATCCTTGAGACTGCAATAGAAGAACATACAAATAAAATTTTTGAAGAAACAGATGAAATTTATGTCCTAAAAGAGAAATATCATCATATTTATAATAAATAATGGAGTCCGATATTAAAAAAATTCAAAATACTTATGACCAATTTTAAATGATTTTATCCCTAAAATCCAATTTAACATTGATACTTTTTCTATATATTTTTACAAATAAATTTAAAAAATAAATCCCAGAGCGGCCAGAGCATATGTTTTAAAGATAAACACGATTCCTTTGTTACGCAGTTCATGATAATATTATATCATTAAAGTCAGAATTAAATTCTTTATACATTTGTCTTGTATAATAGAAATTGTTTATATATATATATATATATATATATATATATATATATATATATATATATATATATATATATATATACACACAGGGTGGAAACGAACTTAATGTCATAAATTTAAGAGTGAGTAGTATGACATGTGTAGATTATGAAACTGAAATTTTTTTTTAAAATTCGAAAAACGAAAATTCGACTTTTCTTAATGAACTTTTTTTTTACTGCTGTTTTAATTAATATTTCATTAAAAATATGTTTATCAAAAATACATTCAAAATTAGTTGTATTATTATTGTAATTAAATTATTCTTAATAATTAAATTAAATACCATTTGCACCGAAAATAATTGTGTAATAGGTACATAAAATATTTCATTATTCTCGGAAGTGTTAGTGGCATGTAGTGTCTCATTAATTCAACGTAGTGCATTGTGTGTAGCTGTGGGAAGTGACAATTTTGAACAATATTTATGACTTTTATGTTTATTCTTCAATTGATTTTTAAGGTAGGTTTTTTTTTTATATTAATATTGTTACATGAAAAGTTTCTAGTATTGTTGCTATTTATCAGTTAATCCATTCGGTTTTTTTTTCTTTAATAAAAATAATTCTGCGAAGTATTAATATTAATCTTTGATATGGTTCATTGAACTTTCAAAATAATTTACGTTAGAAATAATTAAGATTTGATTATACAGAAACATTACGTAAATTAATTAAATTAATTTCAAGTATTAAAGTTGGTCCAGTGGTACCACAAATGTTAGTTTAATGAGAACTACCCTTAAATATGCGAATTTTTAACAAATTGTTTCTGTTTCGTGTCATACTACTCACCCTTAAATTTATGACATTAAGTTCGTTTCCACCATGTATATTATATATATTGGATTTTGTCATGGTGACAATTTGTATCGGTTTTTCATTGTTTAAAAATTAGATTTTTATCCAATAATTAGATACCTAGTTTAAAGTACTTAGATCAAGTATGTGATATTGAAAATACATACTTGTATTTTAGTTACCGGTCTATACATTCAATTCTATACAATCAATACGGGCAGCGTTTTGAAACACCGATGTCACTCTGTTGGTTAAATCTATGAACTATGAACTTGGTCTGATGCACATAGCCACTAAAAATACTTTTACGTCTGTGTTACATGTATAAAAATTAAATTGCTCAAAAATGTACCTGGTCTGCTTACTATATGAGCCTCAAATTTCCAATTGTGTCTGAGTGTTTAAAAAATATATTTCAGAATATTTTCATGCACTAATAGTGAATTCATATAGATATATTATATAGTAACAGTAGCAAACCAAATTAGACTTTTGGATTTTATATTTTATTTAAGGAATTATTACGGATATTAACTTTTACTACAATAAACAATAATTAATGTAAATTGATTTATCTTTGATTATAAGATAATTGATTTAGTGATACAAAAAAGTAAATATATAAAATAAATATATCATCACGGCATATTACCCATTTCTGGTTGTGCCAGTATCTACAACACATGTAGACTCGGTAATGATGACGATATATTTTACCGTGTGGGCGCTTACCAGACGTCACCTCAGGGGCATTCATTGTTGGTGTGGAGAGTGCACAGGGGTCACCTTAGTACCATTTAAAAAAAAGTCTTCGTACGATAATAGTTTCAGTCTATTTTACGAAAGAGAACAGTCCAAAACCAAATATATTTATTCATTTAATTTAAAATAAAAATTTATTTACAGATACAACCTTAAACCTATATTTTAACAGTTTTATTAAGTTTGCTAACACTAACCACAGCATGGAAAGTACCAAAAATGAAAAGAAAAAATGTCATACTTAATATTTGTTATCAGTTTTAAGGATCTATTCTGTGGTTAATTTTAAATAACTCAAATTAATTGCTATTGGATAAAAATTTTAACTAGTTGTTAAAAATTAATCACTTTGTTCTTTGTTACAGAATAGGTCTGCTAGTGAGTTAATTGTACCTCTAATATCGTGTATGGTATAAGGTAAAGTCTGTTCGCTCCTAGCTGAAACAAGTCGATATTTTATTACTCCAATAGATATTACCACAAACAAATAGAAAATCCTCAGGTAATGTGGACAGGGACGTATTCGAAATGAAGGGTGACTTAAATGAATAGTAGATTAAATAATTCCTAGAAATTATGATGATGGCCAAACCCGAAAACAATGTCATTAGCCGAAAACGTCTTTACAGGTAATTTTTAATTATATCTATTCAATGATAATACCTAGCTGTAAATACATTTCAAAATAATTTCAAAAAATTCTCTTAAAAATTTACAAACGCATATATCAAAACGAACTGAATACAATCCTTGTTCAACACTCCATCTACAACTGACCGCCGTTTGATGAACAAAGGCTCAAGAAAGTGGTTTATGGTTTGTAGTAATAACTACTGGGGTAATAAATTATCGGCTTGTTTCAGCTAGGAGCGAACAGACTATACATTAGTATCTAATACAGTTTGGCAACGGCGCAGCACGCTGGGGATAAGTCTACATATTGTTTGTGGAGTCTATTGTTATTCCTCTACCAGAGCACCATCCACTACCCATATTGTTACATGTCGGCTTAAGTCTAACGAATTCGCGCGGAGTCAATCACACCAATATAAAATTTTCACGTTTTTTTGTCACTGTAAGATCAAGTGGTTAGAACAATTTACGCTTCATCTACATCTACAAACTGCCAAACATCACATCTTTATTTTATTGTTAATATACTTATGCTGTAAGAGAGGTATATAGAATTTAGCAGCCGGGGAAGTGTTTGCCACCTAAGTGAAGCGAGGGATGGTAATTAAGTCCGAGACCGGTCGAGATATTTACCTCTCGAGTTGTACATAAGATTTTTTCAATTTCCGATGTTTTATTTTTTACCTGTTCATTTTTAATGCCAGAAATGTCAAGGAATACCGTTGAAAATAAAAAATATATATCACCCATTGATGGGTGTACTAATCTGCTTTATCGTAGATATCGGTAATAATAAAGATATATTCGTACCGTACGGTCGTCTACCAGGCGTCAACAAGGACACTCATTGCTTGCGTAAAGAGTGCACCACAGGGGTCACTTCTGTGCCGTTTAAAATTCGACATAATTTTGGAATCTATCAGGATCGAACCCGGTTCCCCAGATTCGCGACCAGACACCTAGGCACACGGCCATGAGACACTGAATCAAAGGATCTTAGGGACATTTTCATAATAAACTTCATATTCACTTTAACACTTTAAATTAAAATTAAAGTTGAATTCATTTTCAAAATATAACTTTAGCACTTTAGCTAGCACTCTAGCATTAATTTAATTATAGCTTTAAGGTGAGCATGAAGTACTCCGTTTCCATTAAAAATTTAAGAAGAAAAACGCTGTTATCTGTCACATTTGCCACGTCAGTGATAATCTTTAAATGAAAATATTTATGAAATTAAATTCAAAATCATAAATTAAAAGAATGAGTAAAAATGACACAAGTTTAATATAGCTAACGGTTAATAGGGTAGCTGCATATAACATCCATCCTCACAAACAACGTCCTAATAGCCAACTTACGATATCCGCAGTGGTAAAAAATCTTTATTCACAATCATTGTAGTAATATATCGATTCCTAACATTTTAGAGACTAGAAAATACGTTATTTCTAACTGTAATAACAATTTCTTGGATTGGAAATAGTAGACCAATCCACAACAAACGCAATTCAATATAGCGATGTGGGGCACGTATCAGTTTTAACAGGTGCTTGACAATTATGTGACAGTGATGTACAAGTAGAATATGTATCACTATTACAAATTTCGCATTAGATTTATGCTTATATTATTGTTGTAATATTGATTACATGTCATAATATTAATACAAGAAGCATAATACCAGAATACCAGGACAAAAATAATAACACAAGTGTAAAAACAAAATAGAATTAAGAGTACTCAATTGTATTCACCGCCATTGTGAAGTAATTGCCAAACAATTGTCAAAAATAACAGGTGTTACACGACGCCATATTGAATTGCATTTGTTCTGGATTAATCTATAGGTCACACTTGGGGTTGGAAATGTTTGTACAGAGTTGTTTAGCAACATTGTCATAAATCCCTATAATAAAGTAGGCTAAACAATTTTTAATAGGCCTGCCAAATAAATAAATAAAAAAACTCATTGACTTATTTTGATAAATATTGATTTAAATAGAGAATGATTAGGAAAAAGGGTATAAATATCTAAATGGGAGTTTTTCATCACAGCCTTGGACTATACAGTGTGAACACTGAAAACCGTGACATAGGCGTTTAACATGGGAAAACAGTTTTTATGAAATATTATCTGTCCCGCAAGAGTATAGTGGGAGTTTTATATGGTTAGAAAGATTATTTAATTTGTAATGCTTTATTATTGAATCATTTACGAAAGTATAATGCTACTTGACAGTTATTCCTTATAACTTACTAAAAACAGTAATCATGGAAACGTACGTAACTTGGTTAAATCAAGGCTCCATGATAATTTTTCACTAGTTCAAATCCCTCCCGGTTCAAGTTAATATTTTTATTATTTTTATATTTATTTTGTACAATGTATTATTAAATAAGTTACAAAATTAAAACAAATAATTTTTTGGTACATCGAATATTTTATTGACTAAATGTACAAGAAGTGAAATAAATATGTGAATTTAAGCCAAATAAATAATTGAGTTTAGTTTTAGGTTCGTCATTAACGCAACCGGTTTTTTCAAATTTTAAAATGATTCGTCTAGTTCGTTCATGGGATGCAATTTGTCTATCAGGATATATCCTAGCAAAAAAGTCTCGAATATCTCATAAATTCATCCCTTGATTGTAAAATTTAATTATACTAATTTCTAATGAAAAATCCATTGGATTTACAAAGTTTTCGGAAAGAATGTATTTAATAATACAAAAATAAATATAAAAATAATAAAAATATTAACTTGAACCGGGAGGGATTTGAACCAGTAAAAATTATCATGGAGCCTTGATTTAATCAAGTCATCTACCGAGTACGTTTCCATGATTACTGTTTTTAGTAAATTATAAGTAATAACTGTCAAGTATGATTATACTTTCGTAAATATTTCAATAATAAGGCATTAAATTAGGAGCATTTACTCCTTTACTCTTTGATGCCAAATTAAATAATCTTTCTAACCATATCAAAAACTCCCACTATAGTCTTACGGGACAGGGAATATTTGAAAAAAAACTGTTTTTCCATGTTAAACGGCTATGTCACGGTTTTCAGTGTTCACACTGTATGTAATCTCCAGGCTTCGCGTTTCGATAATTGATACCTTGGCTGTAATGAAATATCTCCCACCTCGAATGTAATATATCATTGCTTGATAACTTTTAAACTATATTCTTATAAGTTTATATTTTCCCTAGCCTAGCAGAGAACTGTTTTGGCAAAATTAAAAAAAAAAAAATGAAAAATTGTGGGTACAGAATTGAAGACAAAATGGTAATTGTCAATGTTACTCTACGAAAATTACAACATTGACATACCTGATTAAATAAGTATGAATGGCAATTTTAAAAGGTTGTGGGTAACATTAACACAAATAAGTTATATTTGAAAGAGAAAAATCTAGGTTTTTCTAATATTTATACAATTTTATAAAATGTAACACATAAGTTGGTATTTCACATTTGGATTTACAAAATATAAATCCTTTTTTCTTAAAATATTACCACTATCTTATCATCTGCTTGAAAAATTTGACCTATGTCTATGTGAATGTAATAAATTTTAGATTTGCCAATGTGTGCGACACTACAAATCTCGTTTATACGTATACAGAATGTATCAGAGATCGTGTAACAAAAAAGAATAGCGTATTCCTGAGCTCATTTTGAGCAAAAAATGTTAGGTATATGGAGGTATGTCCGGAAACTTTTCGTTACAGAGTACAGGCCTTTAAAAGTGTATCTCATCAAGCACATTTTTATTAATAACTCTGATACAAGTTGCACAAAAATTTTGATAAAGTGGAAAATATGCAAATATGATGTTTATTTATGGATATTGTATCGGTAATGGCTGTCATACCTCCAAAGAATAGCGACTAGTATTCAAGAATAAATTTATGTAAATATCATTGGGTGTAGTGATTCTGTCGAGACGAGATATTTCTCGATTCTCGTCTCGTCTCGTACTCGAGATTTCTCGTCTCGATGAGACGAGACAGAAATATAAAAAATATTTTACGAGACGAGATATATTTGCCGAGATCTCGATTCTCGAAAATTGTTTTGAGATTTCTCGGTTGTTATTTTTATCATGAGTTATATTTACAAACGTGTGAAATTTATCATATTTTTAGTGATATGTCTCTTTTTAGCAATGGCATTTTTAAACAAAAAGATAATAACGTATTTCACATTTTATCTGTCAGAATTTGTTAAGCGTGCATTGCACGATGAAGTTTTTCTTTTCAAGTGGCTTGAAAAGTTTTCTCTCTTGCACAATGACATGAGTGCAAGAAATACAAATGTATAGACTTTTAACGAAAAACTTGTAAAGAATATTGGAACATGCGCTACTTTTTCTTAAAAGTCCCTACAAATATTAACTGTCAAGTAACTGTCAAATGTCAGTTGTGTTTATATTTTTGATGTATACAAGTAATGGTATTAGTGTTTCTGAACGAGACGAGACATTCTCGAAACTCGTCTCGCCGAGACGAGAAATCTTTTTGAATTCACGAGACGAGGCGAGACTTACAAATCGAGATTCTCGAATCTCGACAATTATTCCGAGATTTCTCGACAATTTTTTTTTATTGTTAAAGGCACATTTTTTTTTAATAATTTTTATTGGAACATTAGTAAATTTATATTTTAAAATTTTTCATATTTTTTAATTATAAATCTAAACAGGATCGCGCTAAAAAGTCTTAAAATGCTTTTTCCGATTATTCCTTTTTGGACCCTTAACCATTCTACAGTCCACCATTGCTCAAGTTATTTAAATAAAAGTATCTCCCACTTTCCTAACGTCCCAGTCATGTGTTCAAATTCACTTACTGACAGTGTTACACCCAGTAATAATATATTATTTATAGGGATTCTTTTTAATAAATAATGTTTAAATAAGCAAAAGATACACTTACAATATTAACGTCACGTAAAAGAGAGATGCATGAATATTAGAAAGACAATCTATCTATTAAATCAAATTTATTAAAGAAGTTAATTTATTCTGTCCTTTATACTACCAGGCCTTATATTAGTATTTTCTTGGAGTACGCTCTATATTTATTTACATTATTCATACGTATTTTCGGTAAATACATAAATATTTCTGTATTTGACGTATTATTAACCATTTGTTTTGAACGCTCTTTTTGAATTTTCGCGCCAATGAAACATCCACGCTCAATCAAACGCACATGCACAGCACAACACAAAATTACCAAACGCCTATGCCTCTAACTTTGTAATTTGCACAATAGGTTATAAAATAGTGAAGAAATTAGTTATTTCTATCACTATATTAGAAACTGAACATTTGCGAGAACGAGTTAATTTTGATAGGCCTCGCAAATACTAGTTCTAATCGTGTGATACACAAGATTTTTTATGCCGATGATAATTTATTAAAGAAACATTACTACTTCAAATATACGCCATAGGTTTGTATTTATGTTGGTAGCATTTTCGATTCGCATGGATTTATAAACAATTCATTTGTTTTATTGAAAAAATTTAGTGACAAATTTACTGCTTGTATTCATTTAACAGAAATTGTAACCTCAAAATGTAAGGTGAATTGATATTTTACAACAATTAATGTAATCGTACAATACGATTATAATATGAATAATGAATCAAAAATATTGTTTACAAATAACGTCATATTTTCAATTAAAAAAAAAATCAAAATTTTTATAGATGACAATGCTACTTGGGGTCAGGAAAAGATGGATTATTCAATTTTGAGTTTTGTAATACTAGTCATTTGGACGGGGGCACAAAAATTAAATTGCATATATTAAAAAAAAGAAAAAAATCGAGAAGTCTCGTCGAGATTCTCGGCCGAGACGAGACGCCATTGTTCGAGACTAGAAAAAAATCGAGACGAGACATGATTTCTTGTCTTCTAGACGAGACGAGACGAGACGGAGTCTCGCTCGTCAGAAACACTAAATGTTATAAGTGATCAATATTAAACTGAAAAATGGCAAAATGGGATAAGTAGTTGAAATCTTAATGTAACTATAACTTAAATTTTGACACTTGGATATTTTAATTCCCGCAAAACTTGATCGTGGGTGTAAGGTCACTTATAAAGACACTTTTCAAGTTACTTGAAAATAAAAACTCATCGTGTAATCCAGGCTTTAGCTAAGATTTTTTAGCGTTATTTTCTTTTTAGTGTTTTATAACAGATTAGAAAATGCTAGATAAACATTAAATTAATAAAATTATAACATAATAAAATTTGCACAAGTTTTAGGTTATATCAAATTTTGACAGATAAAAATTGTATAAATGTAATAATTAGTTTATAGGACCAAAATATACATATTAAATTTCCATCGAGAAATCTCGGCGAGAAACTCGGCCGAGACGAGACTCTATTAAACGAGACAAGAAAAATTTCGAGACGAGACATAATTTTATGAATGTGAAACGAGACGAGACAATGAATTTCTCGTCTCGATCGAATCACTAATTGGGTGGTAGTATGAACAAGTGATTAAGGGGAGGGTTTCAAAAAAGCGACACGAAGTAATATCGGCCAAGCCATGAACTATTTCATGTTTGCTTATAATATAAACCAAGAGGGCGATAGAATGGTTCGGGTCTCTACTTAGGTTTGTGCCTGAGATGGAGGAATAAACGTAAACAGGAAGATACAGATTCTTCAGGTCAAATTTTACCCAATGCCTGGGGTTTTATGAATGGTAAATAAAAGCTTTTATAACCAGTGACATAGCAAAAAATGAATGTGTGAATCCCTAAAATTTTAACTGCCAGTTATTAAGTATTATCATACATATTTCCATTCGTTTCTTTATATTAAAATAGTAAATATAACATATTAATTATAAAAGCATTATATTGTAGATTACAAGTAAATACGTATTGCTCGAACATTAAAATAATGAATAAAGTAATTAAAATTGAAAACTTAAATGGAACATATGAATTACAACAGTAAATATTTGTTGGTGATGGTGACAAAAAAATATATAGACATTATAGATTATAAAATGACATAATTATATTAATAAAATATAACACTGGTAGACGTTGAAAATAGAATATACGAATAATATTCAAAATCTATTAGAATAAAATTTGTACAACAATATAAATTTCCTTATCAAATAATTAACAATAAAATCCATCCTATCCCAGTGCTACTATGATAGATCTGAGACAGTTTATTTTTACTTCCCGCCATACGGTAAAGGTGGTAATGTTTTTGGTCAAAAAATTCGATAGAATAAGCACGAATTATGGTCCCCACAACACGTTTTTGCTATTTTTACAATGGTGTGTGTGTGTGTGTGTGTGTGTGTGTGTGTGTGTGTGTGTGTGTGTGTGTGTGTGTGTGTGTGCCACTATATTTTCATCCACGATAACTCTTATATCAAACTTTAAATAATTTATATTTTCCGTATTTAAGCTTTCTGCAGTAATGTAATAGATATTTACACACCAAATGAGCTAAGGTAATGTGTATTCAAGAGAAGAAAGTTTAGCTGACGAGCCCGTAAGGGCGAGTGAGTTAATTTCTTCGAGTGAATAAACATTCTTAGCTCACGTGGTTTGTACAATATTTTATTCAATTTTGACGAAATAGTAATAAAATCCATTATAATATTTAATTTTGACAAAATAAAAAACTGATCAATTAGTAGGCTGAGCATGACAATCGTCGTTGATAGACGTCAAATCACCTATTTAAAATGCTTTCTATGGCGAGTGTTAGTTTCGTACCGATGTTATTTTAAATGCATTATTTGTTGCAGAGTGAGTTAAAATTTTGAGAGTGATTTAATTTTTTTTAATTTACTTGCAAATAAAGTGTTACTTGTAGTTGTTGCTATGGAGTTAATAATGAACGTCAATATTCAATAAAATATGTTAATTATTAACAGCAGAGCGGGATAGTTTTAAAAAACAGTGTAGCAGAGAACTAAACATTATAAATGCAAAAAAAATATGATTTAATACCATTACTCCTTAATATTGATGGTTGCAAATATTTGCAACGGGTACAGCTAGTTAATGATAAATTTATTATTTGACAGTTCATTTCGTTTCAATTTTGTCTATTTATCCGGCAGTTAAAATTTTTTCGTAATACCATACTGTTATTATGACATAACAGGATTAAAACAAAAATGAAAAGATAGAAATAACGGCCTAAGCCGTTATTTTTTGTAACAGTCGCCTACAATTAAGGATCAGGTGTTCCTAGAAAAATAACAGCATGTTGATGGACTGTTGTTTATGAGAGTTTATAAATTAACCAAAAAAGTTGTTCAGTATGATTAGCAGGTGATTAGCTAGGAGATGACTAGCAGTGTTTTAGCGCTGTCAATCGTTTATGGATTATTTTAAAGAAAAATACTTCAACTAGCAGTTATAGAAAAATTAATTGTACACAACTTTTATTTGAAGTATTTTTCTCTAAAATAATCCATAAACGATTGACAGCGCTAAAACACTGCTAGTCATCTCATAGCTAATCACCCTTAATCACTTCTTGATACTACCACCCATTCGTTTCGTAATTGTTACTTAAATTTTTTTGGATGCTTATTTTTTTCTAAAATTTAAAATATCTCAAAAACTACTGCGTTTATCAAGTTTTCAAAAGAGTACTTTTTTGTGTATTTTTGTATTGAATGTAATATTTTATTGGTAAAAATAAAAAATTGTTAATAAGTCAAAAAATCCCTATAATAAAGTAGTGCACTTTTAAAAGCCTGTAACTCTGCTGTAACGAAAAATTTCCGGACATACTTTCACATAACATTTTTTGCTCAAAATGATCTCAAAAATACGCTATTCCTTTTTCTTGCACGAGGTCCGATACACCCTGTATAACAAAAATTATAAATAACATAATTTAGTGGAGTAATGTTAAACTTATCTTCGGATACAAGAAAATGAGCGAAACATTTAAAACTCCAAAGTTTCTTTTCTTTAAATTAGGACTATACTAATCATTAAACTCATAATTCAGTTTTCCGTGGTATATATATGTGCCATTCTTGCTAATACTTTTATATTTAGACTTTTTCGATAAATAGCTCTATGAAATGAAAACTTGTGTTTGGAGCTAAACTTAAAACGCCTTATGATTATATGAAATATTTTGAAAATGTGTCAATGTTCTATTGTCAATGTTACCGCGCGTTACCCTATAATAGATTGAAACTATTGTCGTATTCGTACCTATGAAGACATAAATATCAGCATCATAGTTACAATAATTTCAGCCACACGCCAATTATAATCAATCATGAATTATGGTTACTGTGGTTACAAGTTTATGATTGGCTAAGAAATAGAGATGCATTCGGGCCGGGCCGGGCTTTGAGGTTTGGATCGATTCGGCCCGAAAATAAAAATTACCGACTCGACTCGAAGATCGACTCGACAAAAAAATTAGCTAGCCCGGCTCAAAAATTGACTCGAAATCGGGCCGGGCTTCGGGCCGGGGCGGGCCAAAGCTAGAAATCGAGTGCATCTCTACTAAGAAATAATGTAATAATAAAGTCACATTTTTTGCTGTGAGCAATGTAGTTATGAATGGCAGTATACTGTGTGTATAAATTAAAATTAACAGGAGTTGATAAAAACAATAATTACTTTGTCGGTTCCGGTGGCTCAATGGTTAAAGCAACGCCTCTTACTCATAAGAGCCCTCGGAGTTCTGGGTTCGAATCCCATTGAGACATGGATGTTTGTTTATGTGAATTTACTCTTTAACTGGCATATAATCCTGTTGAGTTAAAAAGAAAAACATTTTTTATTTCAATATTATATTTCTTGGTTAGTTTAATCAGATACCATTTTAAATCAAATTATTATAGATAACGTGTGTATAATTTAAATCACGAGATAAGCTAAACCACTAAATATTATGTTATTTATATTGGAATGACATGTTTATTACATACCTACGTAATGTACATACAGAAGTAAATTGACCATCTTACTTTATTATTTAGTATTATACGAAACATAAATTCACTGATTTTATTTTTGTGATGTGATCTATATACACATATACACTATACAGAATGTCCCCGGAAAGAAAAAATTCTTATATTTGATTTTACGAAAAAATGCCAAGGGAAGAAAATTTTTGCTTGAATTAAAACGCATGTTTCAGTTATTAAAACTTTTAATTAATGTTCTTTTATTATAACGTTTTTTCGTATTTTTTCCTCCTAATAACACAGGTATTACATTGAATCTAATGTTATTTTAGTTAGCTTTCAAATATTGACAAGTGATTATTAATTTTAAATACAAATAAAAAGAAACAGCGAAAATCAAAATACTTTTTTATTTTATTGAATTAACTCTCTTTTTTCTTGTTTTAACGTTAACATTTCTTTAACAAATTCTCTCTATTTTGAATAATACCTACATTCTTACTTTATGATAATAAGAATTACTTTTGACATTTAATCATTTGTTAATATTTCAAAGCTAACTAAAATAATGTTAAATTCAATGTAATTATTGTATTATTAGGAGGACAAAATATGAAAAAACGTTATAATAAAAGAACCTTGCATTAATTAAGTTTTAATAACTAAAACATACGTTTTAATTCAAGCAAAAATTTTTCTTCCCTTTTTCGGAAAATCAAAAATAAGATTTTGTTTTCTTTTGTAAACTCTATTCCGGGACATACTCTAGATTATTTGATCAGTGCGAGTCCTAGAATATCTATAGAAGCATTTAAAGATTTAAAAGGTATTTATACAATTAGGTAGGTATATAAATAAATTTGGCAATTTAATTATTTAACTTTATTGCTCTTATGCCAAAAAATCTGCATAAATGAATTAACTTTTCTATTTTTTAATTTAAATTTTTTTTTCAAATAATAGTTATTTTTTCAAAATTTTGTTTATATGCATATGAGAAATAGTAGAACAAAATTTAGATTAGAGTAGTGAACTAACGCAAAACGCAAAAAGGTAAACTATTTTAGTTTAGTTCAGTTAGTAACAACGCAATTGTTTATTTTTCTACAATATATGGCTGCCTGTACTAAAAGCTCATAAAAACAGATTCCCGAGGCTAAAATAAGACGATTTAACTAAACTTGCTTCTACCGGAAAGTGTACCATTTAGCCAGAATTCTCTTTCAAAGTTCTTCGAAAAAAAAATAATCTTCCTTATAATGACAGAACGCTTTATTCGATTTGAATGAAATTTGGTATGACAGTTCATATGGTTATAATATAAGTCATCTTTTAAAGTGATACTTGTTATTATTAGTGAACCACTAATGTATGAAACTTAGGTGTCCCAACATTGATTAGACCGTATCTTTTTAATGGCCACGCCGATAACATAAAATTATTTTTATTCAGAAAGGTACATTCAATAGTAAACTTTTCTCTTTCTGTTTAATTTGTGATATCTGTTACGGTTCAAACATAAAAAAATAAAACCTGAGTGACTACATCGTGAATTTTTTTAAAATAAATTTAATCTTGCAGTCTATCCAAATGTTAAACACCATTTCTAATGACAGTAACAATTGTTTATGGGTTGTCAAAAAAATCCTTCGCAATATTCAGAAACTAGAAATATCCGTTTGTTCGGCCAAGTATTTTAATACTATTATTATAAATAACACGAATAAATATGTTAGCTTACTCCTAAACAAATTGAGAAGATTGACAACTCGTTACTGTCATTAAAAAAAATGTTTGGCATTTAGACAGACTGCCAGATAAATTTTATTTTAAAAATTTCACGGTGCAGACACTTAGGCTTTATCTTTTTCTGTCTGAACCGTAATAGATATCACAAATTAAACGGAGAGAGAAAAGTTTACTATTGAATGTATCTTTCTGAAAAAAAAAAAAATTACGTTATCGGCGTGGCCATTAAAAAGTTACGGTCTTATCAATGTTGGGACATGTTTCGTATACTAATGGTTCAGTAATAATAACAAGTATCATCTTAAAAGACGACTTATAACCATATGAACTGTCATACCAAATTTCATCCAAATCGAATAGGCCGTTCTGGTATTATAAGCAATTTTTTTTTTTTTTGTGAAGTACTTTGAAGCAGAATTCTGGCTAAATGGCACACTTTGCGGTAGAAGCAAGTTTAGTCTTATTATATTTTATATATTTTATAATATATATATATATATATATATATATATATATATATATATATATGTATATATATTTTATTATATATATATATATATATGTATGTATGTATGTATTACGTAACAGGTAGTAGGGGAATTTCCGCTTATCCCTAGAATCATGTTGGCAATATTACCTGCAAAACAATTAATTTGACGTTTAACTGACAATTAACTCTGATAACGTGAACATAACATCTTTTTGCAAAAATAAAATCAAAAACAAATTCTATTTTACAATATGCTTCTTATTATTGCCATTAGCTGACATGTATAAGTAACTAGTATGTAGTTTATTTCAAGTCGATGATTTAACTTGACAAGCACAAAGGTTGTAATGGTTGTATGCTCATTTTCTGTGAAAATTAAGATACAATCACATTATTATCTTATCGAACAAACTACTTCAACTGCACATACATTATAGGTATTTATATCCTACGAAGTTTTAGTAATTATTGTTGTTTTGTTAAATCGTTTCTAAGATACCATTATCAATAAACATATTTTATCTCCAACCTACTGGAAAAATAGACATTTCCGGGAAGTTTTTCATAACACCGTGTATTGTTTAGGTAGAGGTATACTTTCGAATATACATAGTGCATAAATTAATATTGGCACCAAGCCAGGAAGGTCATTTTACTAAATTCTTATTCTTTCCATGGCCGGCCCTTTCTCCAAATTTGTAGCCTACTGAAAATGTGTGGGATGTCTTAGGAAGGGCAGTGCGACATATCCAGAAGCCAATACAGAATGTAGAAGAACTATGAACTGTAGTCGAAAATATTATTCGCAACCTTATCTAATCCATGCTTCGACGAGTAGAAGCGGTGACAAGAGCGCGTGGAGGGCGATTATTTTCTTTTCTTTTATGTAAAATTTTAATCATTTATTTGTTTAATAATAAACAACTTCTGTGCTAATTTCGCTTGTTTATTCCTATTATTTTTTGGTGTTCCGGTTTCAACGCTTGAGTTTGCCAATAGTTAAACATTCATATATTGATTTTTTTCATTCTAATTTGACTCTACAATCTAAATATAATTTACACATAATATAGCTCGTATTATGAGCGTACTTTTATAATAAAAGCGCTTTTATAGATTGCGCATTTACATTACATTCTTATGAAAAGTGTGCTCCAGCGAAGCGCTTTTATTTAAAAGTGAGCTTGTATTACGGGCCAATGTATGTATTTATGTATGTATTCTAGTATTAGACTTAATTTGTAAATCATTTTTAAAAACTAATTTCGTTAAATGATTTTTCAGGAATAATATTAAATCAAATTTATGAGACAGTTACAAATAAAAGCTAGCCTTTAAAACACAATTTGCTGACATTATTTATTATGCACATTCTATACAAAATGCAAACACTTTGAAATATGAGTCTTGGCTGTAAACACACATTTTACATGAATGAACATTTGTTAAATTATTTATTAGACAAGAAAAAGTAGTTTAAGGTTTGCAATATTTTATATATTAATTATTTTATATATTGTTTGTCGTAAATAAACTTATGGGAACAAGGAAATACTAAAATAATATTTATTCACAATTTATTTAAATTTAAATAAAATTAAATACGTTCTTTCGTAAAGGATTCTAGTCAATCGGGTATTCTAATGTAGTAAAATTTAAGGTAAAAATGTTATAATATTGTTGATTATGCTAAAAAAAATTCCGATTTATGTAAAAAATCAAAATTTATTTTTTGTAGTATGAGTATTCTTGTAAATGATTTTGGCGTTAAAAAGTGTAAGAATTAGGATGTTTTGGATTTATTTTTATATTGGTAAGAGGGTATACCGAATATTCAGGATGGCCGATTGTAAGATATTTGTAAATAATTGTTATTTAATGTTTGCTGCAAAGAATTACATTGATTAATTTGGGGAGTCACTTGTTAGTTAGTTAACCGTACCGTTAACCGTGACTTGTATAGTTCTCGTCACCAAAAATCGAGGAACGGTTATAAACCGCATAGCCGGCCATCACTTAAGCTCACAAAGAAACATTAAACTTCTGCCCCTCATAAATAATAAGACTGAATACTGTGACTATTTTGCATACAAAACTAAAGCAATCTGCGGTGTATCATGACAAACTATTCCATTCTAGTTTTATAGTACAGGGGCGGTTAAACTATTTACGATTGTCCCTCGATATTTGGTGACGAGAATGATATGGGAGCGGTAGCGGTAGCGAATAAACAATATTGAAATAGTGGTGTGTTGGTCTATTAATTTATTCCACGTTTGAGTGTTTCTTAACAAAAGGTATCGTGTGGTTTCTAACATATGAGGGATTGATGACTGATGACTAAAGCTCGGTTTCTATTCCGATATGCAAACTTGTTCAATTTTTTAAAATTTTGCATTATTTTCATTAATTTAATTTAAATTTATATATGCTTGAAGAGTATTGAGGAAAGTAACATCACCGTATATAGTATGTACAAAAAACTATCGTTATGATCCTCTCAGCATGTCTACTGTTAGGGATTTAAGCTTGATTTATGGCGTCGGAAGAACAGGTACGTATCAAATGATTTCCTATTTTTGCTAAAACTTCTTTAATGATAAACAAATATATAATATAGTAAAAAGAAACTAAAATCTTCCTTGAAATTATACACTGCGAGACAGTTTGTCATTTAATATAAAATAAACAATCATAAAATATTGCACGTAACAATAAATAAGATACAGGGTATAAGTTTTGCACGATCTTCTTCAATGGGTAAAATATCATTGTTATCTTCTTTAAATGGTCGCCACATATTAAATACTTATGTATATTGTTGCCCTCAGTATAAAAATAAAAATATTACTACTGATTTTAAAATTTTGAAATCTCATTTATGTACATACGTTTGATACGTTTTTGCTAATCGTATTTTCCCTAATTTTAATACTATGGTAACGTTATGTGCATCTTATTTTTTCCTAATTTGTACCAATAGTCAAAGACCAAAGACGTATTTGATTTTGCGAATCCATTAAATATCAATTTTGAAATACGTAATGTATACAGAGATTTACGAATTTAAATTGCATGCAGTCCGACCCTAAGCAACAGGTAGCGCTACAACCAGCTGTGCTCGGTCTACCACAGGGGTATAAAGTTTAAGCCATAACGGTAGAATCTTAATATATAAAACAAAGTCGGGTTAGTTACACCATTTATAACTCAAGAACGGCTGGACCGATTTTGATGATCTCTGATTTGTTGGATTCGTCTCCACCCCGAATAGCAGAATGACTATTAAAAAAACAATTTACTTAAAAAAAAAAATTAGTACACATTTTTAAGGATTTTATGCTCTATCTAATTATAGTGGAACGCAGCCAATTTAGCGACATCTATCCACATAGTGGAAAAGTAAAAGTACAACGTGTTCTCACCCCTGCCGCTGTCTGTCAGTATATAACCAATAAAGGTTACATGTCGATTTGTTAGTTTTGTACGAGTGTTATTAATCCATACTAGGTAATACAATAAATGCGAAAGTAACTCTGTCTGTGTGTCTGTTACGTTTCCACGACTAAACGGCTGAATCAGTTTGGATGAATTTTGGTATAGAGATAGATTTGACCTTGGAGAAGGACATAGGCTACCTTTTGTCGCGAAAGTAAAACTTGAAGGGGTGAAATATGGGATGAAAGTTTGTATGGAGAACCCATCATATCTTCCGCTGAACCAATTTTGATGAATTTTGGTATAGAGATAGATTGGACCTCGGAGAAGGACATATGCTACCTTTTGTCGCGAAAATAAAACTTGAAGAGGTGAAATAGGGGATGAAAGTTTGTATGGAGAACCCATCATATCTTCCGCTGAACCAATTTTGATGAATTTTGGTATAGAGATAGATTGGACTTGGAGAAGGACATAGGCTACATTTTGTCACGAAAATAAAACTTGAAAGGGGTGAAATAGGGGATGAAAGTTTATATGGAGAATCTGTCATTTCTCAAGTTAGGGATATAAAAATTCTTTTTTATGCTTTTGGTAAGAAATAAAGAGTGTTTTAACGTTTTTCAAACATCATCCCTCAAGGCGGTACAATAGGGGGTGATTTCAATTATTTTTTATCTCTGTATCTATAGTTAAGTTTTAACGTTAGTACATTTTCGATATTTGTCGGAGAGGTAGTTTACATCATATGTACCTACATAATTAATAGTACCCGAGACATGTTTAGAAACGGGCGCTGTTAGGTGCGGTGCGGGGATTGGGTGGGCAGTGGGCGGAGCCTGTTACATGTACGATGCGAGCAGGTTGCCGACTCCCTACGCAGCGCATGTCTCCGAAGTAAATATGAAAAATTAATGGTACAAATGTAGCTAATCGTTATTTTAGCTTTACCCGTGCGAAGCCGGGGCGGGTCAGCTAGTTCTGTATAAAACTATACCAGTACTAATCTGTCAGGAATTATCCTAAATGTTATTTATGGTTGGAATTCCACAATCCCTTTACTACTTGCAAAAAAAGTAACGGTTAGTCTTGAACTATTGATTTAAATATTTCTACCGTTTCATAGTCCATAGTCTAGAAAAGGAAGAAGGTGGAAAATGTTCTTCAGTTTCAATGAGGTATTTGCACGATTGCACGTGACGTTTCGATATGGCGGATATGTCGGTTTAACAGCTGATTGTGGGCAAGGAAGCACCTATTTCTCATTACGTATTATTGGATGTTGCATCCTCAAAATTATGTATAACGTTTTATTTCGATTTTATGTGTATTACTTTCAAACGAAGTAGTAGAAGAGTAACAGATAAGCCTAATTTTGATAAATTTTTAAAAAATAATTTATAAGTAACGGTATTATTTTATTTTTTCCGAGGGTGAGACGGTATTGTTTTGGAATTTTTTTGTTAATACAATTTAAAAACATTTTATACTGTAAGTAAAATATGTAAATTTTTACGAATATTATGAAAGATAATGTTAATTTTTCTTAATTAAACTAGAACTTCAACATTTTTTTCACTAATTAACACTACTCTCAGACCTATGGCAGATGTATACAAATAGAAACAATGAGTATCATTGCCGACTTATCATTTTATTAATTGCTATATTACACATAATTTAAAGCCAAACTTCTACTACTAGTTATACATCATTATAAACAGAAATTGATTTAGAACTTTAATTTGTGAAAATATACGGGATTTTCCATTTAAAAAATCTGATGCGGCCAACACAAAACCTCCCGCTATTTAATTTTTATTAATTTAAATACATACCTACGTTTTTACTAATGCATAATATAGTTATATTATGTTCCATTGCATATAACTATTGCTTTATTTACTATTTTCTTTTTTAAATGTCACTATTATTAATTTGAAGAATTATTTTTTTGACAGTGATATTTACCTGTCAGTTACATTCATTTGAAATATGAACTGTGTAACAAAGGAATTGTGTTATAAGCCGGGTCCAGACTAGTAACAGAACATTGTAACGTAACAAGTTACAGTAACAATGTGGACGGGATTTTGTAACATGTTCCTGTAACAAATCGTGTTACAATGTTCTGTTCGGGCTTGTTCCATCATTTGTCGGTCTTTGCCGTCACATCAAAGGATGTTACGTTACGATGTTCGGGAAAGTTCGGACGCGTTTCTAGTAGTTGAGAACAGTCCAAGTTAGCATCTGCATCAGTAGTGACGAAGATTTTAAATTTAGCAAAAACTCAAAATCAGACGGATGCATTCTTGTGAAATTTTTATATAATCCACTGATTTGCTGAAATTTTAAATCTGTCAATAGGCTGGATCCACTATAAACATTTCGACTTTCATATAATTTTAGCATCGACCATCTACGCGACTTTGGTCTTTTTCTTTTAATACTATGGTTGTCAAATTAATACTGACGCGAACAATTGAACATTTATGGGAACTAACGAACATTCGCTGTTAAGTCTGGATGCTTGCCGTACATCGGACTACTGTACATGTTATTGTAACATGTTACGTTACAATGTTCTGTTACTAGTCTGGACCCGGCTTTAGCCTTCGGGATTTACAAAAAAAAAAGATTTTTAAATTTATCTGTAAAATATATAGAAAAAGTATTAATGTATTCCTGTAGAAAATTCAATAATCTTTATTTTCATAATGACATAAATTGCGAAAATATGGCATTTAATGGTATTTTTTGAAGAAAACCCATTATGAGCTTCAGGTAAAGTGCCATTTCCGGTTATCCGATTTACACCAAAATCTAATGGAATCATTCCATATTAGAATAGGGTAGAAATACAAGGTTTCAGAATTTTCTGAATGATAGTATTTGAGTTAGAGCCCAACAAAATCCTAACACATACACACATACGTACATCGTCGTGAAAATGTTAAAATTGGGGTCTAGGGACCTTTAAACGTGTTCATTTACTAAAATCTCGATATGTGATTTTTAGCACGATCCCTATACCTCCCTTACCAAGGGTAGTGGGAGGTAAAACTCAAAGTAAGATATTTTTCCGGAAAATTAGTAGGTCATGGAAAAAAAATGTTTATGCTAAATTATAGATTAGATTTATTAGACACCTCTTACATTTTCCTTGTATTTTTAATATTTCAGAAAATATGTATAAGCTGGACAAAGAAAAATCAACCAGCCTGTATATTCGTATGAAGTAAATATAATTCTATTTATAAACAAATAAATGTGTTTGGATTATTATATTATTCATATTTTACATATATTTTTGCGTATGTTATGGCCGGTTGCACAAACATAATTTAAATATTAAACTCGGCTTAAATTGACAATATTACATCGAAATGAAATGTCAGATGAATTATAATATATTGCTGTCAAAATTTTGATTGGCATTTTTCTGTTTAAACGTATTTTAAATTTATGCCTTGTTGGTGCAACTGAGCATGAGACTCTTTGCTGCATATTTTCTAATATCCTGCAAAATACAGGGTGTTATATAAGTAAGCGGACAACGCCCCATAGAAGTAAATATGTCAATAATTTTTATTTTACATGCTTTTTATAAGAATTGGAGCCCCATGAAACTAACCAATTACGTCAAGATACAAAATTTTGTGAATAAATAAAAATCAATGTATTTTCTGGAAAAAAATGTTGATTGTCAAAACTGACAAAATCATTGACGTCGCGGTAGATAATAGGTATTGAGACTTTCACAATGAAAAACTGCATGTTTATCATTAAGTGGAATTTTGATATTCAATAAACCAAATATAAATTGTACGTTAATGCAAAAAACGTTTCACGTCAGTTTTGACTTTTTTTCTCATAGAACATATTGATTTTTACTTTTTCCACAAAATTTTGAACCTTGACGTAATTGGTCAGATATAAGAGGCTCCAGTTCTTACAGATAACATGTAAAACAAAAATTATTGCCAGATTTACTATCTATCTATGGGGTTAGTTTTATAAATGTTATTTTTTCTCTAGCACTATATAAATTTTATAATCACCGCGTGTCACCCATTCGTTGGTTTCAACGAGTGTCATCCCCAGCACCTCTATGAACGAGACGGTCTTTATTCTATTTAAGTAAACTATTTTTATACTCAAAGAAATTGTACAACATAACAATTAGTTTACTGAAATCTCACGTTCAGTCATTATGTAAATATTTATAAATAATTTTAAAATAAGCAGAATACATCAGGTCTAGGAAATTTGAAAGAAAAACTAATGACTTATACTGTTTTATTTTTTTTCTTCTGTGCTTAATATACCATTTTATGTTATTGTAAATAATAATATGAAAATAATGACTTTTTTTTCAAAGAACAAAAATATTTATTACTCGTAAACTGCATATTCTCACACTAAATTATGTTTTCTTGAATGCAAATACGTTTTAGTTATGGTACTAGTTCAATTTGTTTTAGTTAGTGAATCCCATGCCAAAAACAATAAAATTCATAGTTCATAGTAAAACATTAAGCTGTTAATCATTCATTTATACTATGACACTATGGGTTTAACAATAATATATATTTTTGAAACTGATAAACTGTCTATAATATTATAATGGTTGATTGAATACATCCTTAGCTCTAGGCGAAACATTTTAAATAAATTTATTAGTAAAATAGTTAATAGCTACTTATGAAGCAAGAATTATTTATCTTTCTTTTCATATCACAATATTAATGTTAATATTCTGTTCATTTTGTAAAACGTTTATTTTAACAAATAATAATTAGGTATCTTTCAACGCTAAATATGCAGTCACGATGAAAACAGAAAACAAGCACAGAGTGATCAGATCAGAACGAGAATGAATCAGCAAATATTTCAGTTTGTCGTAATTATTTTTCTCATAAAACTATTGGTTTGTTGCTAAATCATAAAATACAGGAATGCTTATCGTCAACGAAAAAAGTGAGAACATATAAATTATGAAATAATGGTTTGTAAAGCATTGTTTTTGAAAAAACTTGTAAATTTAATTAATTGACATCAAAATCGTACATTTTTAATTTTTAATCAAACTATTTCTGAAACGATGTTACGAACTTCTTTTGTTTTTTGAAATGTTTTATAAAATACATACATCAAGAGTGTGAAATTTTGTTTTATTAGTTTCTGTTGTCCAGGTAACGTTATATAAATTAATTTTTAGGCAGTTGTTACATAAATAGTTGTTTTGCGTATCCTTTGGCAACCACTTTTATTATATATTTTACGGTAGTATTTACTTCACAGCCGCTTTTACTTTACGGTCGCATTTATTTTCTGAACTCAATTGTCAATAGATTGATTAAATGGCAAACAAATTTAACGTTGTAATACAGACAGCTTCATAAATTTTTATTGGAAAAATCATTACCGCTATTGCTATAGCTCATTTTCTTTTTCAACAAATTAATTATTGTATTTATTTTACTGTCGCATTTTTAGTTTGTAAGCAGATTGATTTTTGAGTTGTCAAGATGATATCGCAGCACTCTACAAGTGATGAATCAATCAGATATGAAACATATTTTTAAATAAAAATTATAACTTTGTTATAGTTGCCTAAAAAATGTTGTGCGCACCTCTGCTTAAAAATTTCTTTTCAGCCTCATCTGATTTGCTGGATTCGACCTTCGCCTCAGCTGCAAACTTCATATTCGGCCAAAATGATCACGATAACAACCTTGATACACAAATAATAACTATTATCTCAAAAAATACTATCATCTAAAAACAAAAACAATCAAATCTCATACCTTTGTTTTTTTCCGCATTTTTATTATTTCATAATACATTAGATCTTTCCCGCTGCAGTGAAGAAAATTTTAATTAGGTACCTACCTAATTTTCAAAACTGTTAAAAAACATATAAATAATTTTTAAAATTGTAATAGTTATCACATAGTTCGGAACAGGAAGAGATGGCATTTCTGAATACAGCATCTTTTTACCTCCCGCTGCCCTTGGTAAGGGAGGTATAGGTATCGTGCTAAAAATCACATATCAAGATTTTAATAAATGATCACGTTTTAAGGTCCCTAGAATCCAATTTTAACATTTTCACGATGATGTCTGTGTGTGTATGTATGTGTATGAATTTTGTCTTCGCTCTAACTCAAATACTATCATTCAGAAAATTCTGAAACCTTGCATTTCTACCCTATTCTAATACGAAAAGAAGCCATTTTGGTGTAAATCGGATATACGGAAATGGCACTTTACTTGAAGCTTATAATGAGTTTTCTTCAAAAAAATATCATTAAATGCCATTTTTTTGCATTTTATGTCATTGGAAAATTATAAATTATTGAATTTTGTGCAGGTATAAATTAATACTTTTTCTATATATTTTACAGATAAATTTAAAAATCATTCTTCTTTTTTTAATCCCGAAGCCTAAGACAAACACGATTCCTTTGTTACACAGTTTATTTTTCAATTGAATGTAACTGACAGGTAAACATCATTGTCAAAAAATTAATCACTTCAAATTAATAATAGTGACATATTAAATAATAAAGAAAATCGTAAATGAAGCAATAGTTATATGCAGTGGATCATATTATAGTTTGCAGCATTAGTAAAATACGTAGGTACGTATTTAAATTAATAAAAATTAAATAGCGGGAGGTTTTGTGTTGGCCATGTTAGATTTTTTCTCATATTTTCTATAGTAAATACGGTTGTTTGAATTTGTTATCTATTTTAATATCGTATTTACTGGTTCATTTTCACATCTCACATTATATTCGTATAATATATTAATGTTTCAGTGTTAATTAACTGATAATTTTTTAAACAGTCATAATTTTTGTTCAGAATTGCACCAAAAATTGAATTAATAATTTTATACTGAAATCCCGACCGACGGCAAAAATTATTTCAAATTGTCAATGGCACATAAGTGACCCCTGTGGTGTACTCTTCACGCCAACAATGAATGCCCGTGAGGTGACGCCTGATGAACGCCCACACAATACGAATATGTCATCATCATTACAGATATCTGTGTACAAAGCAGATTGGCATACCCAGTAATGGGTAATATGGCATGATAATATGTATATTATTATTAAAATTATTATTATTAATATTATTTTCAAAAATACCATACCTACATGTAATATTTCCATCGTTTAAAAGATACTATTTTGCACTCCTGTATGTAAAAACAAAGCTTCAAATATTTAATAAAGATAATATTTAGTTTATTTTTAAATTAACTATTGTTGTATAATTAATATTTTAAATTTTCTTTACACAAAAAATGTCATCTTGATGATTTTGTAAAAATATGAGATAAATGTGGGGGTCATCATCATTCTCAATGTCATTTCAAAATATAACAATAGGATATGACTACTGTAGTTACTGGTACTGTAATTATGTCAGATACATATGTATGTGATACGAAAATATATCATTATTAATCATTTTTACTACAAATTTGTAGATTTGTGTAAGTACCTATATTTTTCCTCGTTTTTGCTTTTACGGAAATTATTACCTTTTCAGATGTTATGTTAGTGTGATTATATGTGTAGATAAACAAAAATTCAAATTGTTATGATCACGGGTTTTCTTGACGTTTGGCATCAAAATCACGTGCCAACGACTTAATAATTCCTCGTACAACAAATGTGTGTCACATTGAAAACAAATAAAAATTAGCGGTCAAGACAACCAAGAAACTGAGGGTCAGAGGAAGAATAGTGTACAAGGTAGAAAAATATAGTTCTAAAAGGAAAAACAAATTAGTAAACATAGACATGTACTGAGCCTTCTCCTATTAAAAAATTTGATTCAATAGGTTTGCATAAAGTGACTTCTTGTAACCAGGACCGGCTTCATCTTTTCAGGGACTACATTTACTTTACTGAGGGGTCTTATTAAATCTTATAAAATACTAGTAAATGCGTATGTATGTGTGCGTGTGCGCTTATATGAATAACTACACAGGTTGTCAAAAAATAACGTTTACATATTTAAAGGACATATGATGAAGAAGAAGTAAGAAAGTCTTAATATATAAGGGTTCGGAAATCAATCGTTTTCGAGATACATTCGATTATATTTTTTGAATAAATTATATCTAGTTTTAATTATTTTTGCACGATCGTTACCGAAGTAGTAGATTTTATTTACATTTGGTTGCTAAGATAACAAAGGCAGTAAATTGTACAAAAAGCCCACGGGCGATAAATCAATAAATAATTTGTACATTAACCTGTAAACTGCATTTACCGCCCTTGACACTTAAATAACTATACACAAGGCACAATTATAAATATTCGAAATGTCCTCTTGCTATATCTATGCAACATATTGTTGAACTAGTAAGGATCAATAAATGCTTTATTTCAATATTCAGAGTACCTTGGACCCTGTAGAACTTTCGAACAACACTTCCTCAACACTTTTCATGGCATGAATTTGTCACTTTAACATAAATCAAAATTTATTATGATGCGAGAGAAACGCAGAACTCCCATTTTTTAACGATTATTAAGTAAACTAAACGACAAGTTTATTAAACTATCGAAAAGTAAAATCTGTTGTGGCTAGCACAATACCTCTCGCCATTTCCGTTTTACGTTACATAAGTATTGTATTGCACTAACCAAATATTGCTTTTTCTTTATTGTATTTAACATGTCTTGTGCACTCATAAAATTCTAATTAGGCATATCTATTTTTTAATTGTATGAGGAAGTTCCTAAATGTCAGAGATTCTTCCAATTCATTAAAGAGATTGGGGGTATTTCTTATGGATATATGTATTTTACCTATAATTTTATATATTTAATTACTAAACAATAAGAATAAGAAGAATTAAATGTACTTCCCAGAAAAAGCTTTGAGAATGTCACTAAAACTGTTAATTTTTGACACTGACATTTATTTGTCATTTACAAACTATGTTACAAACATTTGAATTTATCAACTGGTTTCCTTGGTGTAGTTTAGTCTGTGCGATTTATTACATCCGATTATGTATATTATACTGTCTATATCTCTAAAAATATGGAAGGTATAATAATTTTTTTAAACGTATCAAATGTAGAATTTTTTGTACTTCAATATTGCAATAACACAAATTTTCAAAAAATAATATTTAGAAGAATTTCTTAAGAAACTACTACTTCCGGTTGTTTAATTGTTACCAAAAACTTTTCAGCTCTTCCCATGAATATCAGATTGAGGAATTCATAGTTAAACAGGTATTAGTCTTATAGTTTTTGAGGAATCGTCTTTCCAACATACACCCACACACACACACACACACACACACACACACACACACACACACATACACACACACATCATCATAAAAATGTTGAAATCGGTTTCTAGGGACCTTAAAACGTGCTTTTTCTCTAAAATCTGGTAAGAGATTTTTAGCATGAATTCAATATCTCTCTTAAGGCCTGTGTCCACGATAATAAAAATCGATTCGAGATCTCGGATATAGTCCGCATTTCGATAACTCGGATTGTGGACACTACCAACTCGGGCGTGAACATCGAATAGAAAACTAGAATGGAAAAATGCGTTCTGTCCCATTTTCTCGTACAAGTTGCTAATTTCATTTACAAGTTACTAAATTAAAATTTTGGCGTTTAATTACTACTGCAACATACATATGTACGAGTATAAATAAGAATAATGCAGTTAAGATATGTAATAATTTCAATTCACACAAAATTGTATATAGCGGGTGGATACTTGAAAACCGAACATAGGACTTTATCATATAAAATCTTACTTTCGTAATTCCCTGCTCCCGAGTTTCTTTAGGTAAAAATGCTTCAAATAAAAGTTGAAGAACTTAAAATTCTGTATTTAATTTATTAAAAAAATTGATATTTGATCCTTTGTAAGGGCAAAAATTAGGTATAAAAACGTAGAAAATCTCCCCGAAAGTAACGATAGCCATGGAATTGCCTTCAAAAAGTATGCGCTGGAGATTTCTGCACTGTTGCCAAATCAGTGGCTATGTAAAATATGCTAAGTTGAGCATCAGTCCATACTCATTTGATGGCGAGTATAATGCCTGTTTTACATTTGTGATTTTTTCGTCAATTTAAAGAACTTGGCCAAGTTTTACAAATTGAGCTTGAAACACTTCCATTACTCTTACCAATTTTAAGATCAAACAATCGGTAAAATTATTGCACAACTTTAAATTCAGTTTTTTGAACTTGCCCAAGGGTCAAAATTAACAAATGTAAAAAAATATCAAATGTTAGCAATTTATCTGTCAAGCTAGACTAGTTTACTTTTATTATTATTTTTAATTTCTTTTCAAGTGCACAATTAATTTAAATTGATAGATAATTGTTCTCTTGAAAAGAAATAACAAATAATACCTAAAAAATAAATTAACCTATCTTGATAGATAAAATATTAGACATTTGTTAATTTATTTCAATTTTTTGGCCTTCGCTATTTTTGGTGTGATTTCGGCATTTTCATACCTAATTTCTGCCATTAAAAAGTATTAATTCCGATGCAGAATTTTATACTCTACAGGTTTTATTTGACGCTTTTTTACTTAAAATAATTAGGGAAGCAGGAAATTACGAAAGTATGATTTTACAAGTTAAAGTCCTATGTTCGGTTTTCAAATATTTACCCGGTAGAATAGTTTCGCACCAAACCAGCGAATAAATCGTTCATCACTTAAATTATACGTAAATTATTTAACACTTCGTTTATGTACACATTAGATTTATTCAAAAAAAGTGTAAATTATATTCCTACAATTATTACAAATCTGTTCCTAATGACATGTTCAATATGGGATTCTCGAAAAATTTAGGACTTGAGTTATGTTAGCGATACTATCACGATACAATACTTTTTGCTTCAATTTTTAATAGACCCATTTACGTTTTTAGTACGATGATGTTCACTTGATTTACATTAGCAATATGTATGTACCTATCATGCTTCGTTTCTGTTGAAATGCCTAGTTTGTATCTCAAATATTATTCCATTATTCGGATTAATCATTTTCAGATTATTTGTTTTTTTTTGTATGACTTTATATGGGTGTTATAGTTGACTTATTTAAACAGATTTTTAATAGGATACAAGTGATGAATAATCAAAAATGAAAATGACGACAACATAACAAAAAATCTGTTGTGGTCAGCACAATACCACTCGCCATTTCCATGTTATATATGTATTGTATTGCACTTCGCTATCGAAACATGACAATGACATCTGTCATTTATAAACTATGTTATAAACATTTAAATTTATCAACTGGTTTCCTTAGTTGTAGTTTAGCCTGTGTGACGTATTACATTCGATTATTCTATATATTATAGTGTCTTTATCTCTAAATCTATAATATATATAATAAAAATCTTAAGTGTATTAGATGGAGAATTTTATGTTCTTCAATGTTCGTAATAACAAATATTTCCAAAAAAATGATATTTAGAAGAATTTTTCTATGAAACTACTACTCCTGGTTGTCCAATATTTCAGCTATTCCCAGGAATATCAGATTGAGGAATTCATACGAGTAGTTAAACAGGTCTTGTCTTATAGTTTTTGAGGAGTCGTCCTTCCAACATCCACACGTATACACACACACACACACACACATCCACACACACATACATCCACACACACATACATCCACACACACACACACATCCACATACACACATCCACACACACACACACACACACACACACAAACACACAGACATCATCGTAAAAATGTTTCTACCGACCTTAAATCGTACTCATTCACTAAAATCTGGATATTCATTCGTTTCATAGTAATGATTAATTTAACTGATTAATTCAAACGACTATCGGCAAATTATACATCAATGAAAAGCCGAATGATTTTATTTATAGGTTATCTTTTTCTAAACATAGGCCCATAGCTCTATTATCAAACTTTGGTAAGGTCTTTGAAATTGCTTTATATAATAGTATATTTCCTCAAATACAAAACTGGATATCTCCGTTCCAACACGGGTTTGTTCCAAAACGCTCATCGCTAACTAATTTAGGTTTTTTTTGTCAATATGCATTAGAAGTTTTAGACGGTAAAGGTCAAGTTGACGTGATTTATACAGATTTCTCTAAAGCTTTTGACCGCATTGATCATGTTACTCTTATTAAAAAGCTTGATCTCTTAGGATTTCACAAGAATCTGTTAAATTTTTTTATATCTTATCTATGTAATAGACCACAATGTGTTGCTTATAACGGATTTATTTTTGATTACTTTATAGCGAAATCAGGAGTCCCGCAGGGATCCGTATTAGGACCATTATTATTCGTCCTTTTTATAAATGATCTTCCAACTAAGATAAATAATTGCCAGATTCTTATGTTTGCTGATGATGTGAAATTATTTTCCTCTATTCACACTCTTGAAGCTTGTGTACAACTACAATCTAATTTGGCCAATGTTAGTAACTGGTGTTGTACTAATAAACTGTACTTTAAAATAAATGTCAAGTAATGTCATATACGAGGAAACGTAACATCATATCTTATACTTATAGTATTGATGATGAGCCTTTAAATCGTGGAACCGTTATAAAAGACTTAGGTGTCATTTTTGAACCTAAATTTGCCTTTCAGAACCACATAGCTAACTTAGTTAAAAAAGCAAAACTATTGGTTTCATAATAAGAAATAGTAGATCAATTAATAATATAGTTGGTCCGTTATCAGAATGTACCGTTATCACTATAGAAACGTATTTTTTACAAGATGATTGGTATGTTTATTTAAAATTTAAAATTACTTCTCGAAAAGGTTCAACGTAAATTTTGGAAGTATCTGTGGCTAAAAACATATAAAACCTACCCTTCAAGAGGATATAACCACCAGGAATTGCTTTATACTTTTGAATTTTCAACGCTTGAAGCCAGACATTTTGAACAAAGATTGGTTTTTTTATATAAACTCATAAATTATGAGATTGACTGTAGCTATTTACTGTCTAAATTGAAATTTTTAATTCCTCGTATTGCATGTCGAAACGCTAGTACATTTTTTATTCCGAAAGCTACTAACTACACTTTGTTACAAATGTCTCCTGTTTCCACAATCTGTTTTTAACTGCTCTTTACATGATATCCGCAATGTAAATTATTATAATTATAATTGATATTTGTACACATATTAATATTGTTCATCAGTCTTGTAATGTAACTTATCTTATATATTACCTATGTATTGGACTGTAGTCTGTAAAGTAATAAAGCTTATAATAATAGTAATAAAGCTTATGAACTTGTCATATTATTAATTATTTCAGAGGAAAATTAAGATACATATCAATAATACTGGATATTTCTTTACGATAATATTATATAGGTAGTCGTATAGTTTGCACATGTCAGAAATTCGTAGATTCAAATCTTGCAGCTGATAAAAAAAATACGAATGCAATTATGTTTAAATTTTTATGCATATTAACATAAATCGCGAAATATATTTAAAGGTGTTTTACTAAGAAACATTACAGCAGCGTTTCTGTATCTTTTCAAGGCGCGACTCAAATATTTAACAATAGTCCACATTAGTGAGGTTAAGATTACAGTGACAGATCAACTGAATTTGTAGGTTAGTTTTAGATTTCACCCTGTTTGTCTTTACAGGTATAATATAAGGTGGTTATAAGTTTTTTCGTTTTTGTTGTTTGCGATGTCTGAAAGGGTTATTACGTTATCCGAAATATATATTTTCTTTGCCGACGATCTAAATTGTGTTCACAGAGAAGAAAATGCATGTGCAAGTCAGGATTAAATAGAATCGAAAACAGCTGCAATCTACGTTTTAATTAATTTGCACTTGCTGTTTTAATTACAGTTTATTCAATAATTTTGGGAGTTTTAGATATTTATACGACATAAGTAGATAGATAATACATTAGAGATTTGTATTTATAAAGTTTAATAAATAAATTTGCATTTTAAAGTTCTTTTGAACATTTTGAAATTAGCATACTTTTGTTCCCGTATGAATAACATGGGAGTATAAATCGGCAGAGGCGAGTTAGGGTTTTAGATTGAATTTGCCGCCACAAACTGATCGTTACACTATCGTGGTCTATTATATTACAATGGTCCCGCGACCCAAATAAAAAATTAGATATTTATAAATAAAATAATATAAATTTAACACCATAATAAGATCAACAAATTCAAATAAAACGAAATTTGTTACAATTTGGTACATGAATATTGAATATGATACAATTTTAATGCCATCCGAATATGATTGAAAATGCATTTCTTAAAAATTTAAAATAAAAAATACGAGAGTCTTACAATAATTAATCTTAATTCTTAATTAATGTGGCTGCATAAGTTTTGAAAGTTCTTCAAATCGCAGTTTTATATTTGAAAGACACCATTCATTTTCTTGTTAGAGGTAGTTCCTAAAATTTTATTGGTTTTTCTTTTTTTAAACAAAAAATAACTCAAGGTCTCGGTAGGGTTATTAGCAGTAACAATTCTGCATTATATTGCTAACATTAGTAACATTTATAGTCTAAAGTCTAATATATATAGTGCAATGTAAACACGGGCGCGTGTGAAAGCGTTGAAATTGTTAAAAGTATGCTTTGAATAAGTTGTTTATTATTTATTATTGTTACTATAGAGTGTATTGATATGATTGATGTGTATATGATAATTTATTTTCTGTCAAAATATTTACATTCTGAAATAAATAAATATTTAAACCAATATTAAATCTTTAAAAGGTTATGGTGCCCAGTTCATGCTTTAAATTGAGTGAATTGGTATTATTGCATTGACTAAATATCTCAGTTTTGTATAAGGAAGAGTTTTCTTCACAAGTCAATGGATCCTAGAATTAATATTGGTATTTTGGACGGAAAAGTCAATTGGGCAACTTGGAAATATAAGGTGCAAATTCTTCTAAGAAGTATTCCAGGAGCATTAAATGTTGTTGAGGGTGTTCTAAAGAAACCGGTAGAACCTAATTCAACTGCATCAAAAGAGGAAATAGCTAAATATGATTTAGAAATAGATAGATTCTTAAAAGCTGATGGGAATGCGCTTTTAGTGTTAACAACAAACATGTCAGAAGAAACACTTCAGAAGATCATGCGTTTCACCAATGCAAGAGATGTGTGGCTGGAACTGCATAGATTATACGAAGGAGTGACAGATGATAAGGCCTATGATCTGTGTATGCAATTCTTTATGTACCAAATGCAAACTGGAGATGATATAGCTGCTCATCTCTCAAAATTGAAGAATTTGTGGAATAATTTGGTACAAGAAATTAATAAAGAATGCAATAATGAAAATGGTTTGCCAGATATTTTATTAATTTGTAAAATTTTGGGAACATTACCCCAGGAATATTTTTCTTTTAAGTCTAGTTGGCTTCTGATTCCTAAAAACGAACGCAGTATCGACAATTTAACAAGTCAGTTATGTTCACATGAACGAGCATTAACATTGAGAAGTAAAGATCCTGCAAGTAATGCAGAAGCTCTTGTCACTAAGGCTAACATTACAAAGAAAAATAATTACAAATTTAAACCTAAAAATTCTGATGCAAATATGGTTTGTCATTACTGTAAGAAAACAGGTCATCGCATTAAAAACTGTTACAAATGGAAAGCTGACGGTCGACCATCTAAAACGGCTGAAAAAAGTTCTGCTTCTAACATGATTTTGATAACTTCGACAAGTTGCACTTTTCTTTCTGAATGTGATAATCATAATTGGTTTGTTGACAATGGTGCAACAAACCACATTTGCAACAGATCTGATTTGTTTGTTTCATTTGACCGATTTTCTGGTCCTCATGTGGTAACCACTGCTAGCGGCGACTCTGTAAAGGCAGTCGGAAAAGGAAATATTGTAGTTGAAGCTCAAGTTAACGGTCAATGGAATACGATGACGCTCTCTGATGTATGGTATGTGCCCCAGTTAAAGAAAAATTTATTTTCTGTTTTAGCAGCACAGGACAAGTATCCTAATAACAGCGAATTTGTTTCAACTGCAAATATCTGTAAATTAAAAGTAAATGGAAATGTGATACTTGTTGGCCATCGTGAAACTTATGGAGGTTTGTACAAGTTGATGATGAAACATGTTATTCCAAATTCAAAAGAAGCATCTTCAGTAGAATCAACAAAAGAAAACTTACTTCAATTATATCACGAACGTTTAGGTCATCAGAACAAGAGACATGTAAAATTAGTAATAGAACGAGAATTAGGTATTAAAGTTGATCTAGACAGTGAATTATGTGAAGGATGCATCTATGGAAAGGCTCATCGACTGAAGTTTGGAACCAGGGAAAGGGCTACAATTCCAGGTGAATCAATAAATTCAGATGTGTGTGGACCATTTGCTGCTTCATATTCAGGCTACCGATACTTTGTATTATTTAAAGACGATTTTACAAGGTATAGATTTGTTTATTTTATAAAAGAAAAATCGGAAGTACAAGATAAGTTAAAACATTTCTTGAAAGAATGTGAAGCAACTGGACATAAAGTGAAGAATTTTTTAAGCGACAACGGAGGTGAGTTTGATAATAAAACTGTAAGGAAAATTCTAGAAGAAAACGGTATTAAACAGATTTTAACTATGCCTTACACTCCGGAACAAAATGGGTGTAGTGAACGTGAAAATAGAACTTTGGTAGAAGCAGCAAGGGCAATGAAATATTCACATGAAGATCTACCTCAGTCATTGTGGGCAGAATTAATAAATACTGCTAAGTATATCCTAAACAGAACAGGTCCAACAAAAGTAGATAACAAGTCACCTCATGAATTATGGTTTGGAAGAAAACCAAGTTTGAAACATCTCAGAATCATTGGAACGATATGCTATGTTCATATTCCAAAACAAAGAAGAAAGAAAATGGATAGCAAAGCTGAAAAAGGCATATTAATTGGATATGATTACGGTGGATATAGAATATGGAGTAAAGAAAGAAATAAACTAATTCGTTCTAGAGATGTAATTTTCAGAGAAAAGATTTTACTCTCTAATTATGAAACAGTGGTTAAAGAAGAGTCAAATTTAAAAAATGCAGAAGAAAAGGTGAAAGAACCGAACAGTAATGAATTCATAAATGAAGATTCAGATACAGAAAACCAAATAGAAGAAGCTGAAAATTCAAATAAAGAAAATGAATTCTATGAGCAACAAGAATCAAAAAGAAGTACACTTCGAGATCGTTCTACATTGAAACCACCAGAAAGATTTTGTTATTACGTGGACTCAGTAGCAATGAATCTTATGAATGAAATAGCTACTCCAGAAAACTACGGTGAAGCCACGCATAGCAAAGAATCAACAAGTTGGCTTCATGCTATGAATGAAGAAATTAACTCTTTAAATGAAAATAATACATGGACTTTGGAAAATCTACCAATGAACAAGAAAGCAATTCCTTGTAAATGGGTTTATCGTATTAAATCCAATCCAGATGGCTCTGTTGAACGTTTTAAAGCACGACTAGTTGTAAAAGGCTTTGCACAAAAGAAAGGAATAGATTTCGAACAGACATTCAGTCCAGTAGCGAAGATGAGTACAATCAGGACTTTATTAAGTGTTGCTGCAAGTGAGAATATGATTTTAACTCAATTTGATGTTTCAACAGCATTTTTGTATGGAAACTTAGAAAAAGAAAGAGAAATATATATGGAACAACCCGAGGGATTTAACGACGGTTCAGGACAAGTCTGCAGACTAAGAAGAAGCTTGTATGGCCTCAAGCAAGCTCCACGCTGCTGGTACAGACGTTTTGTGGACTATTTATTCAAGATAGGTTTTAAAGAATCCCAAGCAGATCCATGTTTATTTATCAGAAAAAGAGATAGGGATAAAATTATAATTGCTCTCTATGTAGATGATGGGTTAGTTGCTAGCACCAATAAAACAGATAGTGAAGAATTCATTAACCAACTGAAAAAGGAATTTAAAATTACTACCAAGTCAGCTTCTTATTTTCTTGGCTTAGAAATTAAAAATGAAAATAATCATCTAAAAATAAATCAAGAAGCTTACACAAAGAAAATATTAGAAAGATTTGGAATGAAAAATTGTAGACCTGTACCAACTCCAATAATTAAAGAAGATATTCAGCCAGTGAAAGCAAATGAGTACAAGGAAGAAGAGAAAGAGAAAGATTTTCCGTATAGACAGGCTATAGGTGCTTTAATGTATTTAATGGTTGGAACGAGACCAGATATAGCTTACGCAGTAGGTGTATTATCTAGAAAATTAGAAAACCCTACATGGGAAGACTGGATTCGCGTAAAAAGAGTGTTTCGATATCTCAAAGGAACCAGTAAAGTTAGTATACATTACAAAACAAATTACAAAAAGGGAATTCTGGAAGGATTTAGTGATGCAGATCTCGGAGGAGATGTATCAACTGGAAGATCAACTACTGGAGTTGTTTGTATGTATGCTGGCGGAACAGTGTCTTGGTTAAGTCAGAGACAGACTTCAGTATCTATTTCTACAACTGAAGCCGAAATAGTGGCAGCAAGTGAAGCTACGAGAGAAATAGTTTGGTTAACACGTTTGTTAAAAGATTTGATTGATTTTAAAACAGTTCCTTATCTGCATGTTGATAATGAAGCAGCTATTAAATTAGCCCAAAATCCGGAGTATCATCGAAGAACCAAGCACATCAGGTTGAGACATTTCTTCGTTAGAGAAATTGTTATGGATGGACAACTTAACATCAAAAAAATATCTTCAGAAGAACAACTGGCAGACGTGATGACAAAACCGATAAATAAACCCAGAATTATTAATTTTATGAAGGTTCTAGGACTTTATTAGATGTTTGTTAAATTCAATGAAATGTATTATTTATTTTAACAATTTATTCAAAGAGGGAAAGTGTTAAAAGTATGCTTTGAATAAGTTGTTTATTATTTATTATTGTTACTATAGAGTGTATTGATATGATTGATGTGTATATGATAATTTATTTTCTGTCAAAATATTTACATTCTGAAATAAATAAATATTTAAACCAATATTAAATCTTTAAAAGAAATCGCTTGAAAAATAGCTTAAATATTAGGTACTTTCTGAAACAGTTTTCTCAAATGTAACACAAGCAAATGGCTTCAAAATTTAAAGACGCGTAAATTAGTATTCTTTCTAGTGCGCGACGGAGTTTCATGATTCTTACTTATATGGTTTAATTATAATTAATAAAAGAGTAAGTGCGTGTTTTAGCAAAGATTTTAAAGCTGATTTTTTTGACTTTCTGGAAAACTTATAAAAACGAAATTTTGTCCCGCCTTAATACTTGACGTATATTTTAAAAATATGAAAAAATAAAAAACTTACTTATAACAGTTTTTGAGAAAACTGCTTTGAAAAATATTGTCATATGCGCAATGTTAACAGTTTCTCGATTTTGCCGCTAGGGGCAACGAGACAGTTTACATTATCAAAACTGATTTCCTTGTCAATGTAGCGGCAACTTTTCTTTTGGAGTGTGAGATTTCCCCAAAAGAAAAAGGCCCAGGTAGAAAATAAATAAATTATATTAGAATTATATTTGAATTGAAAGGACAGTACAAATTTACACATTTACATTATTATCCACAACCCAAAGAAACAGCTTTGAAATTATTGTCAAGATTTGATTAATTCTTATAAAATAATTTTTAGTAATACCTATAATAGTTCGTTCATTTTATTTTACATTATTTCAAATAAAAATCACAAGGAATGATTGGGAAAAGTATAAATGAAGTTATGGTTCATAAATTAGCATTTATTAAATTGTCGTAATACATTTTTTTATATGGTAACCCATACTATTTCTGACAAACTAATATTGCTTATACAAAAGGCTTAATTTTGGTAGCATTTTCGATTTCCAAAATTTTAAATTTTAAATGGCACAAATGTGACCCCTGTGGTGTAGGTACTCTCCAAGCCATCAATGAGTGCCCGTGAGGTGACGCTCGGTAAATGCCCGTACGGCACAAATATATCATTACCGAAATCTGTGTACAGAGCAGATTGACACACCTAGTAATGGGCAGTGATGATATAATTAATTATTTGTTATATATTATTCTCATATACAATATGACTGCATTTTTTAATTTTTAGTCCACTTATTTGGAGATAAAAGTTTAAAAAGAAATTAATTTTTCCAAATCTTGCAACCTTTACTGCTATAAACTCTGAACCGTTGAACCAATTTTGATGAATTTTGGTATAAAGATAGATTGGATCTAGGAAAAGGACATAGGCTACCTTTTGTCGCGAAAATAAAACTTAAAGGGGCGAAATTGGGAATGAAAAATTGTATGTTCGAACCCATCATTTCTCCCGCTGAACCAATTTTGATGAATTTTGGTATAGAGATAGATTGGAGCTAGGAGAAGGACATAGGCTACCTTTTGTCGCGAAAATAAAACTTGAAGTGGGTTAAATAGGGGACGAAAGTTTGTATGGAGAACCCATCATTTCTCAAGTTAGGGATATAAAAATTCTTATATATGCTTTTGGCAAGAAATAAAGTGATTTAGCGTTTTTAAAAAATCATCCATCAAGGCGGTACGATAGAGGATGATTTCAATTATTTTTTATCTATAGTAAAGTTTTAACTGTTAGCAGATTTTCGATATTTGTCGGACAGATAGCTTGCATCATATGTACATAAGTAAAAGCCTGTTACATGTACGATGCGAGGCAGGTTGCCGGCTCCCTACGCAAAATAACTGGTACACGCGTAGCTAATCGTTATGTTAGCTTTACCCGTGCGAAGCCGGGGCGGGTCAGCTAGTATTATATAACTGTTTATTTGAAATTTTTTCATATTTATTTTACTAGCAAAAGACGTTATTTGGATAAACATTTGATACTGTTAGCACAATTTACAATTCTTCTTTTTTATTTACCCTTATCGAACAAATATAACACAAAAAATTAATAGATAAGAAATAACTGGCACGTAATTCGCGCCATTGTGTCGTGAAATAATGCATACTATATTTTATAGATATTATTTTCGCTATAATACTATCAGAAAATATGAAGACATAGAACAGGTATGGTTTATATTAGGGCTGTCAAAATCTTCTGAAATTGCTAACCGGTTAACCGTCGGTTTACAGACCGGTTAACCGAATAACCGAATAACCGGTTTTAAGTCAATAACCGGCCGATTTTTAACCGGTCAGAAAAACCGGTTTTTAGCCGGTCAAAAAACTGGTTTTTAACCGGTCAAAAAACCGGTTTTTTAACCGGTCAAAAAACCGGTTTTTAACCGGTAAAAAAAAACGGTTTTTAACCGGTCGGAAAACATGTTTTTAACCGGTCAGAAAACCGGTTTATAACCTTTAATTTGGTGCATGTTCAAAAGTTTCCTCAAAACGTATCGAGTTTTAAGGGCGCCGTTAACTTTTAGGAAACATCGTACTTCTTCTTTGGGAAATAAATTTCGGTAAACTTTGCAAAGTTTCCCTGTGTGCACTAAAATCTTGACAATTTATTGTTTAGCAATGGTATATGATATACGTATATATGGTATGCGAGCAATATCTTCGATTATTATTCATGTTTCACCAACTCCGTATTGATTCGGAAAGTTGTTGAAATGCTGTATTTAAAATTGTTTTCGATGTTGCTCATATAGATCATCGCGTCTAATACAACTTTTAAAAATTTTTGTCATAAATTTTAATTATTACTGTATATTCAACGATTGCTGAAGATGGGCTTTCCCTAAGCCCGAAGCGTCCGTAATAATAGTATATTACATCCGAGGTGGGAAATGTTTCATTACATCCGAGGGCTTACGTATATTACCGAGAGACGAAGCCTCGAGGTGAGATAAAGCGCGAGGCTGTAATGAAACTCCCACCGAGGTTATGTATCTTATTATATTCACAATCATCCTCATTTTAAATCAATAATTTTCAAAATAAATCAATGAGTTTTAACCTTTAATTTTATTAATATTTTTTGACAGCTCTCTTAAAATTTGTTTTAACTTACTTTATTATAAGGATCTATGACAATGTTGCTAGGCAACCTCTACATAAACGTTTCCAACCCAAGAGGTAAAATCTGTTATTTCCAACCTAAGAGAATGTCATTAAAGTTAAGAATGACGTATTTCCCAACCTCCAAAAGGTTAGGAATCGGTATATTACTATAATGATTGCGAATAAAGAATTTTACAATACACGTGGACCATTTATGCCTTTTGTTTTCATCTATAAACCATTCAACGCTTGGTCCTTTCACCCCTTTCTTCATTATTAATATCACGAGCTTATATTTAATGAGAGAATATAATGAATTTTTATTAAAATTAACTGTCAATGTTGTAAAAATGCCATAGCAGTTAGTAACGAATAGAAATAAGGTGATATTCTTTGTTTTTTATCATCGCTGTGATAGACATGTAACTATGGAAATTCTGAATGTTGATTGGCGGAAAACATATCACGTGACTAATGAATTATTTCCTATTTCAATGTAATTTACTTTTATTTCAAAAATATTATTAAAAGAAATAATAACAAATTAAGGTTGGTAACATTGACAGTTTCAATAAGCATTTGAAATTTATTTATTTTGATATATGGCATTTTGTCAAGAGCTATTTAGACGTTAGGTTATAGTTTATTTTTTTAAAAAAAAGAGTGCTATGAACCGGTTAGAAACCGATTAAAAACCGGCTATAAACCGGCTACTAACCGGTTAAAAACCGGCTATTGACCGGTTAAAACCGGCTATTGACCGGTTAAAAACCGGCTATTGACCGGTTAAAAAACCGGCTATAAGCCGGTTAAAAACCGGCTATTAACCGGTTAAAAACCGGCTATAAACCGATTAAAAGCCGGCTAAAACCGGTTAACCGGCTAGCCGAATATTTCATTATTGAAAAACCGTTAACCGATTAACCGGTTAACCGAATACTTTTGACAGCCCTAGTTTATATACACCAATTACAGTTAGAATATGCAACCAAAAATTAATCCGATTACAAGAATTTGAGGTATCATTATTCTCTAAAGATAGATCCTATTCTCTAATTGCATATTCATCACGAATCAAGAAAAATGTTGTTACTATAATCTAGTTAAAAACTAACCAGACTCCAGATTGCAAGAGATTTGAAATACCGCACGCTATCGAGAAATAAGATGTTATAATGTTTCCACAAATTTTAAGTAAATAATGTGTTTTATAGTCAAAATAACAGGATACAGCGGTAAGCATTATAATTCTTAGTTGGTGGTTAAATATACCGCTGAGTGACATAGAACTTGAAATATACCTTTCAGTTCAGAAAGATAGTGGGTGAGGGGGTCAGATGAGAAGTAAAGTTTGGCAAAGGATTTCGGATTCTAACACTTGCGTAAAAGTACAAGTGGCGCCTACAGAAAGCGTCCAACGGTTGTTATGACTACTAACGCTTTCACACGCGCCCTTAAGCATAATATTCCACGGAGGCGCAAAATTTCAAGGGCTTCTGGCATAATAGTTGTTTTTTCGTGTGGGAGCAAACATGTCAAAAAACTCCAAAAGTCCATGGAAATTCAAAAACTCGCTACGCTCGTTAAGATACTTTCATTCAAAATCACTAACTTCCCGCACTTGATACAAAAATAACTTTTATGATACAAGTATGTGTTCAACAAATTTCTTCTTCATCCTAATACATAACGTCAAACCTACCATTATCTAGCATAATGAAAACAATTATTGTTAAAACATCGTTGAATAAAAAAACAATAAATTAATTTATTTTCTCACCGATATGCTTTTGTTAACAGTAATCGTTTAATACGTAATGAAAGTTCCATTTAATTTGAATTGGTCTTAACACTTTCGCTGCGTATTAATGCACGCGTCGCACCCGCAACGCGGTAATGAGTTTTGGCGCAATTCTAGTTTTTTTTCTCAATTTGTTAATATTATGTGTATGTAGAAGTCTTTACTCTTATTTTTCAGTATTTTTTTTTAAACGCATACGATGCGTCGGCAGCATTGTGGACACCTTTTGTTCGGCAATGCTAACGACGCACCTATGTGTCCAACCTCTTGAATTCTGAAATCAATATTTTAGACAAATCATGTTTATTTGCTTGATGTTTTATCTTTTATTTATGTAATAGCCATTATTTTAATATTTGTGTTTTTAGCCCTTTTGAGTGTAAATAGCCCTGGTCGTTGTCACCCAAGACGCAAAAAAAATCAAACTGTAAACTAACCCCACAAATCACTTTTCTGTAGTTGTCTGATAATGCTGGCCAACGCACATTGTTCTCTTTACAAGGCTGACGAAACAATGCCGGTTGAAACAAGATAGAGTACTGGACGCACCTGATGCGGCGTGCGCAATGGTTCGACAACATACGGGACGCAACGTGTGCGTCGTACGCAGCGAAAGAGTTAATATAATACTTCGCACACAATAACTTACATATTAATGTGTTTATTATAGAGTATTATAGAGTGGGAGTACATAAATATGTATTTCTTAAAAAATATCTTTTTTTTGACAACCGGTCGTACAAAACCTAGCCCTTTTATAAAACGCGGCCAAATTGACAAACCTTCATTGATAGATCGATGTCAATCTAGCTAGACGTTTTATAGAATGACGAATAGCAGCACACTACATTTTCGTTCTCAATTTCTTTAATTACTCTTAAACGCAACCTAATCTATCTATAGCACAAAACTCACGCGTGGAAAACTTTGGCAGAGTTTTATGCATTAGGTTATGTTGTTTTATTTAGATTTGGAGAAATATACAAGCTACGCAAGCTCAATGTTGTTTTATAAAACGTTTAGATGCCTTGTCAGAATGTATACGAAATAAAATAAATAAATATATATCATCACGTCATATTACCTATTTCTAGGTGTGTCAATCTGCTTTGTCGCAGATATCGGTAATGATAATGACATATTTGTACCGTTCGGGCGTTTACCAAGCGTCACCTCACGGGCACCACAGGGATCACTTTTGTGCCATATAAGACTCGAAATATTTGGCGTCGGTCGGGATCGAACCCGGTTCCCTCAGGCTCGCGACCAGACACTCAGGCATGCGCCCACGGGACCCCATAAATGTATACGAAGGTTTATTAATTTGGACTGGCCCCTGGTCGCGTTTAATAGAATTATTAATGCATTATTAAAAAATCAATTATATGTAGCGATAACCAGTGCCGTAACTAGGTTGGTGCAATAGGTGCATAGGTACAGGGCCCACTTGGTCGGGGGGAGGGAGGAGACTCAAAAAGCAGTTAATAAAAAATTGTTTTATCAAATTTTAAATTTTACCGCCATTTACTGCTGCCCGGTCGTAACACACTCTTCCTGTTAAAGTTACTCACTACACTAAAGATATATAAAGTTCCGCCTTTTCCTTTCTTTATGGATCGTCTTTAGGGTCAATGAGTGTTGCTGATTTACAAAAATCGGCAGCAGACCTCTTTATTAAGATTAGTTATGATCAACTATCGGACAAGAACGATAATCCATCCTTTCTATAATCTCTATTGTTAAAAAGCCAGAAAAGTGCAATAAAATAATTGTTAATAACAATAATTTGTTATAATTTATTTGTTTTATTTTTACTAAAACATAATTAATTAAGAAGTCCAAAAACAAAATCTTGCACAACATAATAACAATCAATTAACATTCAAAATTAATTAAGTTACATTATACATTAGGTTTTCAATGAGCAATTATTTGACTAATTAAACCAGCTAAATTAAATTAACCAACATTTTAACACTCTTATTAAGCTAAGCATCTGTCATGAAACAAAATATCGTATTTAACAGGGTGATTAAAATGTAATTATTTATTACGATTTTAATCAACTTTCATGGAACCTGGCATAAGCGTTTTAAAATGACTGATTTTACAATCTGGTTTAAAACATACAAACATTTTTTTTTTATCTATTGAGATTTTATTATTATACCTATCTTCTAAAAATATGAAGATAAAAAATATATAAAATAATCGGATGTTATAAATTTTACAAGTTGAAACATATTGCTACTTGATTTTGATAATTTAATTATAACAATATAGTTAGTTTTGATAAACATCATAAATATCATGTCAGTCAAAAAATAAATAAGGTGTATTTTGTGTTATGTCAATAAACCAAACTATTTTGTAGATTTTAATAAATAAATACTTGTTAAGTTTGTTCAAAAAATAGTGGATTACCTACTTCAAATATGCTTCTTTAAAAAAAGTAATCGGGAAATTCAAATGTTTGTAATTGACAGATGAACGACAGTGTAAAAACTTAAGTGTAGTTTAAAAGTTTAATTCATTAAAATAATTCTCGAATAATTATTTGTGGTATTTTCAAATGTCATTACTAAAACAAGTTAATGATAATGATAGATAAAAATTATATATATACATATAATAACAAACAAAATTTGCATTAGTATTTATAAAAATATATCAAATGTCATTCACAAATGGCATCTTCAATTTTAATTTAAAAATACCTTAAAGGTATGTGTTGGAAAAACTTTTGTATGTCACACAAGAATAAAGACCTTTTATCAGCAATGAATATGTCTTTATTTATTTGCACCTTAAGTAAATAGGTAATTATCAATGTGAATCTCGTTACAAAAATAAAATGACATTAATAGAAGGTAATATGCTAGCCCTATCAAATATTTTGTTCATCTTTTGTTCATGATAAATCAAAACAAATGATATTCCGCCTAAAATTCTTTTGTATGTCACACAAGAATAAAGACCTTTTATCAACAATGAATATGTCTTTATTTATTTGCACCTTAAGTAAATAGGTAATTATTAATGTGAATCTCGTTACCAAAATAAAAAGACATTGATAGAAGGTAATATGCTAGCCCTATCAAATATTTTGTTTATCTTTTGTTCATGATAAATCGAAACAAATGATATTCCGCCTAAAATTCTTTTGGAACAATTCTAAAAATGGCCAAAAATTGAGATGCCTCGCAAAATTCGGGACGATTGCGTACCTTACTTAAAAATCACTTCAAATACATATAGAATGTTGCGAAATATTTCATAAAATGCTATATGTATTTGAAGAAACATGAGACATTTGCAGAGCAATCAAAAATTTGAATTACTTGTAAGTATATAAATTTGCAATTAAATAATAATAAAAAATCAAATTGAGTTTTTCGTAATTAGGTACTAGTTCTAACTACTTCAATATCAATGGCAAACCTTCATACGTGGTCTCCATCCGCCAAGGATTTTTAAAAGAAATATCCCCTCATCCTCACACTTAGTAATTTTTATTTAAGTTCGACCGGTTTGGGTCTAGCTATCATTTTTGCAAGCTCCCGAGAGGTAAACGGTCGAAAGCACTTCGTGTATTTATCAATTGAAAGAGAAAGTAAACAAAAGAAAAAGCGTTTGACAATATTATTTAACGCTAGCAACCTTGAAAACTCGTTCATTCCGAAGAAGCATTGTTGAACGTATTTCTACAATCGCGGTGTTCCTATGATTTAAGCAGGCGGGAGTTGTCTGTTTACTGCATTGTGGTGCGGGCATAGTGGGTAGCTATATACACTACCTCTGTACGCTACGGGACTAGAGCAAGTTTATGTTTGATTATGAGATAGAATAGTGAAACTGTACGACATTGTTAGTGTTGGTGATGTTATAAACTATTAAAATGAATACGATTATACCACAACAGTATTTGAAAATTGAGAGACCCTTATATGATCAAAAAGGACTACAGGATGCTTTAGAATATGAAAAACCCTCTGGAAGATGTAAGTAGTATTTCTTTTAAAGAACATATTGATAATAAATGGAAGTTATTTGCAATAATACGACAATAATTAAACAATTTTTTCAGAAAGAAAATGTAAATTTTATTTTACAATGAATAAATAATTTCACATATACTTTATTTTAAATAAATTAAATTTAATATAAATTTCATTTCAGAAATCTTGGAAATTTTAATGTTTACTTTTGTATATTTATTTTTGATTACGCACATAATTTTCTTATCTATAAATTAAACAATAAGATTTCCAGCGCATGTCAAAAATAGATTTACTGTTGTTATTATTCCGAAAGTTATGAAACTGGCATGCTTGTAAAAAGTCATAAACATTTCTATTTTGTATTAAAACATTTCTTACGAGATAAAAAATCTTGAAACTATTACAAATATAAATGAGCGGTGTACTTTTTATTGAGTAAATGAGAAATTTTGTGTAAATATAATATTATTAGCACGTTTGAAATTTATAAGACTCTCTAACCTTCAGCAATTCCTAAATAACAATCGCACGTGCTTTCGAAACTAGTTCACCATGTACCTATTAGTACACCTTTTAATTATTATATGGAAATGAAATAAGGAAATTAAAATTTTATTATTCCTGTTTACTTGTGCAATTAAAAATTTCTTGAACTTGAAATATGTACTTATAATTATCAAGGAGAAAAGAAAACAAAGTTGATTGAAACAATGAGAAAACCAAATAAAATCAAGTATAATTATTATATAAATTATTGCAATTTGTTACATTTCTACTTAGCTTTAATAGATTTAATAATATGTTTTTCTCTGAGTAATTTTAAAAATGAATAAGAAAACAATATAGTGAGAAATAAAATAGCAAACTAGGTAGGGAGGTATGTTTGTTATTTGAGAATAACAAATACAATAATTCCTTTGTCAGTGAATACTATATTTATTTAAATATTTTTATAGTGATAATTCATATTTGGTAACCCAAATTAAATTAAAGGTAAATCCAAATTAGTTTATGTAGCGTAATATATAAAGCACTGAAAACACGTCGTTAAGGTTAAGAAGATCTATAAGCGCAATCAAACTGTCAAACTTTGAAATCCCAATTGCTAGCGGGAACCGCTAGCAACATACCTGACAAAAAAGTCAATATAAAAAAATAGTATAAAGAAAACATGTTTCATAAGGCCTGTTAACGCACTCGTCCTTTGTAAATCTCGCCTAGTAGCTCGTTTTCCAAACTTGCACTCGTACGTTAGCAGATTGCCTTATGAGACTTGTTTTCTAATATTCTATTTATATTTTAGGAAATAACCTAATTATTAATTTTTGAAAATTATGATATTTGATTCTATTATCAGTTTGCCTTGCCATGATATTTGTGCTTTCTTTGTTTGAGGCACTGATCTCTATACATATCTGGATAGCGTGCCCAATGTTAAGCTTTTGTGACTAATTGAACACCGGATGTTGGAGGATTTTGGCGCATTAGCGCCAATCAGCGCTCGCATCAGTGCATAGGGAAACATAAGAACACAAACGTCAAACTAACACTGATGCACTGATGCGAGCGCTGAGCGCTGATTGGCGCTGACGTGCCAAGATTCTCCAGCATGGCGGCGTTCAATTGGTCACAAAACTTGGCCCCTGTAAGCTATCCAGATATGTATAGAGATCAGTAGTTGAGGATAAATTTTGATGTTTCAAAAAATAGAACAAATTTAATAAATTTAAATCTTCGAGCTTTGTACTGACTAGAGAAGTAATTCCCTATGCCAACGTATAGCATATTGTGATCGGAAGATATGCACGAGGGACGATTTGCGGGGCTGGAAGTCATGGAGTATTGCGGGCAGCGTTTGTTGTGTTATATATCACTACTTATCATTTTACTGTAACCTAACCCTAGTTTTGCATGTAGTTTGAGTGTGTTGTGTCAAATTACAATGAAATATACAAAGAAAGTACGGAAATTTTGTTACTTACACAATTGGGATTTTTTTTTACATATATTATACAAAACAAAATGTAACTTTTAGGTTTCTTGCTAATAATGACATAAGAGAAAAGAATGAAATTTATTGGAAATAAAGATAATTTACATATTTCAAAAGCAGCAACAAGTCATTATTTTGTAAAAAGGTAGTATAAATAATCGGAATAATACTACCTTTTTAGTTTAAGTTCTGTATTTATTTATTTATTTATTTATTTATTTATTTATTTATTATTAAAACCCAAGAAGGCACCAGTTTATGCTGCCGAAACGTTGGGTTTTAATAATAAATAAATACAGAACTTAAACTAAAAAGGTAGTATTATTCCAATTATTAATATGAGTTCTGAAAAATATTTTAATAATAGGTAGTATAAATATTAAGATAATAAGCAGCCCTCATTACACCACGGCTTCCGTCCCTGCAAATCCCTCCGCCGTATATCTTCCGATCACAATAAACACCGTAAGGCGGCCTCTAGTCAGTATATGGTCGAAGATTCAAATATTTATTTGTGATTATTTGAGAGTTCAAAATAATAAAAAACAAATTATACCTCAACTAAACGTCAAAATATATCCTCAAACAAAGAAGGCGCAAATGTCATGGCATACTGATACTACTTACAATATCAAAAATGAATAACTACGTTTTTTTTTAAATAAAAATAAAAGTATTTCGCATCACTGTAAAACTAATTTGAAATACTTTCCTACAATATAAAAAATTATATAGGTAACATTTTATTTAAAAAATCAACAATGCATTTCTCTTCCGATGAAACCGGAAGTAGGATTCCATATCTTTTTACACAAAAAACTGATTTTTTGACTCGGCTAAAAACTTACACTCTCGTACACTAAACATACATTTCACGCACATGGTACATAAATAACAAATATTATACATTATCAAAACATTTAAATTTCACATAGTGAAACTCCCCTATAGCAAGTAATTTTTTTTATTTCCAATTGAAACAATTACTTCTGGTCAGCCTGTAGAGTCAATTAAGAACCTAATTTTTTAACAAAGTACAATGGTCGTCTACAACATATTCAAGGTGTTTTTTTACAATCAAACTAATTTGTTACATTTTTATACTTTTATTTTGTTATAATTTTCGCTATTTTTTAAAGATATGATGAGCAAGTTACAAAACCAAGGATAAAAAATCAGGTAACGAATTTTTAACTAGTGGAAATTTTGTTAATGTTGTATTATTATCATACCGTTCAGATTTTATCTTAATAATTAGGTGAATATACACGAAATTAAAAATGAGATTGAATGATTGTCTAGAAATTTGTAATATTTTTTATAAATAAAAAATAGAATAATGTGTAAAAACGTTATAATAACAAACACGATGAATAAATAAATATAAACACTAATTAAAGATAAAATATTATTAAAGACTAAGATTATTTATTTTTTAAACAATAACACAAAGCACTATTTTTACACAATATTTATTTCACTAACAGGGTCTTTTCAGTCGGAAGGGTGTAGTAATTATAAAAATTAAAATAATTCATGCTTTCTTATTTTAGGAGAATGGACGTGTAAATTTTTTATACCTTGCCTGGCCCAATTTGGATCCGTTCCTGTTTGTGCAGGGTTGTAAAATAATATACAAGTTCGATACTTTATATCCACATATCCAATTATTTTGATTATAGATGCCCTTGTAAAACAGCGAGTAAATATTCTATTATGGGCTTTTCTAATTTGTTTTAATTTTAAATGAGGCAATGGCCTACCTAATTCTTTAATTTTTAATTTATCTTCTAAAGGAAGTATCCTAAAGTTCGAAACAATAACACTACCATATTAATTTATTTGTGATTTGTTGAACCGCGAAACAATACAGGACAACAAGAAATTTATTTTAAAACTGATCTGAAGTCGCAAAATAAGTGCGGCCACCTAGCAAGACATGGCTAGGCATACAAACAATATATCATAGCAACGCGGGCCGCAGTATTCTGTGCGGCCAAAGCTTCAGCCACTCAACGCAGTGGTACATTTTGCATCTGTTTTGAATGATTTATATTTAAATATTTACTACTTACGTTATAGTAGTATTAGGGCTAAAACTTCGAACTGGGTATTTAGTTAAATGGAAAATACCCACCCACCCGGACCAAATGGAATACGTTTCGGAGTCGATTCTTCGCCCATAAGACCCGTAAGACCCATAAGAACCCCCAGACCCGTACTACACGTAAGAATTACATACCCGTATTACCCGTAAGAACCGTATTTCCCTTAAGACTTGACGTTATATGTATGTGAAGCGTACAACTGCCTGTCAGGGGCATGCTTCGCCGCACGGTTTTAACTAAAACTCTGTTTTAAGAAATGTCAAATTAAAATTTCAATATTTAATTTCATCCTTATGTTTAAAGAATGATTTTTTTTTAAATATTTGTTTGAATACAAACAATTGTTAATTTATTATACCAAATGAGATGTTATTTTTACCGTTTTCTCTGTTTCTGACAACCCTCCAATCTAAATCATCTAGTTCACAGCCTAACTTTGGTACTCCTAGCTTCAGTTTATTAACCTGATATAGTGCTGATTTTTTACATTGCTATCCCTCAGTAGTATTTTCCCAACTGTTGGCCGTTGATGGGCTAGTTCTTCTAGTCTTAAAGATTAAAACTATGGCGTGGGACATTCTGATACGCAGTGGCCGAGGCAATAACTGAAGACACAGTGAACAGCTCTCGGTGTTCTTCTTTCGCCACCCCATACCGTGCCTTGTAACCAGAGGAATAGTTTTCCATGAAGGCTTCAAAAGTCGGTTCCTGTTGTTCCATGATAGCCTTCATGGTTCTCTCCAGCGAAAAAGGCTAGCCGATTAAAATGTACTACTTTTGGCTTCTCGGAAGGTGATTTCCTGATTCTATGAATAACGTCATTTATCCTTTTAACTACCTCAGGGGTGGATCTACTCTAATTGTTTAGGGAGTAATAGTGTAATCTGCAACTTTTTTTTGGCAAAAAAAGCAAAAATTGAGTTGTGGGAGTAAAATATCGAACTTGCTTTGTTTTTGTGTAAGAAAACACTTCCGTCGCCTAGATGAAAAAGTAATCGAAAAATGTCGAGTTTTAATGTTCGTCTCAGTACACTAAAATACTAAGTTTTTTTTTGCATTTTTTCAATATTAAAAAACATACATTTTCATTTTTTTAGGGAGGGTGGAATTATCCACTTTACCCTCCCTATAGATCCTCCATTGAACCATTTAATGGGGACCTTCCCACTTTCTTTGCAGATTTAGTGGTAAACCGCGACACCTTTGTGAATTGCAAAGCCACACTAAATCCCTAGGTTGATATTCACTTTTTCCAGCCTTGATGTCATATTGATACTGGTTCTTTATTCGGCCGCCAGTAGAGTAGGTTGAACGGACTTGTTCATGATTGTCATCCATTCTTCTCCGTATGTCTGTATCGTAATCTTCCCCGGCCAGGTCTTCCCCAGGTTTGCTGCCATACACCAAGTCGTACAGTAAGTGCAATTGACGCCCAAATAAGATGTTCACAGGAGTTTCCCTGTTGTTTCATGCACGGTTGGACGGTAAGCCATCAAGAACAGATGAAGATGGCGGTCCTAGTCTATTTGGTGCTTGGAGACTACTTTTGACAAATATCGGTTGATCATTACGTTCATTCGTTCAACCATGCCATCAAACTTTGGATTTAATGCAGTTGTTCTTGTTTTATTAATTCCTAATAGTTATAGATATTTTGGAAAACGGCAGACTCAAAATTTCTTCCCTGATCAAAGTGAAGTTTACGTGGTACCCCAAATCGACATATACATTCTTTGGCTAAAATTTTAGCAACCGTGGTGGTTTCCTGGTTGGTAAAGGATAGGTTTCAATCCACTTGGTGAAGTAGTTAATGACATCCACGATGTATTTACTTATTTCCGTTGTCATTTTCTGGAAATGGTCCGGCTACGTCAATTGCAATGCGCTCAAACGTTGTATTGACGCATTGGAGCTCTTCGTTTTCTGTGCGGCCCGTTACTTCCATTGCAAACCATAAATTTCTTGCACCAGTTTTCAACATCTTGCTTGCAGTTAACCCAGTGAAATCGCTAGCGCAATCTCTCTATACACTCTGTGAGAGCGGTGCAATATCTTCCCATACTGGTTTGCTCTCTTTGGTTTCCATTCCAGTATAATAATTAAAGCCGGATCATTTTCTTGGTCTTCGTGTAGTCCATCGGGCTGCCCATAATTATTATATACTACTGTTGACCTGTCGGCGGTGGAATGTTTCTTTTCTAGTCAACTACAATTCTTGTATTCATCTTGGCATGGCCTTCTGAACAATGCGTCAACATAACTGATGGATTGTGGGGCTACTAGATTATGGGTGGATGATTTCCCCTTCTCATCAATCTGACTCCTTTTCTTCCTTTTTGTCTCCATCTTCTTTTGAAGTTTTCTGCAAAGTCTCTGCGGATGACCTAGTTTACCGCAATTCCAACGGCGGAGTTTCTTTCTTCCAGCAAACCCTTCACTTGTAATTCGTCACATCCTCTCATCTAGATATTCAGTGTTTTCATCAGTTTTTCTAGAATTCTGCTTTAATTTTTGTTGTGATCTAGAATGTTCCATTAATTCTTCTTTTAGTGTTCTGCAATTTTCTTCTGCTTTCCTAGAACGCTCCTATAATTTTTGTTCTACTGTTTGTTCTAGAATTTAAGAATTTTCTGCCATTTCTTGTCTTAATGTTCTGGAAGTTTCTATTAATTCTTCTTTTAGTGTTCTGGTATTTTCTTCTGCTTTTTTCTATATTTTTGTTCTACATTTCTTGAATTGTCTTTTTTTTCTAGAACTCCTCCAATTAAAATTTTCTTATCTTGTTTGTTCACACTATTCTATAATTTATTGATTTAAATTTTAGAACAGTGTGAACAAGACAAGGAGGAGTTCACTCGTGTTGTAAATTTCATCCTTGATAATAAGAGCATCCAATAGATTAGAATGTTGATCTATTAGTATAGTGTCAACAGGGATATATTGGTGCGGGTATGGTTGCATTCGAACACCGGTCTTAATTTTCATGACTGCAGACAACTTAAATTGTTTATACTTTGAAAACAATTTGTTCTAGTAAGAAGCCCAAACGAACACAAGTAAAATACAAATGATTGCACATGATTTTGCAGTTTGTATTTTTTATAAAGCATGAAGTCTGTACACCAATTTATAACACGCGAACACTTTTGTTTAATTGTTTCTAGTGTAAAGCACAAACATTTGCACATAGTTTCGTCGTTTGTGCTTCATATGAGCATAACTCACAAACGCTTCTAGCCTCTAGGTCTACTGAATTTAATATGAGGCACAAACAAACACAAACTATTGTAGATATTGTTGTTTGCAATACGTCAAGCTGGTAGACCACTTTAATTCAATTCATTTACGTGTATAACACGTGAAAGTTTAGGCCTACGTCAATTATTTGGTATTCATCTGGAGTTATATTTGTTTTGCTATAAACTATAACATCCCGAATTTACTCGATTAACCACTTCACCCTACATTCCTCGAAATATGTTGCATTTAATTTAGTAAGTAATGCAGTGATTGCAGTGTACTGCAATCTTAAACGTGAACCTAAAATAGTATATTACGTTCCAAGTTAAGTAAAGTGAAAGTTTACCTGACGAGTAAGGCCAGTTTAAGTACAAGCAATAGCGAGTACTTAAATGCCATACGGGAGTAGAGTATAATTACTTTTCTGACGCGGTGCGTACACTATTTTTCCGTATTTTATATTAGTATTAAAATTTGATTTTTTTGCGGCATAGTATACTGAATTAAAAACATCTAAAAAACATACTAGTCTGATTCTCAGTAACAAAGTAACTTGACATTTATTGTTTTTTGTAGCTTACAACCTCCAAACAAATGAATTTTTGGAGATCGATTTGGAAAACTATGGATCTCTAGATGATGAAATGAACACGGAGAACGATTTAGAAGATAAACAATGAAAAATAAAAATAAAAAATTCCTTGTGCCACAATGTATTTTAATGAAAAAACCGTTGCTATGCAGTACCGGTTGCTATGTTGTAAAGCAACTCTTTACTGTACGATTTTGAGTATATTAAAATAGTACTTTACTGTACAAAATACGAAAAACTTCATTATTAAATAAATATTAGATATTAAACTTTAATATTGCATAAAAATTAATTAAACGAGATAAACACCACTTTTCCAACAGTACGCGTTAGGCGTTTGGTTAGTGGCCTTTTAACTCCGCTAGGTTTCTGCGTCTTTATTAGAGTTATCAATGCTATTATGTATAAATAAATTTATTGCGATTCAATTAATATTTGATAATAATAATCAAATGTTTTGGCCAAATATAATCTTTGCATGTTCATAACAATTTAAAAACAAAAACTTTTAACCAATATTTCACTAATTATTTAATACAAAAATCTGATGTGGCCAGCACATGACCTCCCGCCCATTCCATGTTTAAAATAGCAATGAGCTTTTTAAGTAAAGTTTCACTTCCGATTGATCATTTGTAAACAAAATCTACTTTGTTGTTTCCATAAATAGAACGGTTTGTAATACGAAATTTTGGATTATATTTTATTATGTTTTTCCTGAAAAATCTGTTAAAGCTTCAAATTAAGTACTACATCCGGTTTATCATAATTATATAGTCAAAATCTAATATGTTGTTTCAAATTATATAAGAGTATTAAATACCAACTTTGCGAAGTTTTGGATCATTAATATATTTTAAGGAAAAATCGTTACACACATTATTGTCAAAATCATCACCAACTTCCTTATGCTCTAAAACGCAATCTGTGTGAATTCTTCGCCGTACATTATCTATTTCGTAAATGTGTAGTTCCAAACTATTATTTGACACTTTGAAATCACGTTCTTATTGAGAGCTGTTTGATATATAATGCTGCAAACATCAAACTTAAATCGAATTATCTTGTATATCTAATATTTATGTATGATGGAAAATATATTATTTTTACAAACCTTAATTTCATTAGAATCATATTTAAACTACTAAATTCTTCTTAACACGGTTTCATTATTAATTTTAATGAAAATTGCTTCGTGACAGTGACATTTGTTTAAATGTGTCAAATTTGTTATTAAAGTATTGTTTTTGTTTGACGCAGTTCAAGTTATTTACTAAATGCTATTATCGTAGAATTGAAAATTGTGCCATTATATTTAATTTGTATTGGTAAAAGTTGCTAAAAAATTATATTCAATTAATTTTTTACAAGAAAAACTGTTAAAAGCTTGTATAAATGATACTTCCGGTTATCCGATATACACTAAAAGCTAATGAGCTCTTCCCACATTAGTATAGAATGGATATAGAAAATTTCAAATTTTTCTGATTGATAGTATTTGAGTAATCGTGTCCACAAGATCCACACACACATACACACACACACACACACACAGACACACACACACACACACACACAGACACACACACATACATACCTACAGACATCATTGTAAACATGTTAAAATCGGATTCTGGGGACATCAAAACGTGCTTATTCACTAAAATCTCTATATCCGATTTTTAGCACGATCCCTATACCTCCCTTACCTAGGGTAGCGGGAGGTAAAAATGATAAAAATTATTCAATTATTCTATATTTAAAAAAATATATTAGTATTTGAGATAGTGTTTTAATATAACAGATGACAAATGTTTGTTTATATTTTATTTCAATAACCTTTAGATTGTTACTCAATGAATTTATTATTATTATTTAAAACAACTTTGCATGCATAATTTCCATGATAATACACCTTCCTATTTACATGCATATATTAAGAAGTTATGAAGAACAATCACATCGCATTTGAATATGAGGTTATAGATTTTTCTAATTGTTGCAATCACTTTCCTTTTTGTTATTTTCTTGCTCTTCTTGAAATATTTATTGACGTTTATTGCTTGTACTCTATAGAAAATAGAATTTAGTACCCGTGTACTCTTGAATAACATGTAGTAATTTAATTTTTTATTCATTGTTTCCAGTAATAGATAAAATAAAATGCAGCTCTTGCAAGCCAGGGTCCTTCTTCCTAGACACGATTCCCGTGTTAAGATGGCTACCAAAGTACAAATGGCGGGAAGACATAGTTAACGATTTGGTATCTGGGTTCACTGTTGCTATTATGCACATACCTCAAGGTAAAGGATAAAGATTACTTACTTACATGATAATATTAATAAATGTGGAATTTGACATTGACTAATTATTCGGTTAAATGCAGTCATTTTGATAGCAAGTAGAGTGAGTGTTTCCGATGTCACGTTAATTGTAGTGATAGTTATATACCATCTGCAGCAAGATGAATCAGAGTACTAAATGTTTTGAAATAAGTACCAATTTCAGTACTGGGGACTCAATTATGATAGAATTTTATTTATCAATTAGAATCTGCCCCGTAAGACTTTATTTCGTGCTTTACGCATAGTGATTTAAAATTTTCGTTTTTAAATGAGTGACAAATAATTTAATACATACAGAAATAATAATTATGTATGTACAGTAGATCCTCGATTATCCGTCTTCAACGGGATTAAGCATGTGACGGATAATTCAAAAACACAGATAATAAAAATGTTGCAAATGAACGAATAATAGTTATTTATGTATTAAGAGCGTAAGCAGACTTTTATGGCCTGCGGCGGGATTTTGAGCCCGAGGCGTAAGCCGAGGGATAAAAACACGTCAAAGGCTATAAAAGCAAGTTACGCTCGTGGTACATACAAAACTTTATGCACGGACGAAAATTTTCAAATTATGAGTGTTAGAAAAATTGTATTGAAAAGAATTTGTCCTCGTACATCCAGTATCTAGGGTTGCTATGAAAGCAGAGAACAATAGTTTATTGTTTGTTTATTAGTTATGTCATTTGAGTTTTATTTTGTGTATCTCCGTGCTTTCCATATAAATATCACAAAATTAATTTTCATTTTTCATTAAAGAATATAAAAAAATTCAATTTGTAATAAAAACTTTTCATGTTGCCTGTTTAAATTGTTTATATTGTAGGTTAAGTTATAATTTGATTTCACGTTTCATTATAAAATGACGTTTATGTCAAAGAAATTCGTGTATAATTGTCAAATTATGATACGTCCGTGCATAAAAATCATTTACCTATACCTATTTATTTTCGCAAAACATAGGTACACACATTCTTGGCTTTTCTCGTAGAACAGTATGTAACGATTTGGTAAAATAACTAAATACTCTTACGGATGCATAGCAGACCATTTCGAATAATTTTTATTCGTAACTGATAATCGGTCGCACGATTGACAAATTTTTTGTATGCACGAATAAAATAATAAATACATGAAAATTTTATTTGTACAAAAGATTGATTTGTATTATACATACGCTTAGTTGAAACGTACAACTAAGATAATAATAAGAAATATAATCTTTTTTGTTGTACGAGTATAAAATTATTTTTCGTGTAAATCCTATTTTTGTGTTTGAACTTTATTGTAACGATTATTATTTTTGTATGAAACAGTTTTCTTTTATACGTTTCAACTTAATATCAATATCAATCTTTTTATACTAATAATTTGTTTTTGTACAAATACATCTTTTTATTGTGCAAAACATCCTAATAAATTTTATTTTTACCACCATTTTTTATGTTACTTGATTTGACTGTTTATTCGACGTTGATTGTTTGAAATATTTGCATACTAAATCTAATTTTTATCATGTCTTTAGATAAAGTTTACTTGATTAGTTTATAAAGATAAACTTAAAAACAGAGTTTTACTCTCTAATACCCTATATACCTATGTATAAATTATAACATATAAGTAGTTTTACAGGACAGGTAATATTAAAAAAAAATTCTATATAAGGGCTTCTCGTATTCACCACATACCGAGCCATGTACAGATTACCGGATTTCGATTATACTATTATGTTCTCGAATCGGAAACTTAAGATATACAACATTGCTTAAATAGCGCATTTTTGTTTTTGGGAGGCTAACTTTAACTTAGATATGTTTTGTTTTGCCAAAAATCTCATAGACTACTTAATTGTGACGAAAAATTGATTTTGGTCGCCAAATATCAGTAATACAGAAAAATGTTAGTAAAAAAAGTTTGATATTTTTACCTCTCCACCGTAGGTAAGAGAGGTAAAAGCGCATATCGAGATTTTAGTGAAAAAGTATATTTAATCGTCCTTAGTACCCGCGTTTAACATTTTCCCGATGATGTTCATACGTGTGTAAAGTCGGTGACATGAAAGAAAGCCGGCCTGAGAAATTTACGTGTTAGCAGAATTTCTGTAAAACGGCTCTATGATTCAAAATATTATACTACGACTTATTATACCTGTGTGTGTGTGTGTGTATGTGTGTGTGTGTGTGTGTGTATGAATGCTTGATATGTGTACGGTTTAATTGTTTAAAGAAGTGCGATCAAGGTAATCTGTATCGTGAACTAATTAACAAATTGGCCTACATTTATTTCTCTCATTTGCAATGGCAAAAAGCGTGGGATAAGAATGGATCCTATAACACGCTTGTCTTTCAAAAATTAATATTATTTCGACTAAATTACGAATTGCTCTTTTAAAACTATGCTGGTTGTTGACAATACTATTGCTGTAACGTAAGTGTATTTAATAATTCAGATATATTACCTTGATTCATAGCCGTATGTACCTATAGTACTATTTTCTATCAGTGTCACTGACCCTGAACTTTGTGTCTCTCTTATATTTCACATACCTAATTGATTTCATATTATATAATAAACTTACCAGTTGACTAATTTTTACATTTTAAATGCCTTTATTGTAATATATATATATATATATATATATATATATATATATATCTTAAAAACAAAAAATTCGAAGATGACCTTGATCAGACATCTTTAAAAATTTATACCGGTTTTAACACGAAAACCGGGCTACAGGCGTTTAACACGGGAAACAGTTTTTCCTTGCCCAAAAGTGGCCTATTAATTTTAGACAAAAATGCTTTAAATAAATGTCATATAGAATGGGGAAGTTTAGCATGGTAAAAATTCTACATAACATACTATTTTCTCACAAATATAACACAAATAACAGCTGAAATTGAAATTAAAAATTAAAATTATTGCTCCATTTATTTATAATTAATATTTTTTGGATAAACTCTAAGTACGTCACAAGTCAGTTATGCGCAAACTCAGACAGAACGGTGAAAGCGAACCACTTGAACGTAGGTCGAGCAACACCTCAGTCTCAAGTGACTGGTGACCGCAAACGCGTGCGTCAGTGTATAAGCGACATACGTTGTACCAAGCCTCTACCGACGTCATCGCAGCTTAAAATCGGCTTTTCCGGAAAATCTGGACATTTTTGAAAAAAATAAAACATGTTACATCATTTTTCAAGTCATTTCCCATAGAATAAAAGAATAAAAAAAAATCGCTAAACTTCCCCACTGCATCTAAATGAATACTCACATTAATTTTTGCATATATATTAAGCGAGCAAATTGAGTTTAAAATATTATAAAAGTTACTTCTTTATATAGTGTTAGCCATGGTATTGAAATAAAATTTAAAACAAATTTTATAACATTTTACCTGTCAGATATTATAAAATATAGTATTCATCAAAATAATACTGCTCAATGATTTGTATCTTCACTTCCTGTAAATAATTCTCCATTTTCAATAAGGATAACTCAAGCAGAGCGTTTTTGATGGGTAAAATTACTAACAAATATAATGGGATTTTACCTGTCAGAAACGCTTCTATTTGAGTTATCATTATTGAAAATGGAGAATTATTTACAGGAAGAGGCAGATACAAATCATTGAATAGTATTATTTTGATTAAAACTATATTTTATAATTTCTGACAGGTAAAATGTCATAAAATTTGTTTCAGATTTTATTTCAATATCATGGCTAACACTATAAAGAAGTAACTTTTATGAAATTTTAAATTCAATTTCCTCGGTTTCGAAACGTGCAAAAGAAAATGTTATTATTGATTTAGATTCAGAATTTATTCAACATTTATTTGAAGCATTTTTGTCTAAAATTAATAGGCCACTTTTGTTCAAGTAAAATCTAGTTTCTCATGTTAAACGCCTATGGCCCGATTTTCATGTTACACCCAGTATATGTATGTATAAGTATACGCGTGGATTTAGGCAGGACGATTTCTCAAATATTCTGAAGCCAAAAACATAGATAAAATTTGGTATTCCTCTTTTTTATTAAATTAATGAAAAAGGTAGGTAATTAGTTTTTGGTAACATTTAATCAAACGAAACTAGTACTACTTCACTAAACTCATCTTTTATTGATTCAGAGATAAAATAATAATTATAAAATAATCTGATTTTGTAAATTTTAGAAGAGCATATCCGTTGGCGTTGACAAATTCAAATATTTGTAATTGACTGCTAAACGTTAGAGTCAAGTGTACTCAATATTAATTTCAAGGCATAATTTTATTTGAAATAATACATTTCTATTGTTTATTTAATGGAATACGAGTATAATTTTTCTATGAGTAAATATAACCCATATTTGATTTCTTCTTTAATTTTTTAACTTTCCACTGACGTAAGGGACATTGTGTTTTAGTGTTTTATAATTTCTCAAGAAATTTCTTGATTTATCTAATTGTTTCATGAATTTTACAAAAACAGTATTTTATTTTAATTTATTTTGTATCTATTATGCTTTATAATTTAATATTGACTCAATTTTATTGTCTATTTCCTTATTTTTGAAATAAATGAGTTTTATTGACTAAAGTCAAGTTAATCGCTCGTATCTTAAAAACGATTCATTTTCGTACCTATTGTATAATTAGACTTTTTTTCTTCTTTTTCCTGTGTATCTAATAATTTCTGAGATCCCACGTGTGTCAATGTTAATCAAAGTTGAACGACACGCGACAATTGGACGACAGTCACCTGGGCGATTCACAATTGTTGATAGCCAATGGGCAACAGAAACTTAAATTATTTGCTAAGTATTAGCAGACATACAATTTGGCGAATTTTTTTGCTACAAGAAAAAATATTTAAATGTGGCGCTCTAATAAGAAATCCGTTATCTAGTTCTAACTAAACAGTTGGAAAACAGACTTAACAAACTCCTCAAATAGCGTGATTAGTGCAGACTAAAACCGTTTCAGATGATATTGAAAATTGGACTCCTTCGGATAAGAGTGGGTATACTCATATGCATATTTTGTTAGTATTGTTTACAGAGAGCCGTTATATATTATATTTTTATTTGGGTAGGTACTTTCTTGGATGATATATTTTATTATTTGTTAAAGTAATCCTAAAATAAACTACACCAAATCGACGATTTCATACTACAAAAATTAAATACATTGTCATTTTATAATTTTTTTTAGTTTTGTGGTTTTATCTTAACTCTTAACATTGAAAATAACGAAGAAGTAGTAAACGACTGTGCTAAGGATGAAAGTAAAGATGTACTCAGGATTTCAGTCAGTGATAATAATTTTATTCTACAGCCGGGGGCGAAACGTTGGCTGTAGAATAAAATTATTATCACTGACTGAAATCCTGAGTACATCTTTACTTTCATTGAAAATAACATTACTTTATTCCGTTCAGCTTATATTATTTTAAGTACTCTTTCTCTCCAAAAATTTCTGAAATTTAAGAACAGCTTAGCTTAAACAGATATAATTATATATTTATGCTTTTTGTTTAGTCAATAGAACAGTAAATTTAACCGGCGCGGTTTGCGGTAGATAGATTGAGGTATATTACTATAAATAAAAGTTAAATGAAATGTCCTTTAGTAAAAATATATTATAAAATTTGTACTCTTATTGCAGAAATAAAATAAATAAAATATAACTATAAAAATAAAGATGAAAACGAACAAGAAGAAAATTGGCAATAAATAGATTAACAAAAACAAAAAATGATTAGTCTAATTTCAATTAAAACTTTAAAATTAGACAACCGGAACACATTAGACACTTGGTTTTTTATTTATTTTGAGGCGCTTTTCTAAAAATTATGAATTTCATAGTGTGTATATAAATAATATGTAATTTTAATTTCCTTAAATGTAAAATAACTCTTATTTAACTATCAAGTGTGGTTAATAATCGATTGTGGAATCAAGACGCTTTAACATGGATTAGTTACAATATTTTTCCTTTGATCGTATTGATCGATTATTGGAGAAAATATATTTTTTTCCTTGATTTTTTTATGTCAGTAACGTACTTATACTAAAATTATTCGTAATAGAAAATTCATGGGGGTCATCAATAAAAGATTTTATGTACATTAATCATAAATGGAATCCATAAAACTATCAACGCAAAAAATAATGACGACATATTTATGTACATAATGTATTTTGCATACCGGGTGTTATTCTTCAAGGTGCACATTGGAGATTAACATAAGAAATCAGTTTTTTGCAGACTGTTGCCACCCGTTTTAAATGACACCAAGTAGATGTAAATTATGTAATATTTTAGGCCCATAAATTAATTATTAAATTTATTCAATTTCGTGTTAACAGCAACCAGCCATGACAATTAAGTAAAATGATGTTTGATATTTTATGTGTGAAAATTTGTTATAATTTACAGCTTGTACAATTTTGATTGTTATAATTTTATTTATTTAATTTTTTTCAAGCATTTTCTAATCTGACATCATTTTGTTCAAAAATTCCATGGCTATTGCTATTAATACGAAATTGAATAAATAATTAGTTTATGGGACCAAAATATTACATGTGTTTGGCGTCATTTGATGCAGATTTTTTTTTATCTTTCTATTGATACCATAGCCATCGTTGTCAGTTAAAACGCGGGGCAACAGTCTGTAAATAACTGATTTCCCATGTTAATTTCCTATGTGTACCTTGAAAGAAAACACCCGGTATACTCGTTCGTTTAAAAATATATCTTTGTAAAACAAATTTCTAATAACATCTACATTGTATTGAAATTGATAAATTTGCCACACAGGTATTTCAAAACATTTAATGTGAATTAAGAATAGACAGCTGAAATTGAAATAAGTTAAATTACAAAATGTTTTTCTTTGTTGCACAATGATGATTCTGTCAATATATAAACAATGTCTTTATCTTCTATAATAATTATATATGTAGTATCTTTATTTTTAAATAAATAAACAGATTTTCTTTAATTTTGCAATTGCAATACATAGATTACAAAACAGATTTAAGTTGTTTAGCTCCAACAGAAATGAGAAATGTATAGAATCCTTGGTAGCATAATTGATGAAGAAATGTGTACCGATAAATATCTTTTACTTTATTTTAGGAATGGCATACGCACTTCTTGGCAACGTGCAACCAGTTGTTGGAATCTACATGGCATTTTTTCCAGTATTAGTTTACTTTTTTCTGGGAACTTCGAGACATAATTCTATGGGTAACAGTTTTTTTTTCTTTTTATTAAATAATAGACCAGCAAATACAAATATACACATTCACAAAAAACTCACTTATTATGTTTAACTAGCATGATGTGAATTTTACCATAATTAGAGTTTTCTTTTGTTTGAGATTTGTGTGTATATGATTTTAGGAACGTTTGCAATTATTTGTCTCATGACCGGAAAGGTTGTTTTGGAAATAACTGAATCGGAAGCTGCGATGGTTTCTAATTTGAAGTCTAATTTGACGGACACGGGTGATCCTGCCGTGGTACACACACCCATTCAAATTGCTACTGCAGTTACATTCGTAGTAGCTATATTTCAGGTAGGTAAACACTATATAAAATTTAGGTAACTAAATTTATCATCACATCTTTTGCTATTATTTTGGAAGCGGAAATGCTATAATTAAAAAACAAAAATTATTGTGGAAACTCATCTTCAATGAAGTAGATAGTAGTTCCTACATAAAGAAAAATATTTAGAAACCTTTTTCATCTAAATTAGTAAAATCTCGAGTAATATAATACCTACTGCCGTCGTCTATCACTGACTTCTAGACCTAGACTATATAAACTCAAAACAAAAGTGACGCCCGCACTTTTGAGAATTGATTCAGAGGACTAAAACAAATCGAAAATTAAGACTCGAAATTTTTCTGATTTCAGATTTCAACTTAATTAAAAACGAATAATATTAGAAAGCGAAATATATTGTTCACATCTTTTGTCACAAAATGTGTTTAAATAGGTTTCTCATTTGTTTTGATTATTTTTAGTTGGAAGAATTAAGAAAAAATATTTGAATTAAAATTTAATTAAATTTTACTCTTTATCAATTAATCAAAAACAAACAATCCATCAAGTAAACGATGAAATATTTCTTTAAAGATAAAAGATACAAAAGAATGTCATGCAAACTGATAATGCATTAAATTTCATAATTTTGAAAAATTAATGACGGTTAGTTTTTGATAAAAATGCAAGTATTTTGCATCACAGTAAAGCTAATTTAAACTGCTTTCAAAAAAACTAGAAGAAAAATTCAGTACATACGGTGTTATCGCTTTTTTTGGGGTCGACATTTTTATACCTAATTTCTGGCGTTACAAAGCATATAAAATTAATTTTGTTTCTTGATATAGATGCAAAATTTTATAATTTACAGTTTTTATTTGAAGCTTTTTTTACCCAAATAATTAGCGAAATAGGAAATTACGATATTAAAGTCCTATGTTCAATACCATGGGTAAAACCATAAAGCAGTAACTTTTATAAAATTTTAAAATCAATATGCTCGTTACGAAATGTGCAAAATAAAATGTGATTACTAAACTAGCTGTAGAATTTTATTTTTTGCAACATTTATTTGAAGCATTATTATCTAAAATTAGTAGGCCACTTTTGTGCAAGAAAAAACCCATTTTGAACGCATATGCCCCGCTTTTTGTGTTACACTCGGTATATTATAAGCTGTACTGACATCAGAACAATTTATTTATTTTTTAATTCGAAAAATTAAAGGTGGTTTACTTGAAATAAACATTTTTCGTGCCACTGGTCTGATAGGTGTTTTTCATATTTTATTTAAATATTAACAATACAAATTATTATCTACCTCGATAAATGTCGGATATTGAGTAATAAATAAATTAGTCTTGTATTGTTTGTCCGAATATATAAATGAAATACTAAAAAAAAACAGCTATCAAATCAGTGACACTGAAAATGTTAATTTCAAGTAAACCATCCTTAACACGTTCTCTGCTACTTATTTTGGAGAAGGAGCCCGTGGTACTACACTTTTCTATAGTAAACATAATGTATTAAAGACTAACATGGTACAACGCAACAGCTGAACCGCACAGAGTACGCACTTCTAGGTTTTAGTAAGGTGCCTACTGCCCATATAATATAAAATGACTGTATGCAGTATCATTTTCAAAGTACAAGCATTTGAAATTTGACTCTCAGTGCCTATACATATGCGTCCCGGGCACTGCTCTACAAAACATTGTGTCTGCATGGGCAGCGAACGTGTTAATTTTGCGATTTTTTTTTACTTTTTATTATTTTTGGTCCGTTATCTATTTGTGTTATAGGTACAATTGCGGCCAAATAAATGGAAACACCTATTTTTTATTTTTGTAATTCAGTCTTTGCCAGGATATTCAAACATAGGCGTTATAAATTTTCTGTAATTATTTACATAAATGTCAATGTCACATTAAATGAAAATAATTTGAAAGCACTAAAATGCCTCGGCATTCTAATGAAAACGAAAAGACACGTTTCTCTTTCTCTGTTTTGATTAAATTATTTAATTATTAAAATAAAAATTAAGTAAATAAAAACAGTTTTATGGATTTTATAATGAAACGCCACTGCTTGTGTGAGATTATTTGATGTCATTTTGACATGGAAATCAAATTACAATGTTAAAAATTCATAAAAACAGCTAACTAGATAAACGTAGGTGTTTCCATTTTTTTGTACCTATGTATACCAGGTGTCTGCTTTTTTATAGACCATTTAATTTTACAACGGAAGTATAAATACAAAAAATGTTCAGAATTAAAAACTGCACCTAGTAAGTCCAAAATTATTATTTACTAACGTTTCGTTCGCGAAAGAGAGGCAAAATAAAAGTTGTAATTTTTAGCTATTTACAAGCTGCCATGCTAACATTTTGTTTAAATTTAACAGATGACATGATATGGAATTTTAAAAATGATTGATTTTATTACGAGAAAATTATTTATTTAATAATGATACATTTACCATCTCAGAATAATATTAATTAATTAAATATGAATTTAATGATATCAAGAATTATTAAAACTTTATGACAGATATGGAGGTAGGTGAAGTTGGCCCCCCCAAGTCGGAATTAATAATAACAAATTAATGTGATCAATTGCGCCCTTTATGCGCTTGTGTGCACCACCTTTATTTTTTTATGCGCTCTTATAGTTTCTATTTTTTTAAATTTTTTCAATGGGGCGGCCAACTTAATGGGTAGCCCCCCCAAATTGATAAATAGGTATTTTATTGTTATGTAGGGCTTGATAAACATATGCGCTACTATGCGCCAGTGCAAAATATTAATGCGCCAACTGCGTTCAGGATATAAATATTATTGAATCTCGGGGGGGCTAAATTAATACTGATTTTTTTTTTAAAATTTAAAATTTTTAAAAAAGCTATTGTATTTGAATACGTATGCGCTCTTATGCGCTACCACAAGTTTTCATTGCGCTTTTTCAATTGAACAAATAGAATTATGAGGGGTCAAGGAGAAGTTGCCCCCCCCCCCCCAAGTCGGAATTAATAATAACAAATTAATGTGACCAATTGCGCCCTTTATGCGCTTGTATGCACCACCTTTACTTTTTTTGCGCTCTTATAGTTTTTATTTTTTTTATTTTTTCAATGGGGCGGCGAACTTAATGGGTAGCCCCCCTCCCCAAATTGATAAATATGTATTTTATTGTTATGTATGGCTTAATAAACATATGCGCTACTATGCGCCAGTGCAAAATATTAATGCGCCAATCACGTTTAGGATATATATATATATTATTGAATCTCGAGGGGGCTACATTAATGCTGATTTTTTTTTTATTTTTAAAAATTTGAAAAAAAGCTATTGTATTCGAATACGTATGCGCACTTATGCGCTACCACAAATTTTCATTGTGCATTTTCAATTGAAGAAAATATGGAGGGTCAAGATAATGATATATTAAAAATTGAAAATTATGAATTTTATTGTAAATATTATTCGCTATTATGCACCAATTAACTGTTTTTATGCGCTGATTTAGTTTTCTATAAAATAACACTATAAATTTGGGGGTTGCCATTAATTAATACATTTTTATTTTTACCTTCCGTCAAAAGGAAGGTATTGTTTTTGGTCAAAAAATTCGGTGGTGAGTTATTAATGTATAAGCACGTTTTAAGGTCCCTACAATACGAATGTACTATTTTTAAGATGATGTCTGTATGTGTGTATGTGTGTCCGTGTGTGTGTCTGTGTGTGTGTCTGTGTGTGTGTCTGTGTGTGTGTCTGTGTGTGTGTCCGTGTGTGTGTGTGTGACAAATTTTTCTCCGACGATAACTCCAAAACTACAATTCTAAAAATTATGATTCTTTCATATTCCTCTTCTTTACATTCATATGAAGAGCTGATTAGATTTTAGTTATAATTGGTCAACCGGAAGTACCCTAATTTGAAGTTTTTAATAGTTTTTCTTAAAAAAATGCAGTTAAATATTATTTTTTGACATTTTCTTATTATATTTATTAAAGAAAATACTCTTCTCTATATGGTTTGATTATTCATTTTCCTTCATATTCAATAGATGTAGAGTTAACGCATTACAAAGAAATTAATTTTCAAAAATTAGTCAGCTTTGTTATTTATCATGGAAACAGCTGACATAATTATTCAAAATGTCAGTTGCAAGTGCAAAACCAAATATGGACAAAAGTATAGGATCTAAAATTGGTATGTCATAGTGTTGCTCGCAAGTGACACGCAGAGAAAGGCCAAAGAGAAGATGGAAGGACAATACTTAGTGTAGTTTATGTTATAATTTTACTGGATTTATAGAACCTTTTCAAATGAACTTTTGGTATGGAATTTGTAAAAAATAGTATGTGTTCGTGTTCGATTTTACATGATAGTACATAGAATCTGTTCCAAGGACCTTTTGGTATGGGATTTGTACAAAATACATGGAATTGACGGAAGGTCTTGTGCTGGCCACAACAGATTTTTTTAAATTGGATACAGTAATAGTAATATATTTGGATGCGCTTTTATGCACTATAACAAATTTCCTCTGCGTTCGTATAGTTCTTATAAACATAAGCAGACGTTAAAAGGGCTAGTAAGAGTAGCTGCTAACGACGTAGTCACTTTTTTAGGTAATTTGTATCCGGGATCTATCTCCGACAAAAAAATATTTATCTACTGTGGAGTTGTCAGTCACTTTCTCGCTTGTGATTTAATATTGGTCGACAAAGGTTTTTTAACAGCCGAACTTTTGCCACCAGGTGTTAATTTAAATATACCACCATTTTTGACGACACTACATTTTACGGTGGAACAAATTTAAAAATCCAGAAATATTGCAAGAGCCTAGAATTCATCTAGAAAGGGCCATAGGAAGAATTTCAAATATAGGGCGCAATTGGTCACATTAATTTGTTATTATTAATTCCGACTTGGGGGGGGGGGGGCAACTTCTCCTTGACCCCTCATAATTCTATTTGTTCAATTGAAAAAGCGCAATGAAAACTTGTGGTAGCGCATAAGAGCGCATACGTATTCAAATACAATAGTTTTTTTAAAAATTTTAAATTTAAAAAAAAAATCAATATTAATTTAGCCCCCCCGAGATTCAATAATATTTATATCCTGTACGCAGTTGGCGCATTAATATTTTGCACTGGCGCATAGTAGCGCATATGTTTATCAAGCCCTACATAACAATAAAATACCTATTTATCAGTTTGGGGGGGCTACCCATTAAGTTGGCCGCCCCATTGAAAAAATTTTAAAAAATAGAAACTATAAGAGTGCATAAAAAAATAAAGGTGGTGCACACAAGCGCATAAAGGGCGCAATTGATCACATTAATTTGTTATTATAAATTCCGACTTGGGGGGCCAACTTCACCTACCTCAGATATGGCAAATTCAAACAATTTTTGTTCTACAGAGTGATCCCGAATGATTGATGGTTCTGCCGTTCCGTCTCGTTCCGATTTTTCGTTTGCCGCATCGTTATGATACTGAAATACGATTGACACATTGCATTGGTGTACGGTTAATTTTTAAAACGGGATGAAAATAAATGTATTCAGAATATTTAGAGCAGAATAAATTTATTTAGGAAAATATGCTTCCAAAATAAACTTGTCGTTTTCTTTCGTAAACAGCATTCTAAATAACGAGTTGAACAAATAACACTTTAATTTAAAACAAAAAAACAAACTTTGTCAAAAAATTCAAATTACGTAATGCCGCTGACTTTTTCAAATGTCGGGATCATCTATATTTCTCATGGTAATCTGTAAATAGCTAAAAATTACAACTTTATCTTGCCTCTCTTCTGCGAACGAACTTAGATGCAGTTTTTAACTCTGAACATTTTTTGTATTTACACTTTTGTTTTAAAATTAATAGGGCAGGAATTACATTCATATGAAAACTTTACCATTGTATTTCCTATGGTTCATAAAAAAGTAGACACCCGGGATAAACCCATGAAGTTTGATCTATAAGTACCTACAGAAACTCCCTGTATACAGATGTCCTAAATAACTCATCGTTCATTGGGATCTCGGGAGCTATAATAATAGATACGAAGTTGGTTAACCTTAGACAAAAGATATCCCATTAGGAGGCATTTTAGTACTGTATCGTTATTTTAAAGAAGCCCAGTTTATTCTTTCATTTTTTAAACAATAACAACTGCAGTGGAATAATTAAATTTATACCTTGGTTGTGACTGTGACAAAGAAACTGACAGTGAAACAGTTTACCTATTTGTCTTTAATCTTTATGAATAATAGTGCAAATGTTTTATCTAAATAAAAATAAAATATATGCATTACGTATTTAAGTAAACGAAATAGTTTGTAAACTCACTGAATATAATAAATAAAAAGTTTATTTAATGATTACTAGTATACATAAAAAATACATATTATACAGGGTGTTTCATGTTACATTACAAGGCCCCTGAGCACGAATTCTTGTTACCAACACAAAAAAAAAATCCTAATAAACATTGGTGCTATAATGCTTCCTAACAGAGATACTGAGGATTTATCTTTTGAAGCGTAATACTGAAATAGCAGAAAATAGTTGGCTTATGTTCTTGTATCCCCTTTGTTTTATTTTATTTGACACAAATGCTACTTAATTAAATATTCCACCAATTTCAATCCGATATTTAATATAATTAATAATATTTTTTGTCAGCTTTTCAACTATGTATTAGTTATAGCTCCAAATACTTTATTTATCATTACAGTTTTTATATTACATACATATAAATCATATAAAGTATTAAAGACACACAAATATCCAAGCCCCTGGTGGGAATCGAACCCACGACCTCAGGGTCCGAGCGGTGAAGGTCGCTTCGAGTGCTGCCAGACACACTGCCTCAACGCGCTCGGGCACCGAGGCGGCCCGATATAAAATATTACACCTTTATTTAATATTATAAGAATATTTCTAATTCAAAAAATCTGTTGCGGCCAGCACAAGACCTCTCACCATATCCATATTAGGCTATATAAGTATTGTATTGCACTTCGCTTTCGAACTGTCGTTTTATAACAAAAAATTACAGAACTTTACTCAAATATTGTTTTTGATTGTATTTAACGTGTCTTATGCACACATATAATTCTAATTATATCTATTTTTCATTGTATGAGGAAGTTTCTAAATGTCACAGATTCTTTCAATTCATTAACTAGATTGGCGGTATTTCTGATGGATATATGCATTTTACCACAATTTTACCTATAATTTCAAATATTTATTTAATAAAACAATAAGAAAGATTAAATATACTTCCCAGAAAAAGCTATCAGAATGTCACTAAAACTGTTGATATTTGACAATGACATGTGTCATTTACAAACTATGTTATAGCATTGGAATTTGTCAACTGGTTTCCTTAGTGTCTTGGCCTCTGTGATTAGTTTACTCTATAAATTATAGTGTCTTTATCTCTAAATCTATACAAGATATAATAAAAATTTTAAGTGTATCAGATGGAGAATTTTATGTTCTTCAATATTTAAAAAAAAAACTCCCAAAAAATTATATTTAGAAGAATTTTTCTAAGAAACTACTACTTCCGGTTGTTCAATTGTTACTAAAATCTTTTCAGCTCTTCCCAGGAATGTCAGATTGAGGAAACTGCAGTTAAATATTTTTTAAGTCTTATAGTTTTTGAGGAATCGTGTGTACAACATCCAGACATACATACACACACACACACACATACACACATCCACACACACACACACACACACACATCCACACACACACACACACACACACACACAGACATTATTTTAAAAATGTAAAGGTAAAAATAGTATTGCAAAGCCTTCTGTAATTTATAATTCGCCATTGTATTATTAATTAATATTGCGTTAAGTATTTATTGAATGCAATGGCTTTCATTTTGAACATTTGCTTTAAGATTCTTTTTATAATTAAGTATCGGGTGTTCAACATTTAAACGTCATTGAATTAAATCAAATTCAATAGAAATTTATTTTCGAACTGTTTTACTGTAAAATGTTTATTCAAGAACATTTTCAGCATCTACTGTAATAAAACTTTAAAATACTGTGTTGTTTCCTCATTTTGACTAACGTTTGACGTTTTGTTTAAGGTTAAATAGTATGAATAAAAGACAAACATGCGTTTCATAACACACAGCCAACCAGGACGAAAAGATTTATTGAGCACGCGATATTTGTTACCCAATAAAAAACAAATAAAACTAACCTACTCCTGTTTTTTTTTTAATATGAAATCCTCGGTATAATTTCTGATAGAAAGCGTTATGCTTATCAAGATTTTTTTCTCGTTCTGGTATCTAGAATAATTAAATTCCGAGGCCTCCATGAAACATCCTGCATAATAATGAAACACATAATAAATTTGCAACAAAGATATATATTATTCTGGCATATAATTAAAAAATATGTTAAGGGAAAATGTTTTATTTTAAAATTAAAATGACGGGTAACTATTTTAGCCGGTTAAGTATAAAACCAAAATTTACCTTGTTAATAATCGTCAATTACCTATGTTAAATGTAATATTTTTAGGATCGGCATTCCAACTATTTCCCATCCAACTTAAGTACTGGAACGCAAACGCTATATATAGTTTTTTGTTTTGTAGGTGTATTTAATTTTGGAGTAGTCAACAATACATAGTTTAGACCCCGGCTCTGATCTATGTCGTAGTTATACATATTCATAGAATGTAATGTGGACCATTAATAAGTATATAGAAAGATTATACATTACGGCTAAGTCTTGAAGAATCAGATATCATTTATATATTAAAAGAAATTGCAAAGCTTAGGTACACGATGTCGATATTCGAATTTAAATTGATTGAACTACAAATTAATATTCTGTCCTCTTCTAGGAGTAGGCTGTGTACTATCTATTTTTAGATCTGTTTACTACTCATTACAAATTTATTGGTTTTTTGAGTTTTAATGTTTAACAATAAATCATATGTATATAAATTATGTTATTATTACCCACCTGAGCATGTGTTAGTAGTGGACCAGAATACTATTTTACTGTTTTACGATCCTATATGTCACTATGTGTGTCAATTTTTGCACACAATACTTTCAATACTGCGATTGTACTCCAATTTTTACTTCCTTGTACGAAGTAAAGGAAGTATTGTAATCGCGAAAAATTTCGGTTTCCAGATTTCAACGGAAATATCCATTTTGACCATAACTGAATCTATTTTGACTAATTTCGGCGTGATGTATGTACGTACGTATCTCGCATAACTAAAAAACGGGAAGCCGTAGAAAGTTAAAATTTTGTATTTAGGACTGTTATAACATCTAGTTGTGCACCTCCCTTTTTGATCATTACATAACTTTTGGAAGTGGTACTTTACTTGAAGCCTATAATAGATTTTAATGAAAACTATATTAAATTATAATCCAAAACTTTTCAAATTTGGTATATAAAGACTTTTATATTAATGGGGATAACATAATAGATTTTGGTTAAAATAGTCTAACCGGAAGTGATACTTTACTTGAAGCTGTTATCAGTTTTTCTTGAAAAAAATGGTGTTATTTTGATTTTAATAATAAATGATTCAAATAAAAGTTTTAGAGAATTGAATCAAGTATGATTAAATTCGCTCTTTGTATATGTGAGATATGTAAATTTAAAAATTATGTACCTATTGGTTTCTGTAATTAAGTTCGCTACTAATTAGAAAAAGAAAATAAAGAACTTAATGTCAATGTCAAAGTAACAGGCGTACAAGGAAGTCATGTGGTGTCCACATCAGATATTTATTATAATGTATTCGGATCTTTAAAGAAAACGTGTTTTTTTTCAAATTATTAAAAGTTAATTTTTTATATTAAAATTTATTAAGTACATTACATTTTTTTAATTTATAATGTTTATAAAAACAATTTGACCTACGATGTCACTTCTTTAAAATCATGTAATTGGTATTAAGCCAATATTATATAAATAGGCCCGTCCAAGTAAACGGGTTCTTATAAATTACGTTATTACATATAAATTTTGGATATAAGTAAATGAAAACAAAATAAAATCTGTCAGAATCATAACCCGAAGGTCACTTATCTCTATACATAACTAGATAGCGGACGCAATGTTAAACATTTGTGACATTGTGAGTAATTGAACGCCGCCATATTGGAGGATTTCGGCATAATTTTAGTTGGATATTGAAACCTTCCTAGCTACTTTAAAGTTAAAAGTTACGTGATCTTATAGGAAAATTTCCGACTAATTTGATGGTGATATTCGGAATGTTCTATCTCATTGCGAACACTTGAAAATTCACATTTCTCGAAAAAATTATCTCAATTAATTTTCAACTTTAACTACTTATATCTTTGTAGTTATTGAAGATATCGTTCTGTTTTTTTTTTCAGATTACAGATTATTATTCATTTATATTTTAAGAATGTGTTTATGTAATAAAAATATCATATTTGTTTCTAAAATGATATGAAAAATAATAATTCAAATACTTGTGTTTTGGATTTTACAGCACAAGAAACACTAAGCGAGAAACTTTTCGTCCTTACGAGATAGACCCTAACATACAGTGTGAAAGTTGTAGTAAACGAATTAAAGAAATTTTTTTATTTGAATTTTTTTTGGAAAATCTTTACCGGTTTCGAAAAAAGAACACAAAAAGTTGCGCAACTAGACGGTAACTCCAGACGTAGGTATTAGTCAATTTCCATGCCTGGGTGTGTGCCAAAGTCGCGTGCATTTATAATGTACTTACTTTTTGTGTTCGTTTTATTGGAAACCGGTGAAGATTTTGGAAAAAAATTCAAATATAAAACTTCTTTAATTCAGTTACTATAACTTTGTCGCTTTATGTTACGGTCTATCTCGTAAAGGGGGTATCACACGTAAGCAAATATACGCAACTTGTCACAGATTTTCTTTGTCTCATGCAACTTTTTGCGTATGATAAGAGAATGATTTCATGCAACATGTTTGAAAACTTCGTAGACAAGTTGCAGATACGAGCGTACAAACGATGTACGCATGCGCGGTTGAACTTAAAAGTCCCTAAATAGACGTGTTGATATTTTGTTTCGTTTTGATGTTATTGATGTGAAATTTTAAAATGTGTTCAGACAATTTGGATACATACTTGAAAACAATGATTGATTTAACTGGAGTTATTTTCGAGTTATGGGATATAAAACCTTACCTGTAGGAAAACGTTACTAACATTTAAATATGTAAATAACCTAAAATACATGTAAATTTGCGCACGTGTGATAACAAGAGTTGTGTATTTTGAAAAGTTGCGTCAAATCAGTTGCAGGTATCTGCGTACATGTGATTCCTGCTTAAGGACGAAAAGTTTCTTGCTTAGTGTTTCTTGTGCTGCAAAATCCAAAACAAACGTGTTCGAATGCTAGTTTTTCTTATTTTTCTTATCATTTTAGAAACAAATATGATATTATATATTTAATAACTACAAAGATATGAGAAGTTAAAGTTAAAAATTGTGAAGATATTTAATTGAGATTATTCCTTTGAAAAATGTGAATTTTTAAATGTTCGTAATGAGATAGAACATTCCGAATAACACTATCAAATTTGTCGGAAAATTTCTTAGAAGATCACGTAACTTTTAACTTTAAAGTGGTTAGGAAAGTTTCAATGTCCAACTAAAATTGTGCGAAATCCTCCAACATGGTGGCGTTCAAATAGTAGTCGTATTTAACCTGGCCTCTGTACACTATCCAGATATGTACAGAGATCAGTGCCCGAAGGTACACAGTATATAGTATATAAAAATAAAATGTTGAGATCATTTGTTACATTTGGGGAATCAGTTTATTCATTTTGTTGTACCTAGCATTTTGGTTTTTGGCAAAAGAAACGCATCTCAAAGAAGACAAAAATAAACTGCATCAAAAACTATTTTGAAGAAATCGTACTAGGATATAGAGATGATGAATTTATTCGCCTCTTAGAATTAATCGCCAGTTAACGATGTAGCCTAGCCTATATTTAAATCTTCCAATAAATAGAAAATGTTTACTTTTCTCATATTTGTCTGGTGTGATTAATAATAATTACTTACATATATTATTTTAAATTAAGAAACGACTTTTTTTTTACTGTATTCAGTGCTGAAAAGTATTATTTTTCCACATTAAAAGAATTGATAGTATACTAAAGTAGACTTTCATTTTTTGTAACAAATAACTTTATTTACTGTAAAAATTATCAGTAATATTTTTTTCTTTCCTTGTAACACAAATAGCCATTTCAGAATTAAAATTTAAGTTTCCACAACTCAAGCTTAGTCATTTCAGAAAAGTGTGCACTAGTCTGCACTTTTTTATTTAACGCTCCAGGCTAAAAAAAAAGGTAATACTGGTCACTGGAACTACCCAGTCACCGTCGACCTAGTGCAAGGCATCGCACTGTTCTATTATCTTTTAAAATTTAGTCCCAAGTTAATCAACAGTTCATTACCTTTAATTTCTTCTACGTTGTTAAATCTGTATATTTACCTTATTTGTGTCGTATTAACAGTAACAGTACCTGATGCATAATGTTGCAGCTGCTGATGTACGTGTTCCGTTTGGGAATTGTGAGTACGCTACTTTCGGAGACGCTAGTGAACGGCTTCACCACAGGCTCTGCAATCCACGTGCTAGCCTCGCAGATTAAAGATCTTCTCGGAATACAGATTCCCAACCACAAAGGGCCATTCACTGTCATCAATGTAAGTAAACATCAGCAATTCATGAAAAGTGTAATTGGGATGAATGAGACGAATAAATTTTTATAATCGTGCAAAAATCACGGTTATATATATTTTTTCCTGATTGAAAAGAAGTCGTTGAACTATATATAATATGTACTTGTATTCAAAAGTAATCTTAATATAAATAAAAAAATAAATAATGATGATATCTTTGTCTAATATCAGTAACTAAGTACCTATAGAATTATGTGAATCATATACCTCAAATTTATCAATAAGAATATTTACTAGATGTGATCTCATGATAACCAGCCCGGTGTCAGGCGATCTTTTTATCTGTCAATTTTATTTATCAAACTTTGAATGATGACTTATTATCAACGAATTTGAAGACACTTGTTTGAAGAGCGTGTTTATTTATTCAATCTAAATTTATTTGAAAAAATATTTACTATTTTATTTCTAAAAATAAAAAACAAAATTTGTTTTAACAAAGATAGGTAATTAATGAAAATTCGGAAGTAAAACCTAAAACATCTATTTCATAATAAAATTAAAAATTACCCCTGCTTACCTTCAAGTTAAGTTACGATAAATACCATATACGCAGGGGCGCACACAGGGGGCGTCCAGTAGGTCCGGATCGCCCCTAAAATTTGACAACTATTTTATAAAAACAACAAATACATATGGAAAACTGTTAAACAGATTATAAATAAATAAAAAAACACGAAATCCTGCTTTGCGTTTAACCAAAAATTAGGCTATATTTTCAAATTTTAAAAAATAGCAATAAAGCTGACTTTTATTCCTGAGCGGTCAACTGGACCTCGAGCTGAACCGCCCCGACAACTAGAAATTAGGATTACTGAACATGTCAACAACATGGAGATCTCGCAACTGTATAAGTGTTACGAAGTCGGTTAACTTAGAGAAAGATTACCCCATTAGCGTGGTATTGTTTATTCAAAAAAAAAAAAAAATCAAGTGTCACTAGAAATATGCGGAAATATAAATAATATACGTACTTTGTTTCAATGCCATAACCATTATTTTCACCCCATAAATGAAGAATTTGTTACTTTTTTTGCTGTTTCAAAAAAATTCTCACAGTATACTCGTATATTATACTCTTGCAATATTGGAATGCTAAAAAATGACTTCTTAAGTGTGTTTCCACTAAGGCGTCCACATAAAAATTATAACTTTGGTAACATAACTCAAAATTCAATACTATTTAAAAAAATGAGCATCGCATATCGAACGGCTGCCTCACAGAAGTGCAAACCAAAATCCAGTATTATTTCACACTTTCTTTGAACTTATTTGCAGAAATTAAACTGCAACATTTATATTTTTATTTATACCTGGTAACTACTTGAAATTTGTTATAAAGGGAATTCAATGTTATTCTTTTTATTTTGGTGTAGTTAGATACCTATTAATTTTAGAAAAAAAAAGTTATTTAAATAAAAGCTGAAGATAATAAAATTCTGAAGTGACAGAATAATACCACTGAATAATTTGCAGCTTTCTTGACAATAACGTTCTATTTATAAACTGAAACACAATAAATGGTAATAAAATAATTATGAAAACCCTTTTTATAACTAGTATCTAATAAAAAAAATTTTGGACAGTTCATAAAAAATTAACATCGCATTCCATATATAACAGATTTCAAGTAGACACCCCTCGAGACACCCAATATTTAATCATCTAGGATATTTGTATTTCTTTTGGATAAACAGTACACCGCTAAAATGGCTTTGTAATGGAGCAACTTTTATCTAATCAATCGACTTCAAATTTATAATAGTTTTCGAGAACCCTATTTTGAACACTTTTTGTTGGACACTACACTATACATTTCGTGCAAAAGCAATAGAATGTCAGATTATATTATCAAATTTCAAGCAAAATTTCTGAAAAATATGATTTTTCTGTCTTTGGTTTTAATTTATTATATAGTCTCTATCCATAGATGAATTTACCTTTAAAACAAGTATATTATGTCATACTAAATAATATGGTATGTTTTAATTTTAAAAAAGTGAAAATAATGTATTTAAAGGCCAATATGCAAATCTAATAAAACATAAAAAGAAATGAAGGCGATTTATTTATTAATATTAAATACATAGATAAAAAGGAATGAAAATTGAAAGTAATAGCAATAAAACCAAGAATGTCATGCGTGTTTTTTTTATTCATAATTATGTTAAATTACTAGCTATAATAACTTCCATAACACTTGTCAAACTTAATTTACTCTGGCAAATGTGTGCCAAACCTCAAACACAAAACCGTAAATTTTTGGTTTGTAATTCATGCAAAACATTTACGATAATTTAAGAATAATATAATAAACATCAAATTCCAGTCAACTTAGTTGCCGGGATACTTTTTTTGTTTTAAATTAAGATGTTCCTGTTTTCTTAGCCATGATGACACCTATCACGTTATTTTCTTTATATAATATGTTTTTCTTTTGTAGATATTCGTGAGCATTTTGCAAGAGATACCCAATGTTAATTTTGCAGCATTGATCATATCAGTTGTCACAATTACAGTATGCGTGATAAATAATGAAATACTCAAGGTGGGTGTAATTAGTATGTTATTTTTTTATGTGTACTCTTTTTTAACTGCATGACAATTTGATATACTGTGTGTAACACGAAAACCGGACCATAGACGAATAACATGGGAAAACAGTTTTTCTCTGCCCAAAAGTGGCCTATTAATTTTAGAGAATAATGCTGCAAATAAATATCGTAGAGAATTAATTTCTGCGTCTAAATCAATCACATTTTCTTTGGCACGTTTCATAACCGAGAAAATTGAATTTAATATTTTATAAAAGTTACATCTTTATAGTGGGTATTGACCTTAGAGTATAGAATAGGACTAGAGAGAGCGTAAAGTACAGATGTTGACAGAGTTTTTGTCGCCATGAGACGGAAGGGGAATCTCGTGGCCGCCATCTTGGGACGATCAACGTTATAATGTATTTAAGCGCGCTTTCTTCAGTTTTGTTACAAAAATACAATAACGTAACAGAAATTGAAGCTATTTGTAATTAGCAAGCTTTAATTCAGTAAGAAATGTATTAAAATTAATTAAATTTAAATTTGAAAGAACCAAAAAATTGTAAAAATCTTCAATTTGAAGTACATTGCGATTAAACTTTAATAAAATATTTTTTATAGAAATTAAACTGTTCGAATTTTATGACAATTGTAATGATTGAGATAGAAACTTACAAAAACTACTTACCGAATAGGCAAATAATTTGAGGCTAGAAATTTACAAGTTTACAATACAAATAAATACGAAGTACAAACATATTTATTACAAAAAATAAGTTAATATTTTTACATGAAATATGTAAAAAAATACAATAAATTATATGAACTAAACATTAATAATATGTATAAGTAAAATAATACTTACTTGTGAATTGTCATCGCTTTTTCCTTTTCTTTTTCTTGTTTTAAAGTTTTTACGGACATTCGGTTATTACAACCGAAGGCACAAGTCGTTGACATGTAATTACAAACGTTTCACATTCAAATAACACAAATTAAAATCGATTATTAACGTAAAATAATCAAATAACCAGAGAACGCTTATATACACTTGATCTTCCCAAGATGGCCGCCGTACAAACACAAGCTTACCCCGCATGACATCAGCTTTGAGTGTTTAGGCGCCCTCTATGTGTATATATATTTTATAACTCTATGGTATTGACCTTCGAGCATATACTGATTAGAGGCCGCCTTACGGTGTTTGTTTTGATCGGAACACATACGAAAGCCATGGTGTATTGCGAGCTGCTTATTGAAGCCGTGGTGTATTGCGGACTGCGTATTATCTTAATATTTGTACTACCTTTTTTACAAAGTAATGACTAATAGCTACTTTTAAAATATGTAAATCACCTTTATTTCCAATAAATTTCAGTCTCGTTACTCTTACGTCATTATTAGTAGGAAACCTAAAAGTTACACTTTATTTAATATATTATTTGTAATAAAAATCCCAGTTACTTATACATGAAACGAAATATCCTTACTTTCTTTGTATTTTTCATTACAATTTGATATACTCCGAGATATACTCACAAACTACACGCAAAAAATAAGGTTTGGTTGTAGTAAAATGACAAGCAGTGACATATAACACAACAAAACACTGCCCGCAATTCACTATGACTTCCGGCCCCCCGCCTACATGTCTTCTGATCACTTCATCCTATACATTGGTATAGGGAATTACTTCTCTAGTCAGTATATGCTCGAAGGTATTGACTATTGAAATAAAATTTCAAACAAATTTTATGACATTTTACCTGTCAGAAATTATAAAATATAGTTTTCATCAAAATAATACAACTCAATGATATGTATCTTCTCTTCCTGTGAATAATTCTCCATTTTTAATAATGATAACTCCAGCAGAGCGTTACTTGCAGGTAAAATGTGTCACAATCTGACAGATACATTTCTGAAAGGTAAAATGTCATTATATTTGTTTGTAATTTTACTTGCCAGAAACGCTTCCGCTTGAGTTATCATTATTGAAAATGGAGAATTATTCACAGGAAGAGTACAAATCACTGAGTAGTATTATTTTGATGAAAACTATATTTAATAATTTATGACAGGTAAAATGTAAAATTTGTTTTAAATTTTATTTCAATACCATGGCTAACACTATAAAGAAGTAACTTTTATGAAATTTTATATTCAATTTCCTCGGTTTCGAAACGTGCAAAAGAAAATGTTATTATTGATTTAGATATAGAATTTAATTTATTCAACACAAATTTGAAGCATTTTTGTCTAAAATTAATAAGCCACTTTTGCTCAAGGAAAAACTAGTTTCCCATGTTAATCGCCTATAGCCCGATTTTCATGTTACACCCGGTTTATGTATAAGTATAGGCGTGGATTTAGTCAGGACGATTTCTCAAATATTATGAAGCCAAAAACATAGATAAAATTTTATATTCCTCTTTTTCTTATTATTAAAGAAAAAGGTAATTAGTTTTTGGTAGCATTTAGTCAAACGAAACTAGTACTTCACTTCTTCACTAAACTCATCTTTTATTGATTCAGTTATAAAATAATAGTTATAAAATAATCTAATTTTGTAAATCTTAGAAGAGCATAACCGTTGGCGTTGACAAATTCAAGTATTTGTAATTGACTGATAAACGTTAGTGTCAAGTGTACTCACATATTAATTTCAAGACATAATTTTATTTGAAATAATGGATTTCTATTGCTTATTTAATGGAATACGAGTATGATTTTTCTATGAGTAAATTTTCAAAATAGAACACGAACTAATATTTTTTAAATGTAACCCATATTTGATTTTTACTTCAAAAATTCATTATTTTTTTAACTTTCCACTGATGTAAGGGTCATTGTATTTTAGTGTTTTTTCCTCAAAATATTAGATTTTTTATTTTTCAAGAAATTTCTTAATTTATCTAATTGTTTCATGAATTTTACAAAAACAGTATTTTATTTTAATTAATTTATTTATTTTTTATCTATTATGCTTTATAATTTAATATTGACTCAATTTTTTTTTGTCTAATATATTTTTTTATTTTTGAAACAAATGAGTTTTATTGACTAAAGTCAAGTTAATCGCTCATATCTCAAAAACGATATATTTTCGTGCCTATTGTATAATTAGACTTATTTCCTTCTTTTTCCTGTATGTATCTAATAATTTCTGAGATCCCACGTGTGTCAATGTTAATCAGATTCGGACGACACGCGACAATTGGACGATTCACAATAATTATGCCACAATCATCATGCCAATGGACAACAGAAACTTAAATTATTTGCTAAGTATTAGCAGGCATACAAAAAAATATTTAAAATAGGCGCTCTAATTAGAAATCCGTTATCTAGTTCTAACTAAACAGTAGGAAAACAGACTTAACAAACTCGTTAAAAATGCGTCAAATAGCGTGATCAGTGCAGAACAAAAAAGTTACTGGCAGGTAAAATGTGTCCCCATCTGACAGATACATTTCTGACAGGTAAAATGTCATTATATTTGTTTGTAATTTTACCTGTCAGAAACGCTTCTGCTAGAGTTATCATTATTAAAAATGGACAATTATTCACAGGAAGAGATAATGCAGATCTCGGAGTAGTATTATTTTGATGAAAACTATATTTTATAATTTATGACAGGTGAAATATCCTAAAATTTGTTTTAAATTTTATTTCATTACCATGCAAAACAAAATGTGATTATTGATTTAGAAGCAGAATTTAATTATTTGCAACGTTTATTTGAAGCATTATTATATTATCTAAAATTAATAGGTCACTTTTGGGCAAGGAAAAATTGTTTACCCACGTTAGACGCCTATGGCCCGGTTTTCGTGTTAAGGCCTATTTATAATGAAGTAACGTAAAACGCAACGCAACGACGCAACGTAATCAGTAAAGCAAACACAAAATATGTGATTTATAATAACGCCGAAGATAGCACTTCTAACCAATCAAAATAATTCTGTACATATCGTTGAAATTCAACTCGCTTTTATTTAGTCTTTATGACACATGACATATAAATAAGTGTATAAAATAATTTGAATAGAAATGGACAGTGACGACGATATATCAGCGGCAATGTTGTTTTTGATTCAGTGATTCTCGATTAATTCGATTAATTTTCATTCACAATTATTCTTCTTATCGCTTTGAAAATCTAACCGGTCTAACCACAAAATGTAGAATTTATTAAGTAATTTTGACAGTTGACGAACATGTCGATAATACAGATTTTTATAGTAAAACTGAAACACTGAATTCTGATTGGCTAGCGGTACAAAAGTAAGGTAGGAAGATGAAAGTTGGTCAGCTTTGGCGTTGCGTTGCGTTACGTTACTTCTGCGGCTCTGCGTTGCGTTTCATTATAAAACGGTATATGCTGTACCGTACATTTATCTTTTGCGTTACCTTACTGTAACTGCGTTACCGCTTGCGTTACTTCATTATAAATAGGCCTTTAAGGCCTTTAAGGCCTATTTATAATGAAGTAACGCAAGCGGTAACGCAGTTGCAGTAAGGTAACGCAAAAGATAAATGTACGGTACAACATATACCGTTTTATAATAAAACGCAACGCAGAGCCGCAGAAGTAACGTAACGCAACGCAACGCCAAAGCTGACCAACTTTCATCTTTCTACCTTACTTTTGTACCTCTAGCCAATCAGAATTCAGTGTTTCAGTTTTACTATAAAAATCTGTATTATCGATATGCTCGTGAACTGTCAAAATTACATAATAAATTCTACATTTTATGGTTAGACCGGTTAGATTTTCAAAGCGATACCAAAAATAATTATGGATGATAGAAAATTAATCGAATTAATCGAGAATCACCGAGTCAGAAACAGTATTGCCGCAGCTATATCGTCGTCACTGTCAATTTCTATTCAAATTATTTTATACATTTATTTATGTCATGTGTCATAAAGACTATAAATAAAAGCGAGTTGAATTTCAACAATATATACAGAATACAGAATTCTTTTGATTGGTTAGAAATGCTATCTTCGGCGTTATTATAAATCACATATTTTGTGTTTGCGTTACTGATTACGTTGCGACGTTGCGTTGCGTTTTACGTTACTTCATTATAAATAGGCCTTTATACCCGGTATGTAAAGTTTTAAGCAGCAAGTATAATATTGATATACATTTATCTTTGATTACAAAATTTAAAATTTCTATTGTAATGTGAATGTTTTAAGAGAATATTATTTTACTAATAAATTTTTTATTACGAAAGGCCACAGGACCCCATGGGGTCTTGTGGCCGCTTGCCTGAGTGCCTGGTTGCGAATCTGGAGAACCGGGTTCGATCCCGATCGACGCCAAAAAGAAATATTTCGAATTTTAAATGGCACAAAAAGTGACCCCTGTGGTGCACTCTTCACGCCAGCAATGAGTGCCCGTGAGGTGACGCCTGGTAAGCTTCCACACGGTACGAATATGTCATCATCATTACTGATATCTGTACAAAGAAGATTGGCATACCCAGAAACGAGTAATATGGCATAATGATATATTTAGTTATTTTTATATAAAATGTATATAAAATGCAGATGTTAAAGTCTGCTTGTATCTACACAAAATTATAGATAAAATAGCACTTTTACCGCTAGGTTAGATAAAATAGCATTTTAACAGCGATACAGCAAAGGTAGATAATAGTTATTTATGTATGAAGGTACTGAAGTTCTACTTTTTATTACGAATATGGAATTTAGTTGCCGAGAAAAATAAACCATATTATCAGTGATAATATGGAAATTCATTGTCGAGATGCATATTAAATTTTACTTGAAATTGAAAATTTGTGAAAATGAAAGGAATATTTATTGTTATAGGTTGTGTTTATAAGTTTATGTAACTGTCAGTCTGACAAATTACTAACCTCCGAACATTAAGGTTATCGTAAAGAACAGTCAAAATTATGTTTTACTTCAATATTCTTCATCGCAATTGTTTAATTCGTTCTTCTTGCACATATTTTTGTCATTTTACGTACAAATTTACTACTATATCGTACACCTATCCAAATTATCTTATATGTACAATAATTATTATAAGGTTGGCAACAACAAAAATAGAGTTTTATACACGACAATAAAATTAAATTATCGACTCGCGGAAAATCACTTGCGAAATCGCTCGTGAATTGAATTTTCCGCTCGTCGTTAAAATATAATTTTACCGTCCTGTATAAAAAAATAACTATTTGTTTTCATTTATTGTATTTATAAACACACTTTATATACAATATGTAAATTATGAAAAGTATATTAACGTACAAAGAAGAATCATATATCGATATATTTATATTTGCCTACAAATATTCGCCTCATACATATTCATAACAATTTATTCTTATTTTCTGCAAATTTTTCTGTTCTTCATAGTTAAAATATTCTTTAATTTATAAAGAAAATATTCCCTCTGTCCCAAATTATAGTATACATTAGGGATTTACAAGTGTGGAATTTACATATGTATTTATATGTATAAATGCACAATTATTGATGACAATGTGTTAGCCACATCGGATTTTTTATAAGACATTATATATTTCCGAAATTTTTACATATATTTCCTCTAAGGAAGTGAAATTTAAACATAACGGGTTTTTTCAATCTTGTATATTTACCAACATTAAAATTAAACCTTGAAATTTAATACCAGATAGTAACTACGCCACTTACATTCTTTTTCATTCATGAATGAATAATTAAGAGTAATTAAGAGTAATTAATATAAAACTTTTATTTCTTTTCACCTTTTTAAATAACAGATTTTTTATTCAAACGTTAATAAACGTATTTATAGATATATATATGTGTAGTTATTCAACATCTATTCAAGACATAAACAATAGCTTAATAATGAAAGCGTATCAAACTATTACATATAGTAATTATTTATAGTCTACAAAGAATTTTCAAACATAAATAAAAATTTTTGTTCTTTTTAAGCAACATTTTGTTAAAAATATGAGTCAAGGAACTCACAAATAGCCAGAAGGTGTGAAGTGATCCATGAAAATAAATAAATGACAAATATGTTGCAATTCAAACATAATAAAGTTTTTCTTCAAATTTATTTGCTACTTTGTGAATTTCTCATTTATTTATAATTTGGAAGATTACATGAAGTGCCATTCATTCTTTTCAACAACTTCATTGTCGAAATTATGACAGTTATAAAATTTACCAGATGTGCTTATTATGAGATTTTAGTGCCAACAATGTAAACTACATGAAATTATAGTGAAGTTAGTCAATAATTATAGTTTTTCAGGTGATTTCATCGTGTATTTTTGTCTTTGTATAATTTGTGTGTGTGTGTGTGTATGTGTGTGTGTGTGTAGGGATTTTATCTTCGCTCTAACTCAAAATTCTGAAACTTTGTATTTTTACCCTATTCTAATATGAAAAGATTTTGGTGTAAATCGGATAACCGGAAATGGCACTTTACCTGAAGCTCATAATGGTTTTTCTTCAAAAAATACCATTAAATGCCATTTTTTCGCATTTCATGTCTTATGAAAATTAAAGATTGTTGAATTTTCTACAGGAATACATTAATACTTTTTCTATATATTTTACAGATAAATTTAAAAATATTTTTTTTATTAGTCCCGAAGCCTAAGATAAACACAATTCCTTTGTTACACAGTAAATAAATAAAATAAATAAATAATAATTACGGCATATTACCCATTTCTGGGTGTGCCAGTATCTACAACACATGTAGACATCGGTAATGATGACGATATATTTTACCGTGTGGGCGCTTACCAGGCTTCACCTCACGGGCACTCATAGCTGGTGTGGAGAGTGCACCACAGGGGTCACTTTTGTGCCAATTAAAATTGGAAATATTTGGCGTCTGTCGGGATCGAACCCGGTTCCCCCAGGTTCGCGACCAGACACTTAGGCACGCGGCCACGGGACCCCATACACAGTTCATATTTCAAATGAATGTAACTAACAGTAAATGTCACTGTCAAAAAAATAATCACTTCAAATTAATAATAGTCACATTTTAAAAAGAAAATAGTAAATAAAGCAATAGTTTTCTGCAATGGAACAGTTTGCAGCGTTAGTAAATACGTAGGTATGTATTTAAAAATAAAAAAGCGGGAGGTTTTGTGTTGGCCAGGGCCCTGTTTCTCAAAAAATACAAGTCTTGTAATACAAGTGTGTACACTTGTAGAATTTTAATTTTCACAAGAATCTGTTTCTCAAAACTACACTTGTAAGATACAAGTCACAAGTGCAAGTCTATTTTATACAAGTGTTTTTTACAAGTGTAATTATCGTTCTGTTTCTTAAAATATATTTTACAAGTAATGTCTTGTGAAATACATGAAAAATTTTAGCAGTCTCAAGCAACCCTATCATACAATTCTAATAGTGTAAAAAATATTAATTTACAATTGAAAAAGTGTACAAGTTGTCTAGTAAGGTTCGGAATTGAAAGTGAGTTTGTTTATTACTGTGATTTATTTTATAATTATTTTTTAAATAACAAATTATAATAATAATTATACATAAATATTGGGAAGCAATGTGGTCAAGTGACTCTAGTGATGAAAACGTAGTTGTTGTGTTACGAAGACTTAAAATATTTATGAGGAGGATTATGTCCATAAATGTCATATGAATTTAATGAGAAGTTCCGACTTACGCCCAGGGGCTACAAAATTGGAAGGGCCCACAGGGCGATTTCAGACAATAACAATATCACGAATTATGTAATATGTATGAGCTAAAAATTAAAAAGCATTACAACAATGATAAAACTTGATTACAACAATGAATAAACTTGAGTACAATAATGATTATACTTGATTACAACAATAAACTTGGTTATAACAATGATTTAAATTGATCAGATTTCTTTTTGTATATACGAGTATATGTATGTATGAATGTATGAAATTGGGGGGTCCGAATTTATTCTTGTGTCTAGGGTCCGAAAATTGCTTAACGCGACCCTGCATAGAAATAAATCATAACATTATGATATAAGAAAACTTACCAATATTGCTCGTTTTATGTTTGGTCAGAAAGTTTCCCTTATAATAAACACACAACACAAATTAAATCAGCTGTGAGCACTTGTAAAAATAAACTATACGTGTAAAAAAGTTACTAGAGTTGTAAATTTCTTTCTGAAACAGAATTTACATGTCCTTGTGAAAAATTGACTAGTAACTTGTAACTTGTTAACTTGTATATTTGTATTTTTGAGAAACAGGGCCCAGATCAGATTTTTTAAAAAATTTTGTAACAAATAAATATATAATTACAGCGAATAAATTTATGTTTGTACAATTCACATGTTTTTACGTATGTAGATAACAATAAAATATTTTAATTAATTAAATATTAGGACAGTATTAGGCCGGACCTATTTTCTGTTTATTTTTTCAAATAACATCGAAATGTAAATAGAAGAAATTTATTCCTACAGAGAGAGAAACAAACTAAAAATAGAGACGTAGGCCGAGTAACCTAGAGGTGGGAGGCAGAGAGGGCAGTTGCCCCATAGTTTGATTAGGGGTTTAAAATCTGTATTTCGCTTACATTTAATAAAAAAATCTGATGTGACCAGTACAGAGTGTTTTTTTAAAGGGTATCTTCGGAAATATTAATGATAGAGCAAAATCTTTTGCACATTCCAGGGTCAACTTTTTAAGAAAAGTTTAATAGTCACCACAGGAATTTTCGATCTTTTTTTGTTTCTGAGCTACAGGCAAAAACTTGTTTTTCGCTCATTTCGAAAATATCTCATAACTTATTTATGATGGTAGTTAGAGAAAAATAGTTTTAACAAATTTTGTACCGTTTTTCGTAATTAGATTTTTTGAAAACTTCATAATTCTCGAGATATAACACAAAGTTATGATGTTTTAAACGGCAACCTATGTTGAAAATACTCTCATCTTTTTAAGCTTTTCAACAATGTATAACAAGTCTACATTTTTTTGTTTTACATATGAATAAAAGGTGATTTATTATTTTTTTGGGGTGAAAAAATTAAATATTATTAAGAAACAAATGAAAAAAAACTATTATAGTTCGTCATTTATTTATTTCTAACATTATTTGCTTCAGTTTTACACATTTTTTAAATTTATTTACTTTAAAAGCATATTAAACCAATTTTTTTCGAATTGTGCCAAAGCCAACTGTGACGTCAAAATAATGCTTTAAGTAATCCGAAAAGAATTGGTTTATAATAATTTTGAGAACATAATTAATAGATATGGAATCAAATTAAACAAATGATGAACTATTATATTTTTTTCATTTGTTTCTTCATAATTTTCAATTTTTTCACCCCAAAAAAATAATAATTCATCTTTTATTCATGTGTAAAACAAAAGAATGTAGAATTATTATATATCATTGAAAAGCTTAAGCAAAAAGATGAGACTGTTTTCAACATAAGATTGTGTTATATCTCGAGAATTATGAAGTTTTCAAAAAATCTAATTAAACCATTTTAGTTTACCTAAAAAACGGTACAAAATTTGTTAAAACTATTTTTCTCCAACTACCTTAATAAATAAGTTATGAGATATTTTCGAAATGAGCGAAAAACAAGTTTTTGCCTGTAGCTCAGAAACAAAAGAAGATCGAAAATTCCTGTGGTGGCTATTAAACTTTTCTCAAAAAGTTGACCCTGGAATGTACAAACGATTTTGCTCTATCAGTAATATTTCCCGAGATACCTTAAAAAACATCGAAAATGAAACATCGTGTACATTACCTTCCGTCAGTATTTTGTAAAATTCCTACAGAAAGTTTCTTGTAAAAGATTATATATTTCCAGCAAAATTATTTCACGAATATACCATGTAAATTGTACTTGACTCTGACATCTGTGAATAAATAAATAGATAAATAAATCATCGCGGCATATTACCCATTTTTGGGTGTGCCAATCTGCTTTGTATACAGATTTCGATAATGATGACATTTGTACCGTGCGGGTGTTTACCAGGCATCACCTCACGGGCACTGGCGTGGAGAGTGTACCACAGGGATCAGTTCTGTGCCAATTAAAAATCGAACTTTTTCTTTTTGGCGTCGGTCGGGAGTAATCCCGGTTATTACGTTAGTATATGTTTTCCTAGATTCGCGAGCAGTCACTCAGGCACATAGTAGCTGTTTCCATTGTTATAGCATAGCTGACTGATTTATGAAATTTTATTTTATTTCTTTATAAATTTTTAACTTTATATCCATTACATATGAACATGAAGTATAAATATAGTCAAATCGTTGGATACATGAAAGTCAAATTCTAGTATTTTATTTGTGATTCACTAGAGACTAATAATACAGCTATGAGTTAAGGTGGGAAAAATAATGGGGGTTTCTATTTTTCAATTTTTTTTTTATATATTATTTTTCATGAAAAGTTATACGAGTATGTATTAAAATAAGTAAAATATTTTTTATAACATGTTTTCTGTAAGAAAAATATTGAAAACAGTGGATGGTAGCATAAATAAGTGATTATGGGTGACAAGGGAGGAGGTGACTAGCAGTGTTTTAGCGCTGTCAACCGTTTATAGATTATTTTAAAGAAAAATATTTCAAATAAAAATTGCAATCAATTAATTTTTCTATACCTGTTATTTTAAGTTTTTTTCTCTAAAATAATACATAAACTATAGACAGAGCTAAAACTCTGCCAGTCATCTCCTCGCTAATCGCCTTTAATCGCGTGTTCATGCTACCACCCAGTATATTTTGTAGTTCGTTTAAAGGGCTAATTTTTACTGCTGGGTTAGTGCGTCATAGACCGCAAATCTGCTAACGCTCAATAGATGGTGCGGTCGTAGCGTCATCTGTCATATGTTTGCTCACAGTTCAACACTCAGTTGTGCAATTTTAAGAAATAGAATGGAGTACCATTGAATTGCGGTACGCTTATTATGGCTGTCTCAAATGTCACTAAAATTACTCAAACCAAAATTACAGATCGAGTATGTCAAGTTGCGCTACGGCACGGTGTAATAATTTACTATTAGAAAAATAATCTGTTAAAATAAATATTGAATTTTAATAGTTAAATTTTGACGTATTATATTTACTTTTAATAAACTGACAACACATTTTGCACATCTGAACTTCATTGACAGTGACCAAGGAGAATCAGAGATACCGACACTATCCTCCTAAAAAATAACTAGATGTCGCCACTATCCGTACCAAATCTGTAAAAAAACTTGCGACAAAATTTTATATGGGAAAACATTTATTTGAAACGGCCATAATGAGCGTAGTGCAATTGAATGAATTTGGCCATGGGGAGTACTTAAAATCGACTCACCTTCATTAAAGGTATTAAAATTATTTGATATGCATGCAAAACAGAGAATTGTAAACTATTTTTATGTTGAGAGGTAATTCAGAAAAATCCGGCATATTTTGTCATAGCCCGACCAGCAATCGGCGCGTTTGGAACGCAGTGTGATGTTTCCAAGCATTTAAAAAAAGAAAAAATATTTAACCATTTAATTAGTATTTTTATAAATGTTTTAAAATATATTTTAATGTAACAGTGTAATTTTTCACTATTTTGATTATGCTGGAAAGGTTGGTTTTAACCCCCATTTCTGTCTGTGAAGTGTGGGAATAATGCGATTATATATGATTTTTATTTGTTTCTTCTTTTCAGCCAAGAATGAACAAAATATCTTCCTTTCCAATACCAATCGAGCTTCTTGTTGTAGTTACAGGAACCCTCGTGTCTAACCATTGGAACTTCTCAGAAACTTTCAATGTAAAGATCATTGGCGACGTGCCCAGCGGGTATGTGGTATTATTTTTTTATTTGTTTTTTGTTTACTATGTGAAATTAATCTTACAGCATACCTGCGCCAAATGTACCAGACTTCAGTCTTGCAGGGAAAGTTGTACTTGACGCATTTGTAATAGCCATTGTTGCCTACACGATTACATTGTCCATGGGTATGATTTTCGCGCAAAAACTTAATTATGAAGTGGATGCTAACCAAGAGTTACTTGCACAGGTAGCGAATTTTTTTTTATGAAAATGTTATGTTTATCAAATTAATCTCTAAACCCCTAGCACTGCACTCTAAAAAAAAGCTGAATATCAAAAATAATTGTGAGACTAAATTATGATAGATCGAAAAGCGAAATTTGCGTCACTAAAATAATAACGGTTACTATTGTTTTAGAAATGCCTGTATTTTAAATATTATGGTTTTGCTTACAAAATATGAAAGAGAATTGTACTCGTATTATCTGAATTGTTAATAGACGCAATTTTGACATCTCTCATCAGTCTGAACTTAACGTGCGCATACTATAACTAACCGTTAATGATCATTAATTTTTGTAGTGTGTCTGGGATATAACAGACTAATTACTAATAGTCAATCACTCCTATTCTGTAACACAATCGATAACTTTTATCGATAGATAATAAATTGTAGCCAATAATAATAATAGACACTGAATAAAAATGAAACTGGCAGATGATACATTTGTTTCTATTTGTCTAAAATTATTATCGATCGCTAACTATTATCGATGGAGTTACAGAATAGGGGCCATCTGGTTATTGATTTAAAATTAGATACCGCATTAATTTTGGTGAACATTAAGTATTTGTGGAAACTAAAAACATTTTATTACTGACAAATAATTTAAGAAAATGATGAGAAGTTATATATCGAGTTATGCGTAGGATTATTATGTAGTTTAAAAATTGAAGAACATTTACTAATTTTGGGAAACAAAAGTATTTTTTGTGTGATTGTATGCATATTTTCATTATATTTGGCAAAGCAGTTAAACACAGGTTAATTTTAATATGATCATTTTCTCCATCGGACAATATATTTAAATATTATTTTTTATCAATAACGACGTTGAGTTATAAATTTATTGGTAATTTCAACAATTTATTTGTAAAAAAATCTGATGTGGCCAACACAAAACCTCCCGCTATTTAATTTTTATTAATTTAAATACATACCTACGTATTTAGTAATGCTTCAAACTATATTATGTTCCATTGCATATAACTATTGCTTTATTTACGATTTTCTTTATTATTTAATATGTCACTATTATTAATTTGAAGTGATTAGTTTTTTGACAATGACGTTTACCTGTCAGTTACATTCATTTGAAAAATAAACTGTGTAACAAAGGAATTGTGTTTATCTTAGGCTTCGGGATTAAAAAAAGAAAAATGATTTTTAAATTTATCTGTAAAATATATAGAAAAAGTATTAATGTATACCTATACAAAATTCAATAATCTATAATTTTACAATGACATTAAATGCGAAAAAATGGCATTTAATGGTATTTTTTGAAGAAAAACCATTATGAGCTTCAAGTAAAGTGCCATTTCCGGTTATCCGATTTACACCAAAATCTAATGGCATCTGTTCCTATTAGAATAGGGCAGAAATACAATGTTTCAGAATTTTCTGAATGATAGTATTTGAGTTAGAGTGCAAACAAAATTCGTACACATACACATATACACACATACATACATACACACACACATACACACACACATGCAAACATCATCGTGAAAATGTTAAAATTGGATTCTAGGGACCTTAAAACGTGGTCATTTACTAAAATCTCGATATGTGATTTTTAGCACGATCCCTATACCTCCCTTACCGAGGGTAGCGGGAGGTAAAAATATGCAAAAGTTCATATTTTTATCAGCGGGTCATTTGTGACAATTTCTGAAAAATTCAAGTGTATGACGCCACTAGATCTAAACATGCATTTCATAATAAGATTTTTTTACGGGAATTTGAATATAAGAATGGAATAAGGAATATTGTTTTATGCCATTATAGTATATTGTAGGATACTAAAGTGACTTTTTTCAACAAGACAAAATTAAATTTCGTACCGGGCCCTGGCAATAAACATACACATACCATTTCTGGCTCCACGGCTTTAATTTTGCGAGAGATTTAGAAGATCGAAGTGTACATACCTTTCAAATTTTGTACCCTTTTTTAACAATCTGAATACACTGATACAGTATTCATAATTATTTTGGTAACGTATTTTACGCAATCAATACAACACATATTTAAGACGAGCAACATATGAGAAGATGAATTACCGTTGACTACATGTAATTAGTTTGTGGGCTACACACTTAATCGGCCGTTAAATTTGAAGAATGTATCTCAGAACCGATCAAGTCATGTAGACTCGTAGGTCCTCGTAGTTTAATGGGCACATCTGCCTGCATCGACTTTTGTTGTATACAAATTAAAAATGAAAATCTATATATGCGTTATGTACATATTTCAAATATTATTTCAGGGTGCAGGCAATTTATTTGGATCATTCTTCTCCTGTATGCCATTTTCTGCATCTTTATCACGATCTCTTATACAACAAACAGTTGGCGGCAAGACTCAAATAGCTTCAGTCGTTTCCTGTTTTATTCTACTGTTTGTTCTACTTTGGATTGGTCCATTTTTCGAACCATTGCCAAAGGTAATAACATTTTCTATTTTTTAAACATATTATAAAATTAAATCTTTATAGGCTGTGCTTGCTAGTGTAATCGTAGTAGCCCTGAAAGGAATGTTAATCCAAGTGACTTCTTTAAAACGTTTTTGGAACTTGAGTCGTCTGGATGGCGCAGTCTGGCTCATCACATTCGGCACAACTGTGATTGTGAATGTAGATATTGGACTTCTGGTCGGTGTGATTGTTTCGCTACTCAGTGTTATGATACTGGGAATGAAACCATATACATGTATATTAGGATCGGTACCTGGCACAGATCTTTATGTCGATATGAAAAGATACAAAAAGGTAGGTATTAGAAACAGAAATTATTATTAGTTTAGCATTCATTTGTTTTATAATGGATTCTATGGATTATTTACTAGTTGAATACAGTCATTAAAGAATGTAATTGCAAATGTAATGTTCAGTTGAAAGCTGATGACAACTTTAAAACTAATTGATTTGCTTTGGTAGTGAAATTTATTTCTAAATATATCATTTCATTCAAAATACATTACAATCGTAAAATTGATATTAACTGTGTGTTAAAAACGTGTATTAATCTGCAAAAATATTAATTATCAAAAAATGATGCCATATCAATTTTAATAATAATATTTAATAACTCATTTGACATTTCGTTTCGATACAATATTGTCAATTTAACCAAAAATTAAAATTTTACTAAAAGCAGTGCAACTGGCCATAAGAGTGACAAACTAACAACATAGTACACAAGTATTGTCGGAATGATAAGAACACTAAATTAATTTTTCGAAGTATTGCTTTAATTATAAAATTATATGTATATTAATATGGTTTCTAAGTCTCTCATTTTTTAATATGATACCTGCACCTAAAAATATTAGACCCGTATTTCGACGATGCGTGTGACGTCATCTACACCAAGAACATACGTTTCTAGAGCTGAGTGGATGCGGTGTCGTGTCGCGTAATAACAAGCGCGAACTTAGCGAAACCCCATCTTGCGCGTTCGTACAGCCATTGGCCAATAGGAATGCCAAAGTCCAGCACGTCACAAACATGGCTGCTACTGAATTTTAAGCTCTCGATTTAAATACATTAAAGTTTCGTTTTGATATTAGGGTAACAAAAATCGGAAAATTAACAATAATTATATTCATCTTAATATTATTACTCTCCACGCCAGCTATGAGTGCCCGTGAGGTGACACCTGGTAAGCGCCCACACGGTAAAATATATCGTCATCATTACCGATGTCTACATGGGTTGTAGATACTGGCACACCCAGAAATGGGTAATATGCCGTGATGATATATTTATTTTATTTATTTAATATTATTTATACATGATGAACCATGAGATCCATTAAAGAATACTTATTGGATATAATCCAATAAGTATTTTTTTTTTAAAGCCGTAGACGTGGAAACCCCTATTGTGTTAGTATGTATATATATGTATATATATTTTTTTAATTTAAGGCTGTTGAACTTCCACATATAAAAATAATTCACTACTGTGGTGGAATCAACTTTGCAACTCGTAGCCACTTTAAGAGTGAAGTGTACAAGCTAGTTGGAGTGGATCCACAGAAAGAATATGCCAGTAGAATGAAACAACTTAAAAATATCAAATCAGAAAAGGTATAGTCAAGACATGAATACGTACACATATTGAAATAACTCATATTTATATTTTCATTATTTAGAAAGGAGTAGATAACATGGCTTTTGATAGTGTTGCTGTATACACATTAGAGCATAAACCCGAACAAATAACAAATGAATTACAATATGTAATCGTTGACTTCTCAGCTTTATCGTACATCGACCCTTCTTCAGTGACAACAATGAAAACAATAGCTGATGATTTCAAAAAAATTAATGTATCTATCATAATTGCTGGATGTTCAGGTAATATAACGCTGTGGGCAACAAGTAATATAAAAATAAAATTATGCTTTAATTATAGGTCCAGTTTACGAAATGCTTCAAAAGTGTGAAATACTGAAAAATGTAGATCTGCTGAAAATATTCCCAACAGTGCATGATGCTGTACAGTGTACAAAACCTGCAGATGATGTTACTCCATTTTAATATTACAAATATTTTAGTATTTATAGAATTAGAGACATATTTTGTAAATAATTAGATTATAGTGTAGATTTTTTTGTTCTTTATAATGAAATTTATTTAAAAATCTTTCTTTAATTTTTTGCTATAAGCAAGTCAATGTACCTTGAATAAAATATAAGAACTCATTAAATGAAACGAAAGAAAAATATTATAAAAATATAATGTACAATATTATAAATTATAATGTATTTATATATGTAGATTAAAGAACTTTTTTTTGAAAACTAGTCATTAAGAAAGAAAAAGAAAATTGTACTTAATTACTTTGACAAGTAAAAAGACACTTTTACTTTATGATGATTTTTTTTCTTTTTTAAGATATTTATATCTATTATAAAATACATAAATCAAAAGTTACGAGAAGGTAAGTGAAAATATTAGGGTATGAATTAATCATCACCTTACTATTCCATTTTTAGTTACTAAATAATCCAATTTGCCCTCAGAAAAACTAATTTATTATTAAATTACTTCAACACAAACATTTATTTATTCATTTACGGTCACCAGAAAATGCTATTAGTTGCTAAATGATCTAATTTGTCTCTAAAATAATTTATCACCAAATTGTGATTACCAAACTATTTCAATACGAATGTCTGTTAATGTATTCCTAGTATTAAGATAACTAATCAAACAAGAAAACGCTACACTAGGAACCCGCCGGAAGCCAATCATTCCACTTCGCTCCGTGTTGAATCCCTAACTTTTCAGGGACGGCAAATATTCAATCAATCGAGATTTTTTCTGTGGTTAAGGAGAGGTGGAATATAATATAGACAAAAACTATTTGTAGCGTAGAATTCGTGCAACGCGAATAAGCTAAGACGCAATAGTTACTTAACGCACTCTAGCTAATTTGGTGTGCGGCCTCCAGCTTTTATACAGTGGAGACGGGTGAGGTCGAAACAACAGGAATGGCTATAAAAAAAGAATAACGGACGCCACATAATTTTTACCAGAAAATTACGAAAAGTAGGGTACAAGAAAGGACGAGACGATATGGCTGAAAGGGTACACGATAAAACGAAATGTCCAAATTAACAATAAACAAAATATTTCATATCGTCCGTGATACAAAAATAATTTAGCGCAGTTCGCGGCGTTATTTAAATAAATATAACGTGAACGTCACAAATAAAAATTATAATCCAACTATATGTTAGAGTTAGATCAATCAATATAATAGAAGTTTAAAATAAAACCAGGGAAGAACAACCAGAATTAGCCCTTGAGAAATTACAACCATTTGTAGATAGATATGTTGCACGTAGAGATCGCATCTTTAGTTGGCGGATGGCTTTTATAGTGAAAATTGCCTCTGTTGCAGAAATACTGTGTATAAACCTCAGTCGGAAAGATATTTTCAAATGAACCGGATGCAGCTTAAATCCCTCCAAAGAGGATAAAATCGATAAATCGGCACAAAAACTGCTACGTCCGGCCCAGAAGGATGAATTTTAACCAAAAAGCAGCTTAACCGAAGACATCTGTTTTAACCTTGAAGCAAGGTTGTAAGAGGTCATTTACCTCCACGTTGAACCGAAGGAGAGTGATAGGACAAATGCACAAAATTAGTGGATCGTCGATCAGGTTGTCTAAAAGAGAGGAGCTAACCCCACCCCTTTCAAATCGTTCTCCCGTACAGGAACCTGATCAACATTTCCTATATTTGAATAACTATATGAATGGAGTCTCGTGGACGTGTGTCTGGTCGCGAATATAGGAACGCGGGTTCGATCCCGACCGACGCCAAATATTTCGAATAAGTGACCCCCGTGGTTCACTTTTCACGTCCGTGAGGTGATGTCTGATAAACGCCCACACACAATACAATAAAACTTGAATCGTAACTATACGCTGAGATCATTTCATTTGGTGACAAATCAGTAATTTTGGCGCAAATGTAGATAAAAAGCAAACAAAAGTTTGAAGACATTTTATTAATATGAGATAAAAATAAATGTCTGGAATTAAATTAATTATCTGGGGTCTTGCTTTTAGTAAAAAATAAGTGTTTTGGTGATAATTATCTCCAAAGTATTTCTAATATTTAATTTTTATTCGATATCTACCCGGAAATATTTTGTCTATGATCCTCTTGTAAGAACAATTAGATTTGAGAAACACACAGAAGGACTCATAATGTACGAACAGCATAGAAAAACATAATTCTTACATATTAAAGGAGAACTTATTTAATAAAATCATTATATACTTATAATACAGATAGATAAATCTATTTTTCATTACTGACATAACCAAAAGTTCGAAGTATAGTTTCTTAGTGAAAATTGTGAGCTGGTTTCGTGATCCTCGTCATTCATTTCGGATTCCTGCAAAGAACAAGAATATACCCAGGAGTTCAGTACACTTCCACTACCCGAAACCGAAGACTGGTTCCGCCTGAGTGGTATCATATTTGAACGCGAATTAGGTTACCGGAAAATAGGATTGTTTTGAGATTTGGTACTTCTTAACAGCCTGTAAAACTAAAAAACAAATTTGAAATAGGTAAAAATAAATATACATTCTAATAATTATATGCACTTTATTCTTTATTCAAGACATAGGTTAATTCTGTAGGTTTACAGGCATTGTAAACAATATAAATTAAAAATAGTATTTTATGTATTAATAAGTCAAAAATAAAGTAAAAATTATAGGAGTACAGTAAAATTTTTGAAAGAAGTCCGATCAAGACCATCTACGAATTGTATCTATGAATTAAGATTTTGTGCTGTCAAATTTAGTAGTGTCTTTTACTTAGTTTTTATGAGGGTACATAATATCTTGTGTATCTCATAAAAACTATATAAACGACACTACTAAATTTGACAGCATAAAATCTTAATTCATAGATGCAATTCGTAGATGGCCTTGATCGGACTTTTTTCAAAAATTTTACTGTATATATCTAATTCCAAAATAATTTAAATAAACGTAAGTAACTTTTCTTTTATGACAAGACTTATTAACAAAAATCATTTACATGATTAATGAAATAGGATTAAATTTTAAACAACTTTTATATGTAATAATTATTGTATTATTGTAATTTATAAGACAAGAACAATGTGACATATCTAGAGAAATGAAATATAATCATAAATAATGTTTACAATAATAAAACCTTTAATATTGCAGTACGTAATATACATATTAGGCATATACACGTTTGTTCAGTAGTTAGTTTAGTGAGCCTCTTAAGTCGTTATCAATTCAGAAAGAAACAACAATTTTCTATGTATGACAAGATTCCTTTCGAAATTTTCTTGATTAACATTTTTACATAATTGTATAAAGTAGATTTTTTATAATATTTTAGTAATTGTAAAACTAGAAGTAATATTATTAAATTTTAAGTAGGCATAAAAGTAATCTCAAATCTAGGTTCGTTTTATATAATTGAGAAATTTAATACGACTAGGTAAACATCTGACAATAGATTTCAACTAATATTAATCATAATTTTAAACATAATTAGTAAGTAGTATATAAAATATACAGGGTGTTAAAAAAGGGTAAAATATTTTGAGGGTACCTATATAGAATTGACAAAATGAGTAAAAAAACTTAAAAACATTAGTCTGATCTTTAACTTTTTTCCGAGAAAGAGGCCATTTTGTATTACTCAAAGAAAAACTGGCAAAGATAGTAATCGTACAAAATTTTGTCGATGTCAGTAAGTAGACTATAAAAAATGAAACATTTTTTTCATTTTCCAATATATAACACGAAGTTATATGAAAATAAATATTTGCTAAGGTCACTACAAGATGTAACATATTTTATTTCAAGTAAAAAAATAGTTGTCTTAGATAGGGGAATAAATTCTTCCCTCTGATTGAAGTTATTTGAAAATTAAATATTGGTGCAGGTCGCCAGAATTTAGCTTAGTACAATTATTTGATTTTTTAAAATACAAAAGCACAATTTAAGATGATCTCTGAAAGGTAAACAAAAAGTCATTTAATCGAAATCGTATCTCTTATAGTTTTCGAGTTAGCAGAGGTAAATCCCGTAAAAACTCATTTTTCAATGCTTCATATTTCGGAAACTATTGAAGATCGGGCCCATGTTGATCCAACTTTTTTTTTACTCATTTTGGTCAGTACTATATGCCATCAATTTTTTTAACATCTTGTATAATAGACTTACATAAGCAAAGAACATTACAAAGTTTTGTTTCAAACTTTTTAATATAAAACTCCATTAGGTGATTTTAATATTTCAAAAGAAAAAAAAAGATATGATTTTTAAGACGTATTGTATAGTAGTTCTTAATATAAAATCTTTGCGAAATACATAGCTACATACTTACATATTGCTACGAAATGATAGAACTTGAGAGACACACCTTAATTTTAGTTGAAAATAGTATAAGAATTGTGTGATTTATAGATCTTCATGTCTTCAACTAACAATAAACATATCTGTTTGGACCCATTACTATCTAACAGAATATTTTGCAGCGCATTGCGCTAATCCAACATGTATACATGTGTCTGTGGCACATATATTTAGTTTAGTTAATAAATAACTTACAAGGATTAAGAAAACTCTTTGAATAAAACATTAATGAGTGTATGAAAACCGTCAAAGTTTCTTTTATCAAACATTCAAGTTATGTACAGCATTAAAAACCGTAGATGAATAGATTAACATCTTAAGCTGTGAGCATTTTGCATAGTAATTCACTGTACTTTCAGTTAGAAAAGATACTGTTATATGTACAGATCTAATATCTGGTAACAAATCTTAAAAGAGAGTAATTATATCACAAATAATCAAATAATACATTAACTTTAGGTTTATATAGTTCGAATCATATATCTTTACGTCGTTGAATGCGATGGAATGTTTTGTTTCTATTCTAATGTCTAGGGCAAAAGGGCAGACATTAAGTTCAGTCGACCACTTAGACGCAAACTATATTGAAATTATGTGTTCATGTAAATCTTTTTAATTTGTATTCATATTCATTAAAAAAGTATATTAATACTATGACAATAGTCAATAAACTAATTTTAAATTTTTAGTAGACTGAAATACACGCACGTAAATGGTTTCTCGTTTCTAGAACATTTTTTATTGTTGTTATTTTATTTTTTCAAAGAGTAGAGAACATAATGATTCAATATATATTTTCTAAGTGGTCAGCTGGAAATATTAGTTGACTATAGATCGTAGTTCTGTATTAAACGCCAAATATATTAAAAATATTTTGTGATCAAAGTGCAAAACCTACGTTGTATTTACTTCTATTCATATATAAATACAATTGGTGTTGCATCTCGTGACAAGGTTCTAGTGAAGGAACAGAGGGCATTCAAATTTGTAATAACCTACGGAGGATAAGTCACAAATCTAATGTTGAAAGATTGTGAGCGAGATTCAAAATACAATTTAGGATTTAGGCTATTTACATATTATACCCGAAATTTTCAACACGCTTATAGAAATATTATCAACTTTAGTAACTGTGACTCGATCATAACTACATGTTATTTAGAAAATAAGCTACGATTCTAATTTGATTTGGCATATACAAGTAATTATTTATATGTACATAGATCATAAGTAGTAAAGTTTACACTACTTATGTACATACTAATTAAGATTCAAATCCTATATGCTTTTATGCAGTTTTAAAATGATGAATAAACCATAACTAACTGAAAATATATATCTACGTGTATGCACAATTATTAAGTTATCTTTATTATTTAAACAACAGGATTGTCTTATGCCAATATACAATATGAAAATTCGTTGCAAAGGCATATATTTGCACTCCAACAATATTCCAAACATATTTCGGTCCTCTTCCTTTTACCAAGTAAGAAAAAATTAAATATTGGTTCCTTACAGAGTCTGCATAGTTGCTTGTCATTATGTGAGAAGATTAGTGACAATTTTTAAGCGCACTAGTATTCAGGAGATAAGTCATATTTCGTACCCTGTTTCATCAATGCCCTATCTCCCATTGTTCGTTTTCTGCAGAAAATCGTATTATTGGTCACATTTGAATTTTTTGATTTATTAGGATTATTTTAAAATATGAAAATATATGTAGCAATCCATCCCTATTTTAAAATATAGTTCATGATCTTCAACATGCTTACCAACTACATAATATATATTAAAAGCATTTCCAGTTTTGCTAAATTCAACGACACAGATATATAAGGAATGTTAAGATGTTGATATGTGTAACAATTTTAATCATAACTGATCTAAATACTAACTATTCTACATCACTATAATGAAATGATTGTGTTTGTTGGAAGATTAATTTTAATTTATATTATTATTTAAATTGCTTTGAGAGCTAGATGAAAAAATGAGAAATAACTTAATAACAAATCTACGGTGCGTACTACAAACTACAATACGTGTGAAACGGACAACTCAAACAAATCAAAGTCAACAAACAGTCTACTATTCGAGTGAACAACTTGAGAGATTATTACTTATTTTACTACTATACAATGATTCTTCATTTGAAGGAATCATTTACCAACATATGTCAACGTTCTTTAATTATTATCACATATAGTTAAAATTTATTGAAGAAATAATTGCACCGAATTTCACAATTATTTTAAGGCAAATAGTGAAGACAAGTGAAGGATTAAAATACATTTTAGTAATTATTGCTCTCTCACACGACTGTGCCCATGTCTTCCGCCACCAATTGGAAGTGTTCTTGACCTGGAAGAGAAAACACTCATTTAACAATGGGCGCGTTCAGCATGTCCCAGCGCTGGTGGTACTGAACGCCGAAGTTTGCCGATTGGTCCAGCAATTGTATTCGGCAAACTTCGGTGCTCAGCGTTAGAATGTGCTAAACGCGGACAATCTATGTAAGTTACAAAACTTCCAGTATAGAAAAATAAAGAATATGTACAATAAAGTAAATAAATATATAGACTAGAATAAGATAATTTTCGTTACAGTCAGGACGTTATGGCGGACTGCTTTGCTTTTTAACGAGAGCAAACAGTTTGGTGTATATTGTCGAGACCATGCTCTACTCATCAATTATGACTTACAGCGCTAAAATGTCGTGCAGGCTCTAAATATTGCGCGTTTTTCTTATATTCGTCGTTGTACGTACACTATTGAACCTACAGAGCTAATATTTTTTGAAGTGATAATTTTTTATGGGAGTGTAAACCGCGAAAGAATTTAAGACTTTACCATCATTCCAGCGTCCAGGCTGAAAGATGACAACACGTGCGACAAATATAACCTTTCATTTGATCTATACATATTACGTACTCGTCAATCTACAAATGTTTGATTTTTGTTTCTTTATAAAAGTTGTTTATTGAAGTGATAATTTTTTGCCGATGTACATTAAAGGTGAGATTTTTTTGAAAGTAGAGTCTGTAAAATATCGCTTTTATTGCCTGCTTTTACTACAACCGTTCAACAAATTTATAGCAACCGTTCAACAAACACATAGCAACAAAATTTGATGGCGATAACTTTCAAAATAGGTATCAAAAAATCACTAAATTCATTTTAATTCTAAAATCGGCAAAAAAATAATGTGTTCAACATGATTCCAAAAACAGATTTACAGCTTCGGCAGCATTCATTGCCTCGGCTTCGCCTCGTTAATGAAACGGTAGCCTCTGCTGTAGAACTGATATTTTAGTGCCTAGTTAAAAACTATTAACAATTTTAAGAACAAAAAATAGAGAATGATAGTGAGAGTGAATTTACGGACACACCAATTACAAGGTAAATGCAAAAATATTATTGAAATGATAACTTCTTATGGGAGGGTGAACCGCCAAGGAATTCATGTCCGTAAATAAATTATTAAATATATTGTTTTTAATTATATCAGCTCTTACTTGGTGAAACTTAGTATTCATTTTAATGTATTAAAATACACGGTTTTTAGTTTCACAAATTTGTTTGATCGAAGACTAGTTTCGCTAATACAATAGCGTCATCAGATCATAATATAAAAACTTAATATTGTATAATTATATAAATTTACTGACATATTTATATTGTCATTTATATAATTAGACAATATTAAGTTTTTATATACGATTCGATGATGCTATTGTATTAGCAAAACTAGTCATCGACTAATAAAATTTGTGAAACTAAAAACCTTGTGTTTTAATACATTAAAATATTAAATATAACTATTTACAAAAATTATTTATTTAATTCAAACCTTTTATCAAATCATTAAATTTATTCTACTAAACTTAAGATAAAATTACTTTCACTTAAAATAATAGAGACAAAATTATCACTTAATTCTGTTGGGCATTCCGAAACGCACACATTTTTTTTCATACTGATTGTAATGATAAGGTCTTTGATGCTACAAAAAAAAAAAACTTTAGTTATACAGGAATTTCTATGGATCAAATTTTAAGGGCATATAATAGTACTCATCAAAATGAGTAAAAAAAGTTTAATCAATATAGGTTTGATCTGTAGAAATAAAAATTAGTAAAATTTGAAATTTATATTATCTAATAGCCTATAATTTTTCGGGAACAAATGCATATTTTCTTGTTTTATTCATTAATAAATAAGTACAGAAATTACACACAGTTTAGAGATTTATTATTTTTTAGATATAATTGAAAATACAGAGCACCATTGATTTATTTAATTGTTTATATGTTCATATCAACTTAAAATTGTCTGCTAATGGGGCAACTTTGCCCTAATTTAACCGAATTGAAAATCTTATAGTTTCCGAGATCCCAATGGTGAGCCTCGAAAAACGGGAAGCCTGTATAGATTGCGCATGGCATTTCAACGTGGTAAGTCTTACTCGAGTAAGACTTAGCCGATCAGTAGGATATGGTCTTCACAATACATAAACCAAACGGCTTGCTAGCATTAAAAAATGCGGGGTGAAGATAAATTTTCACCCTTAGAAATACATGCCAATCAACTTATTATTTATATAAATATTTACAAAGTTCAATATTAAATTAAAACAATTTATTCAAAATATCCTATTTCATTGTACTGAACTGGAAGCTAAGAGGTAACAGCACGGGAATACGAAAATAAAACTTCCTTACTTTCTAGATAGGCCGCAAGTTCGTGATCTTCTGCTTGCTCAGCAAGCATGCGTGGAGTCATTCCGCGTTGATCTGTGACGCTCAGAGTTGCTCCTGCGGCGACCAACATACAACAGATGTTGCGCCACTTGTTGGCTGCTGCTTTGTGTAATGCTGTTTGCCCGCTAGAAGAAGAGACTTTATCAGTGTGAAATTAAATTAGTGTTTATAGTTAGAAGGTTTCCATTAGATGGACATAAAAGTTTCAAAATCAATTATACTTTAAAAAAATCATACGACGCTTCTAACTTTGAGTACATAACGATCTTGAGTCTGCTCATTTGCAGTTCGGTTTTAGCATCGGGTAAACAATTTTTAGTTTTATTATTAATATACTTTCTGTTCATTCTCATATAAAATAATAGTATATTATTCAATGAGCATGTAATGTGAGCTATTACTCACGAGAATAAAATCACTCAAATGAGTAATTGCTATTACATGCGAGTAAAATACTATGCTTTTTCTGCGACTATTTAATATGAATTTGAACTTTTTTTTGTCTAGATAGGTACTATTTAAAAATTCTTAATTATTATTGGTATAATCATGAATTTCTTTAATTTCGTGAAGAGTGAATTTTTTCGTTCAATGACCTTTAGATTTCGTTTAAAAAATGCGCGGCACAGTTTTGAATAATTTTCTATATTAAAATTATTATTAATATCTGGCGGTCCATAAATTTATTCATTTTCACTATCTGAATTCTTGTTTTTAATTCAATTGGAAAAACAATTATAAGATATGAACATTGTTCTGAGCCAAAGCATAATCGATAATATTGTAATTTTGAGTATGGATGATTGTGATTGGCCCGTCCGTGTCATTAATCACGGCCCGTAAGAAATAAATGAAAACTCATGTCCCGTGAGTAAAATGTTGTATGGTTTAATAATAAAAAAAATGGTATATAATGAAGGTTTTACTTAATGGTGGCGGGAGAACACTTTTAATGCAAGTCGACTAAAACAGATTATGGGTTTAAAACTAGCGCTCACCAACAAGGATAAGCGATACGGGAAACGAGTATATCGTGACAAAACGTACGGTCTATCAGGTTCTATCGGTGTCAGAAATATTCCTACTAGAATAAGAATATTCTCAAAGCAATGGAACACTCAGTAGTAAATAACTGTCAAGTAACAAATAAATAGAACACTATGGTTATGTGTTATTATTAGTTACAACTAAAGATTATTTTGTATGTTTATTCTGAATTTTCAAAATGTTGTTATGCAAATATTACAGAGATTATAATTATCTAAAAATTTATTAAAAAATAAAAACGTAAAGGAGGTATTTTTGTTATTACAGCCTAATTTAAACATTCACAAATGTGACAGAAAGGCGCGCGCGACACTCGACTAGTAAAATTTTGAATTTATTTTCACTCTATAGATCTTGCTAACAACGCTTCCAGCTCTAAAGTTGGAATAATTCGTAGAAAGGAATATTCAGAATTTTTTGACGCAAAAGAACGACCATTGAGGTACTCCTAGAAAAAGTAGGAAGATTTCTGACAGCGATAGTACGTAGTACGTACCAAAAGGCAACAAATTCGAAGTAGTGCGCATATTATTAGCTGATTAACATCATAAATTGTATTCAAGTAAAGCAAAAATAATAAGGCCAATTTCCTATGAATTTTGAATCTGGTAAAGTATTTTTTATATTTAATAGGAGAAGTAATGAAGCAACAATAATAATTTCTATAGTACATTTTACGTAAGAAAATAGCAGATGGCGTTTGAGAGCCGACCGTTTTTACATGCATTAAATAAATAATTTAAAACTTTGTCAATACTAAATATTTTTATTTGTAAAAAGGTACAATACCTGAATATGTCGAAATGATTAAATATAATTTAATTTTGTCAATTTTATTACATAACTGACAGTTGAGGTGTGATATTTTTTTCGCTTTTATGAAATTGGTGTGTATTTTGACCAATCAGATGGCGAATAATAAAATATTTACAATGTTTATTTCTCAAAGAAAGGAAGTAAATGCATATAGACGTATGCTCTATAGTCTATAGTCTATTTGAGAATGACTGGCAGTAATAAATCATTATTTGCAAGAGTAGTATTGGATTTTTGCCAGCAATGCGGCAAATAAAACTACCAGAAAAATCAGTTGTAACTACACTAGGATGGTCAAAATAAGCCGCACGTACAAACTGGAACGAAACTTACTTGTCGAACAATAGAAATGCCGTCCGATAATGCCCGTCGGACTATGTCATAGACGTAGATAGTATTTGTAGAGTGATCTGTTTATACATTTACTAAAAATAAAAGTTTTTAATATTTAAATATAACTTTCTCAGTCATTATTATTATATTGCATACATTTAATATTTACATACATACATTCAATATTTACATTTACTTAGACCTAAAACTATAGTTCTCTACCGAATTTAGTCATTTCGACTATTCCTGTGCAAACAATTATTGGCGCGCCACTGGAATGTCTTTGACAGAATGATTTATTACTGCCAGTCATTCTCAAATAGACTATAATTTAGCTTTATAATTTAACTTTCTTAAGAATATGATTTATTTTACATTTTTAAGTAAATATAATTTAATGTTTTTTTTTACGGTTTTCGTAACATTTAGATTTAAGTATAGACAGGCAACAAACTAGGTACATGTGAAAATAATGTGCGGGCTTCCGCTTTTATTTGCGCACGCCAGATGCGATACTACCTGCACCACTTGTCCGCGCTGGTGTGCGTTACTCTTTTTCAAATACTTTGCGGGCGTGAACCGAGGCTATTTCTATTTAACTTATGTACCTTGAAAAAGTTGAATTTAATATTACTTTAATAGATTTCATTTTCAATACATATTTAGTAAAATAAACTTTATAATAATTGTGAAAATATGTGGGAAAGACTTACAGATTGACGTCAGTCTGGTTGATAAGCGCCGAAGGAGCACAGCCAATGATATACTTGACAATGTCCTTGTGTCCGTACCTCGCAGCGTAGTGTAGAGCCGTTTGCCCCGCCGCGTCCGTCGTCAATAGAGAGAATCCTTGCGAGTGCGTGTCCTTTAACTACACACACAACACAACATACACCAACTACTACCACAACACAATAGCTTATGTTACGTGTCTACTAAAATAAGATTATGTATTACCATTTTCAGATCACCAATTTTTGCAGCCTTCAGTATTCCGTCTGACGTTTTCTCCATGAGATTGCTTTAAAATGATATCGAGAATTAATCACAGAAATACAACAATTTACAAAATGGCGTCGAAAGATAGAAATGAAGAAAGACCCTTACCTATAACCGTAAGCATCTTGATTTAAACCAAATAGTCGTTCGTGAATGCTGCATGCACAAAATAAAATCGTGAACAGAATTGAAAGTGCAGCAGATGGATATAAGATTATTTTTACGATATGACGTCAAATTGTAAAAAAAATGTTTAGGTATATACAAAATTTGATGTCATATACAATTAAAGATACAGATGTACAATAAAACATGTAAATATGGGAACAGTATTAATCTAAACTTATTTTCTATCCCAAATTTCGACGCAAGCTGCATATCAAATAGGCTATATATATCTATAGCAAAAACTATAAGAAATGTAAATACATCGAATTTGGTTACAATAAAGTAAGCTTCACTAATACCTATTCCTTTATTTGTTAGTTCTACTGAACTGTAGCGTGTAAAGTGTACCCACCACCCAAGGAAAGAGGATATTAAATGAATGTTTATTAAAAAAAGAAATGTATTTATTATCATGCATTGAAAAAGTAATATAAGTGTGTGTAAAGAACATTATATTAATATCTGCAAAATTCAAAACGTAAAAAATAAAGTACAAGAGAGATTCAATATTGCCTTACAAAAATGTACAAGAAAAAGAAACTTCTTAGAGTTTAAATGTCAATGAGAGGTTTGGTGTAAATGTAGGCGATGAGAAAGAATATATTTATATACCTTCTAATTTTGACACTCGTTTCTGACGGTATATGAGTAACTTGGCGGTCGTTTCCCATGTTGTTTGACTTGGGGATGATAGTGACTTCTGCTGGGGTCGGTGGAACAAGGCCTGGTGATTGAGGCGGATCGCCCGGAGATTCCAAGCTGCTATCATTGCTAACATAACAATCATTTACGATTATAACAAGAAAAAATTAATTATTATGAATATGATAGATTTATTTCTACATTAAAATAAATTTCATTCCATGCATAGTAAAAGTAATTTCTTTGATGTCTTCATGCTGTTTTAATTAATATTTAAATAGTTTGCATTTATGAAGCAAACAGAATGAGGATTTCCACGATTTTTTGATTCGTTAATATTGAGTTTTCCAAGAAATTAATAATACTCGAGAAAAAATACTAGTCAAGTGGTAGAAAATTACTTGTGATATATATAACAAAACCAAAAAAAAAGAGAGATGCTACTTGTCCGTTGTGAGACAGAACTAGAGATATAGAAAACAAAGTAAAAAGAGCGTCAAGTAGAAGCACGTAAACAGTGGCGTAGGAGGTGTAGTGGGTACGTGTACACGAGTCAAGTGTTCACATGTGATATAAGCATTAATTTGATTAAAGACGTAGAGATGAAACTATTTACTGTCACTAAAATTTGTACACACAGTGACTTTTTTTTATTTTTGGTTTGCTCAAGGCCACACGCCCTTCGCTTCTTCCTGCGCCACTGCGCATACAGTCAAACAATCAAATTTTGCAGCAGAACATTCGCGCAGACCTCATGGATAAGTTACTAGAATTGGGGCCGTGACTTTTTTAATAAATTACTTTATAATTAAACATTATCTTGGGTTACAACATACTTAGGCTAAAATTGATATGTAATACAATTTATTTGAAACAGGCGTTGCCATGGAAACATACCCTCCCCCCGTTAATGTTTTGTATTAGACTGTGTTTATGTTGGAGCAGCGATAAACGATAAGAGCGGCGATACTAGCGAATAGGAATGACGAATTCCGATAATTTTGGTACCCGAGTACCCGAAACAACTACCCGGATAGTACCCTTTACCCGTTAATTACCCGATAATGACCCGTTATCCTTTAAGTACATATACACAATTCGTTAATTTGTTAATTACCAGTTACCCTTATATAGCAGTTTACTTTTTAATAAAATTCATAATTATTTTTTTCATATATTTTTAAATAAAAAGTAATACAAATAAATAATATACTGTATCTCTATAAAAAACTTAACATAAATTATATTAATTACCTATGGTATGGCAATAAAAAGCTCGTCTTTTAGATACAATATTTCCGGCAGCTGAAAACTGTTCGGGTAATTAAAGGGTATTGAGTAATTAACGGGCAGCGGGTATATTTTGGGTCGAGATCGAAAGAAAGTACCTATGGAAAAATATCACGAGACAAGATGCAGAGAAATCTCGTCCTCAAAAATTCGAGACGAGACGACAGTGGATTGTTTCTCGCCATATCTCATTTCGCGGCAACACTAGGCAAGACGCTACACTAGAGATGGAGGTGGAATTAGCGAAGTATTTGTTAGACCTCCATTATGGGATCAAACAAATAAAAACCATCACAACAGATATGTGCTGTATAAATAATGGGATGAAGTGGCGAGTAATTTAAACTCAACAAGTAAGTGGATATGTTTATTTATATTAATTGGAGGTTACAGCATATTTTGTCAAAAATTATATGTCATTTACAATAGGATTGAGACACAAGTAAGTTTTAAATAAATCACGAATATTTTGTGCAACCAGGGTGGGTCTACCATTATTAGTTGTGGTATTTGATTGTTTTGGAATATTTAATGTATCTTCCAAATGATGTTCAATACCTTCCATGTCAATGATTGTGATATATAGGACACAAATAGCTTTAACAATATTGTCAGCAACATTTATATCAGTTTCTATCGCTGCTCTTATCGTCGCTCTTATAGCTTTTATCGCAGCTCCAATATAACACATCAAAGAAAGATAAATTTGATTCGCTTTTATCGCTGCTCTTATCGTCGCTCTTATAGCTTTTATCTCAGCTCCAACATATTCACACCCTTATACATGCGAATGCAAGCAACAGGGGAGTTTCACTATATGAAATTTGAATGTTCTAGTGCTAAATACTGAAAATATATCATACAAGTACTCCATTAAAAAATATAAAAATAATTTTAATTCTGTTTTAATATTTAAATTTTTAAATTAAAATTATAACATAATTAAAAAAAAAGGTTGTTCGCCATTTATAATCCGGTTATGACATCAGACTTTCGACAGCGCAAAAGTGACTGGATTATATGTGCGCAGTGGGACGTATTTCGTAGAGCAGAGTGGCTAATCCGGTATAAAACATATTTTCTTCACGTTGCTATAAAATATATATGTATTTTAAATTTAATCTATTTAAATTTCACAAAAGAATATTTACTGCTCCATGAGCTCTTGCTACAACCACACAACAAAATAATATAATAATACGAATGAGGTTATACTCGCTGCGGTGATACTCGGAATGGCTGAACGTTACAGTTATCTTTTGTCTTTTTCTACACCATGGTAAACAATATATATCTATCTTCGTTCAACAAAGAACAAATTTCTGGACTTACTATTTTCTTTTATCTCTTTTTATGCACTAGTAGGTATAAGACTATCTTTCTTTTACAGCGAACGATTGTTATGTCGAAAGTCTGACGTATTTCCTCAGCTATCAGCGCTATATTCAAAATTTTAAAATTTTAATTAATTTTTTTCAGCAATATGGAGTACTTTACGAAAAAAATAAAAAATACGTATTACGTATTTTTACATGTAGATTAATATACATTATTTTCAAAAATTGTGAAACTCCCCCATTGTAAACTAAATCAAGCAATAATGTTAACAGTTAGTGCTAAAATGAGTGATCGTGCTCTTATTCAATGACTGATTTCGTATATTATAAAACTTTGAGTTATATTATATATTTATTTAAATCTATTATTACATTGCAATTTAAATAAATTTGTTAACTTCTCATTGCTTTCGAACTAGCCTGTATCTTTATCATTCCAAGGTAGCATGCAAAAAGAAATTTTGATAACACTTTATGACTCCATGCTCACAAACAGGCAACAACTGTAATACAGTTATATTCTCATACCTGACTTTCATCTCTGGAATGATATATGGTGTTTGGTGATTAGAACTAGGTGACGGTAACGCTGTTTCGTCTTCTGGAGACTGCGGAATTGTTCCCCCTTCCATCTCTAGGATGTATAAGGTTTCAAAGGCTATGTCTGACACGTAATGCAAATGTTCTTGAGCGCGGTCCACCCTGAAGAACCTCTCTGCTGTACATGCTAAGAAAACAGAAAGAATATTTAAATTATTTGAAATTAACGTAAAAAAATAGATTAGTAGAAGTTACTCACAGTCAACGAAACACCAGTCTGGATTTAGTTTAGGCATCTCAGAATGTTCTTCGCTAATTTTGTTAATCTGGGCTCGTACTTGTTCCAGGTCCCATACAGGATTGACTTCAATGCTACCCACGGGCAAAGCAGCTTGAGCAAGGAGCTCTTTGTCATAGTGATGTTGCTCGTAGTCAGCCATACCAATGCGGTGAACTGTTATTTTCACGTTGTCCAAGAGGGCTGTTTGCCTACGAGAACAAGAAAATAAAACTTTCCTTTTTAACACAAGTTATTTCTAAAATAATTATCTAATGTAGTGTTACGTAATATACAGGTGTCTCTTAAATTTATTTGACGCTCTAAGTGAATAGCACACACATTAAGTTACTATAGGCCTCGAGCTTAACTATGTCTCGAGCAAAGACGGGACTTATCACTAAACTAAAGAGGTTGGAATCAGCTGATTCGTATGCGCACAGGATTAAAGAAAACATATAAAAATAAGTTAAATTAATTTATACAAGGTGTCTCTTAAATAGGGGGACATGGCTTAATCACAGATTCCTGAGGCTAAAATAAGACGATTCAACCAAACTTACTTCTACCGGAAAGTGTACCATTTAGCCAGAATTCTGCTTTAAAGTTCTACGAAAAAAAAATTATTTTGCTTGTAATAATCGGACGCTGTATTCGATTTGGATGAAATTTGGTATGGCAGTTTATATGGTTATAAGTCATCTTTTAAGGTGATACTTGTTATTATTAGTGAACCACTAGTGTATGAAACTTAGGTGGCCGAACATTAATTAGACCGTAACTTTTTAATGGCCATGCCGAAAACGTGAAATTATTTTTCTTTAGAAAGATACATTCAATAGTAAACTTTTCTCTCTCTGTGTAATTTGTGATATCTGTTACGGTTCACACAGAAAAAAATAAAATCTGAGTGTCTGTACTGCTAAATTTTTAAAATAAATTTAATCTAGCTGTCTATCCAAATGTCAAACAAGTAATTTTTAATGACAGTAACAATTGTTTACGGGTTGTCAAAAATTTTCTTCGCAATATTCTAAAATTAGTAACATCCGTTTGTTCGGCCTAATAGTATTTTACTACCATTATTATAAATAAGACGATTACATATCTCAGCTTACTCCTAAACAAGTTGTGAAGATTGACAACTCGTTACTGTCATTAAAAATTACTTGTTTGACATTTGTATAGACTGCTAGATTAAATTTATTTTAAAAATTTGGCACTACAGACACTCAGATTTTATTTTTTTCTGTGTGAACCGTAACAGATATCACAAATTACACAGAGAGAGAAAAGTTTACTATTGAATGTATCTTTTTGAAGAAAAATAATTTCACGTTTTCGGCATTGCCATTAAAAAGTTACGGTCTAATTAATGTTGGGACACCTAAGTTTCATACACTAGTAGTGCACTAATAATAACAAGTATCACCTTAAAAGATGACATAACCATATGAACTGTCATACCAAATTTCATCCAAATCGAATAAAGCGTCCGATTATTATAAGCAAAATTAATTTTTTTTCGAAGAACTTTGAAGCAGGATTCTGGCTAAATGGTACACTTTCCGGTAGAAGCAAGTTTGGTTAAATCGTCTTATTTTAGCCTCAGGAATCTGTGATTAAGCCATGTCCCCCTATTTAAGAGACACCTTGTATAAATTAATTTAACTTATTTTTGTATGTTTTCTTTAATCCTGTGCGCATACGAATCAGCTGATTCCAACCTCTTTAGTTTAGTGATAAGTCCCGTCTTTGCTCGAGGCATAGTTAAGCTCGAGGCCTATAGTAACTTAATGTGTGTGCTATTCACTTAGAGCGTCAAATAAATAAGGACTGATGCTCAATTTTTTCCCTTCTTCCCATCGTGTCTCTTGCCCTGCGGTGTTGCCGCTTCTTCATAACTTAGCATTTTCAACATGACCAACGGAATTGGCAACAGTGTAGAAATCTTCAGTCCATATTTATTTGACGACAAGTATAGCATTAGCGCGGCTTTTTCATTCTGCACGAACTGCTCAGTGCTAAGTTAAGTTTTGCTCGAGCAGTTAGAGGAAACCTCGAGCGCTTCTGATAGGCGCTAGATATTTTTGCTAAGTTAAAACACGGAAATTATGAAAGCTGACTGTGTGCTTACGAGCAGTATTAATGGAAGAAGGAAATAAATTTTCAATTATTTCACAAATAATACTGTAAACGAAAAAGGATGCCAATAACAGTTTTATTTTATTCCATTTTGGTAAATGTTTTAATTTTTATTTTCAAATTAATAGCATAGCGCTAGCAGTATGATGTGTTATTTTCATGTGATGTGTTGAACGTAAGCAATATATCAATATTGTACTTCGGTTATTTTATTTTCTACGGCAGTGACGCTACTTTGTCAATCTTTACATAATGTTTCGTAGGTATAGTTAAATGGGTGACTGATATTAGTAAAAAGAGTCTAAGGTTAAATTATAAATAACACTAATAAAATTACCCGTTAACCTTAAAATTTAATTTTAATAAAAGTAAATACTTAGTTCGAGACAATGGGGTATTCCGGTGATATGGAATTAATGCAAAATAATAACTTTTTTCTATAGTTTCCATCTTCATATAGTAGAAAAATATAATAAAACATGTTTAATAAAAAGTTTTAATTCATAATTTAATGTTACAAAATTGGAATTTTTACAGCTCTAGAAACGTCCTTGAAATTTGTGACGTCAAGTTGATAATCTGTTGCTCATTTCCAAGTAAATATTTTCGTTTAAAAAAACAAATGGAGCCAGTAGTTAACACGCGCGGGTATATTTCTTGTTTGACATTTCGTCCATTTTATAATTATTACTCCTATTTTTACCATAAACAAACACAGGACAAACACCGAAATACACGCTGCTACTAAAATCATATGTAAACAAGCAAATGGCTGTCATGAACATGTGGATTTAGGCGCTGAAGTTCGTTGCAGATGTCACCATCGAGTTGACGTCATCAGCGCGCCATGATAAGAAAATTTGAATTGCGATGAAACTTTTAAAATTCATATCTCATGTGATGCATACATTTTCTTACTCAAAGTTAAATATTCAGAGTCCTACTGCTCTGTACTAATGTAAAAAAATATTTTGAAAAAATGTCGGAATACCCCATTAGTTGTAATGATTGTGATAAATTTACATCGGTCAATGTATTATATTTCTACTCTTCCCAAGCTTGAAGATTACGTGGAAGATGAAGATTCTTGACTTCTAGAAGCAAAATTCCAAAATTCCAAAAAAAATTGACAACCTTGAGTGTCAAATTAATGGGACACGGAAAGAGCCTCCCGGCGAGTGTGTATGAGGTGCGGGAGGCCACGTGACTTAGACAAGTGCTTGTGTGGCCCATCATGGTTGCCAAGAATACGGCTTGTATACGTTGCCTGTGTTGCCAAATACATTTGAGTGTAAAATTAATAAATAAAATTGTAAAGCTAGTTATTATTAATGAATACAATGTTGTTTTACTTTTTAACACATAAACCTAATTTTTAAAATATTAAAAAAAAAAAAATATGCGACTTGTGCTGCCATCTATGGCACAAAGATTTCTTGGCGTGCTAAATTTAAGGAAAACCATCAGATGAATGTTAACGTCTTGTATATTTTAAAAATTAAGTTTATATGTTAGAAAGTAAAACAACATGATATTCATTAATAATAACTAGCTTTACAATTTTATTTATTAATTTTACACTCCAATGTATTTGGCAACACATGCAACGTATACAAGCCGTATTCTTGGCAACCATGATGGGCCCCACAAGCACTTGTCAAAGTCACGTGGCCTCCCGCACCTCATACATTCAGGCGTCCCCTGGGCAACGTCACTTGAGTGTCGGCCAATCTTTCCTCTTTCCTCAACTGCGCTACATGTCTCAGGGATGAAGAAAGAACTTTTGCCAGGACCATGACAGTGACATTTCATCAAACCCAGAGCCTGCTCATTTCATTGTAATAAACAATTTTCTAATTGGTAATTCCACAGCAGCTAATTTTATTATTATTTAAAGTTATTGGACATTTCAGATCTGAATGACATTATTATTGCAAGATTAAAATTTTAATGACACATGACTCCCGTCCCTATATAATCTCAGTTCTCTCCCTTGTTTTTCAGAGTTGTCAGGACCTCTGGTATGGTTGACATAATGAGTAATCTTGGCTACTCTGTTTAATTTTTCCATGTTGTATTACTGATGATGAGAATTTAGTTCTCGAAATACGTATTTAGTTTTATTAAAATTAAATTTTAAGGTTAAGGAGTAATTTTATTAGTGTTATTTTAAATGGGTGATTAGTCAAGAATAAAAATACCATATTGTGGTTCGGTGCGATCGGCACCCTAAGTGGAAAGGTACGAAAGATTTGCAGATTATATAAATTGATAGTTACCTACTTTATTTATTGTATATATTGTTAGTTTCCATTGCTATTTAATTTGTGTTAACTTACGGTATGTTGGGCTTCCCTCCTTTCCGTTTGGCCAACATGGTCGCCTTATTCAACAACGTCATCGTGATAATCGACGGCGTCAATTTACACGCCTCTCCATCCACTTGCATGGGTATCGTTTTGGACGTGACAATCCTCGCAGATTTGCACTGCGTGATACACGTTCCATGTCCTCCGGCTTGTAGCAACGGCTGGAACCAAGTTGAAGTTAGGAAGAGGTAAAGTATTTCGGGTCTCACACGAAGATTCGAATGCTAACACCCTAAACTTACTCACAAGTTGATATGTTGTCAAGCCCACAACTTCGATTAAGCCGTCGTCGGTGCTGGGTTCTATCGCTCCTCCCGATCGATTCCAAGGGTGCGTGCCTCCACCGTAACTATAAGAAGAATTTATTACTATAGGTAACTGAGAAAGAAATTAATAGGAAATATTACGGGATGGGGTAATTTGTCAAGCTAATTTTGTTACACGCTGAAGTATTGGTAGGTACCTATTTAAATTTCGGAAACGATAAATATATTTGCTAAATATAACTAATTTGATATTATGCAAGGTCTTCAGATAATGTTTTGTTGGCTAAATAAAGTAGCTAAAATGAATAATAATGCAAATAAATTTATAAACACACTATATCTAATTAACAAGAAACGCGAAACTAGTCGTTGAACTTAAAATGTTACATTTTGGAACAGATCCTGAATTTTCCGATTTTGTCAAAAGTGATATCTTTGTTGTCTTTTTCATTATTTAGAAAATAAAAGATAAAAAAATAGTCATTCGTCCATATTTTTTCAATCACTCTATATAATATTTAACTTACTATTTATTTTATAATACCAATATTAAAGAACATAATCATGTTATAATAAATTGTATTACAACACTAGTGCTGTAATGTAACTCTTAATTTCAGCTCAATGCTATTGAAATAGAAACAACTTACTTTATTTTTATTTATTGAAATGCAAAATTGGGGTTTTTTCAATATATCCTTGCTTATTTCAAAACTATTAATAAATAGTTTTATGAAATGCATTTCATGACTTCCATTGAAAATATGAAATGAGAAAATTGTGTGGAGTTAACTTACTAGGAAATTTATTACGTAAGCTCATTTGTATGATTTATGGGAACAATAAATAAAAAAAAACACACACACATTCGCACACGCACGCGCACAGAATCGGATTGTAAGAGGTAAAAATAGTTCAATAAAGTGAATTATGCTACATTAGTTTTAAAAAGTTTAATTATAAAATAGTGTACTGTTCGGAAAAATGAAAATAAGAACGGCAATAAATTTAATAAAAAGAAACATTGAAATACTTCTTTATATAAGGTGTAATTTATTAACACACTTAACGCATATTGCAGAAAACTGTACTCACCTCGGTATGTTGAGGAAAACAATAGCGTGCACTTTATGCTCCTTCAGTTTGGGCGTGAGATCCTTTCCATCACACTCTAGAGTTACAAACTCCGCTAAGCCCTTCCATTTTCTCCTGAGGAGATCTTTCCCTCCCGCCTGACCGTAGAACATTTTGTTCCGTAATCTCGAGTTGAAGCGTTCTGGATGCGCCTCTATTTAAAAATAATGTCAAGATGAAATTAGCAGGAAAACAATTTCTCACAATGACATGAAGTTGTCCGTGAAACGTGGTATCCATTAGCAAAGCATAATAGCTTAGAGTAAAATTTCGGATTCACAAAATCATTACCTACGCAATTTGTTGTTCAAAATGAATAATTTTGCAACAATATTGATACCAAAATATATGTTTTTAATGGAACTATATATTTTTTATTCTTTTATTGGAAAGAATATTTCTTTCTCTTTTTAATAAGTTAATGTTATGTATATACAATTTCGTCAAATAAACGAATTATTTACTGTTTTCTTTTTTTATTAATTTGAAAGTCACGAAAACAATTGTTTTTTAAAAACCTATTATTTTATTAACTTATTTTATCTACGAACTACGACAGTGCATAAAACTGATATTTAGTTGTTAGTTTTGAGTTTGTAAAATGGCTGGTTAGTGGCAAGATATTTTTCACTAACACTAATTATTAATTTACGTATATTTTTACTTTCTTGTCTAATATAGTTAAACTTTGACTATGGTATAGTACCCCATTAAATATTCTATCCATTTCAATCCGATATTTAATTATTACACCTGTTATTTAATGTTATCAGAATATTTCTAATTCAAAAAATAGTATTGCAAAGTTCTCTGTATTTAATAAAAATGTAATATTTTAATCATTCGCCATTGTATTTTTAAATAGTACTGAGTTATGTTCTTCAATTTTAAACGTTTGATCTAAGATACTTTTTGTAAAGTGTAATTAAGTATTTATGACCCAATAAAAAAATAAATAAAACTAACCTACCATTTCCTATTTTTTTAAAGAAATCATCGGTATCTCTGCTAGGAAGCGTTATTTTTTTTATAAATGACAAGTATTAGAATGCCATGATTTCTAAATAAAATAAATGAATATTTATTTTTAGATCACATTTTTTTAAATTCAATTTTGACGTTTTAAACTGTCATTATTAACCATAGCAACAACTATAAGTAACTATATATTTTTTATCTTTGATGCAGCGTAAAACTGGCGTTTAGTTGTCAGTTTTATGTTTGTAAAATGGTTGATTAGTAACAATATTTCATTAGTAATGGGCTGCCGAGGAACGAGTGATTAAAATATTTAAACACAATAAACTTGAAAAAACTAGCGTGAATATTTTGTGGCAAACTTCTCATTTAATATTATGATCTTAATTCATAAATAAATGTATTTTTATAGTTATTTCGTTTTTAAATTACATCGTAGATAAAATATTGTACGATATACATAAGTAAAACATCTTCAGTCACTCAGGGATCTTAAAACACTCGCTATGCTTGTGTTTTAATTCTGTTCTGACCCATTCGTGACTAAAGTCTAGCTTTACGAACTTGTATCGTAAATAACTATTATCTACGACAGTACGTAAAATTGATGTTTAGTTATTAGTTTTGAGTTTGTAAAACGGCCGGTTAGTAGCAAGATTTCATTAGTCACTAGTTGCCCAGCAACGACTGATTAAAATTTTTAAACTCGCTAAATTTGCAAAACCAGATTGAATATTTTGTTATGATGGCAAACCTGACATTTAAAATTGTGATCATAATTCTATAATTCTATCGTAGATAAAATCTTTAGTAACTCCCGGGTCTTAAAACCCTCACTGCGCTCTTGTTTTAATTGACTCATTCGTGACTAAAGACTAATTTTACGTACTTGTATCGTAAATAACTATTACTGTAATACCTAATAAAATAATAAAGTAAATATTCAAAATGAGGGCCTTCGTGGTTTCACTGATAACAGTACGCGAGTAGTTGACTTTTATGCATCCTCGGCACCATATACTTTGTAAACGGTTTGAGAAAAACGTTTTTTTCGCGGTTTTTTAAAAAAGGTTTTCCACGGATTTGTTTTGATAACTATAATTATAATGAATATGCCTATTCTTCAAACTTTTCTAGCATCGTTATTACTAGTATAGGACTCGTACCGTTGAATATAAATTTTAAGTCGTCCTTAAAATTATAATATCGTATTGAAGCGACCAAATGAAATGAGTTATTGTTATTGAATTGCAGCAATTGGGTATTTATTAAAGGCTATTGAATCCAGGTTTGTAGAAACAGATTTCTTTTAAATAGTAAATTAATGAAATTAAATTAATGAAATATCTTTCAGAACTTATAATGAATTAAATAAATAACATTTTAGTTTTACGAGCAGCTTTGTAACATATTTATTTAAAAATCAATGGATCAGCAGTATCTGTAAAACGCAGCCTTCTTCAGGGAAAAATCAATTAAGTGCAAATAATTCTGGTATACTGAAATTTTATGTTGTGAAATTTTATGGAGATTTTTAAAACTAAAGTAATGATAAAACTAATAACTAAAAATATGAATCATAGCGGTGGTGTAAAAGTTGATTATGCTTCCCATATTAAATATGTTATAATATTTCTTTCTATATTTACTTGTTAGCTTTTGTTGTATAACTTATATTTTATCCTGAAGAAGGCAACAGGCAGAACTGAAACTAAAAGGTTATTTATTTAAAAAGTTTTATTACTATCTAAATTTCTACCCTGTTATATACAGTTAAATGCTTTCTTACCTCTAGCTTCGTGGAATTCCAAGGCAATGTGAGCGTCCACGCCCAGAGAGAAGTAGTTATTTACAACATTAAGAGGGAGGTTTTCCTTGCCTTCTTCATTTGGTTCAGCATTAGGATTCTTTTCTACTTGTAAGCTCCACCGATCAAGGAAGATGGTTTCACTGTCTCCGATGTTCGAGAGGATTTTAGAGATTGGTTCGTCCGTGTAGCCCTAAAACAATGTTATTTATTACATACCGTATTAAGATACATATATTTTATAATTACGATAAAAGTCAATTTCTGTTTAAAGGATGTAGACAATGTAAAATTATTATTAAATCGAACATGTTGGATTTGCAAAGTTTAATAAATAAAAAAACAATGAGAGTGCAACATGTTCGTTTTAATAACTATAAATTCCAACCACTAGTTTTTAACCAATCATGATGCAAAACACTTGAAAATTCAACCAATGGGATAATGGGAACAGTATTATACTGTAAAACCCCGTTACCTCGAAAATCTTTTGGTTAAAAAATTATCCAATTGAATCCCTTTATTGCTGACCACGTGTGCGAATGTAACCAATTAAAACAAACTTACACTGAAAATTTTTTGGTTAAAAAATTATCCAATTGAATCCTTTTATTGCTGACCACGTGTGCGAAAGTAACCAATCAAAACAAACTTACACTGATAATTATCCTAAGACAATTATCACTTATGTCACTAAGTTGCTAAGTAACAAACAGTTTTTGACATATAATTAAAGATTAATTGTTTTAATTTAAAAATGTCATTTTCACGCTGTCAATGAAAATGATTATTTAATCAACAAAATTATAGAAGAAAACACATCAAAAAATACTGTATTAAATAAAAAACTAAATGTGGATAATATTTATGGACTTTTCTATGTCTTATCTTCTCTTTGGTCTCACTCAAAGAGGTCTCATTCTCATTGCACACTTCACACTGAACATATTCATAGCCACATTCACGTTCATAGCTACTAGTGACATCTACTGGGCTATGTTAGACACAAAAATTCTGTCAAATACAAATTTTAGGCAAATTTAATGTTAAAACTGCAAAAAAATTTCTCACCGAATACCCCTCGATCATTGATAAATACTTATAATTTTATTACAATTCCTCAAGCACGTTGCTTTTAGGTAACACCACCTCCGCCTTCGGCGTCGGGCTGTTACCAAGCAACGCGCTTTCGGTAACTGTCATAAAATTATTTCGTAATTATCAATGTCCTCGGGATATTATAGCTGATAATTATCCTAAGACAATTATCACTTATGTCACTAAGTTGCTAAGTAACAAACAGTTTTTGACATATAATTAAAGATTAATTGTATTAATTTAAAAATATCATTTTTACGCTATCGTTGAAAATGATGATTTAATCAACAAAATTATAGAAGAAAACACATCAAAAAATACTGTATTAAATAAAAAACTAAATGTAAAGAATATTTATGGACTTTTGTATGTCTTATCTTCTTCTCTTTGGTCTCACTCAAAGAGGTCTCATTCTCATTGTACACTTCACCCTGGACATATTCATAGCCACATTCACGTTCATAGCTACTAGTGACATCTACTGTGCTATGTTAGACACAAAAATTCTGTCAAATACATATTTCAGGCAAATTTAATGTTAAAACTGCAAAAAAATTTCTCACCGAATACCCCTCGATCATTGATAAATACTTATAATTTTAATAAGATAACACAATATTTGGGTATAATCATTGTACCTTTGAATTGCTAGTTGTCTTGACTACATGTTTATTTTTATTATAATTTTTTACCTGAAGAAGACAGCACCTAGCTGTTGAAACGTTGTATTTTTTCAATAAATAATACAGAACTTATACCCAAATATTGTGTTATCTTATTAAAATGAGTTCTGAAAACATCTTTCAATATACTTATAATTTTATCACAATTCCTCAAGCACGTTGCTTTTAGGTAACACCACCTCCGCCTTCGGTGTCGGGCTGTTACCAAGCAACGCGCTTTCGGTAACTGTCATAAAATTATTTCGTAATTATCAATGTCCTCGGGATATTATAGCTGATAATTTTCCGCTACCAAGTAAATAAACAGTTGTTATTGTTTATAACTGTCAGTGTGACAATTAATGTGTAAAGTTTCATTTTGCGTTGCCTTTGGAATTTATCTCACTAAATACCACACGACCTCTCAGATTTTCTCAGATAAACTTTTATTTTTAAGCACTTATTTTTTTTTTTGCTTTTAAGCAAAATCACTCAAGCAAACTGACATTAGGTAAAACCCCTCCTTCCTCGGAGTCGGGATTTACCATGCAGTTTGCTTTCGTGTTTGTTGCTAAGTCAAAAAAATTCGTGCAAAATAAAAATTTATCGATAAAATCGGGAGGTCTTGTGATATTACTTCTGATAACAGCCAGTTGAGTTTGACACAACGGCCATCTAAAATACAAAATTTTGGAACAAAAAATGAAATCATTCCTTTTCTAATAAATTATCTTTATAGGTTCGATCCCGACCCACGTCAAAATTAGTTCGAATTTTAAATGGCACAAAAGTGACCCATGTGGTGTACTCTCTACGCTACCAATGAGTACCGAGTGGTAAGGTCAGACAAACGCCCGCACGGTACGAACATAATTATCAATATCTACGTGGTATAAAGCAAATTGACATACAATTTTTAATAACTGGTTAAAAATTTTATCCAATAGTTATTGATTTGACAACTAAAAATCACTTTTTTGCTATATGCCAACAAACTTGATTGGTAAAAAATTCTAACCAGTTGTTAAAAAATTAACCACTGAGTTACAGAATAGAACTTCAATGCCCTCAGTACATAAATAACTATTATCTTAAAAATGAAAGTATTTATTTGATTCATAACATAACAATTAAAAATTTTAACTTCAATCTAACTTCAAAATTTTTCCCAATTTAATTTTTACAAATAACTTTCAAGTATGAAATAAATAATATGGAATTTTGGTTTGCACTTCTTTAGGGCACATTATATGTGCTTTCGATTGGCTCATTTTTTTTTATCACCGTTGGATTTTGAATTACGATGTTAAAGGTGAAATTTTTATATGGACGCCATAACATTGACAAGAGAATTTTGATTACACGGAAAATTTTAATTTTTTAAATTATCCAGTGACCTAAACATTTTTCGGGAAAAACAAAAATGGTCAAATAATGGAGCAACTTTGCCCTAATTTAACTGATATAGACCTGGTTTTTCTACGTCTTGATAAAGTGACAGTAATTATACGCCGGATAAAAAAAAATTATCGCATCATTTAATTGACATGTATATATATATATATATATATATATATATATATATATATATATATATATATATATATATATATATATATATATGTCTTGTCAATTTACGCTGTAATATCGATGCGATTTTTTCATTTTATCTGGCAGATAACTTACACTTTATTCAGAGATGGAAAAAGAGGGCCTTCCTTAGTATCTTTTAAGATAATCGAGATCTCATAAGTGAGTTTCTAAAAACAGGTAGTGCTCGGTAGTATAATCAACAAATTATAGGTATGTACAGAATTTAATTATTCTATAAAAGCTTAGTAAGAAGTATTTTTCTAACAGACCAGGATTTTCTGGTCGTTGAGTATTGTATACCACAATAATATCATGTAGGTAACGTAATCTTTAATTAAATTAACAGAAAAAACAGTTACTTTAGAAATAAAATAATTAGAACACGGTATTATATTTCAAATTTTATTTACCAAATATAATTCAAATATGTAAAAGGATATTATAAATAATCAATACGAGTATGAAAGCATAAATTTTATTTGTACGTTGTTGAATTATTACTGTCCGTATATAAATACGATTAATGATTAATGGTGTCACTTCATAATAACGTACAACGTAGAAAAAGTTGTGTAGTATTTGTTAACGAGATCGTACTCGCGTATAATTTAAGTCAACTGGGATTCAACTATTGAATTTAGTTCAACAAAACTTCATTTCAAATTTACATGTGCATTATGTTTGAATTTGAATCTACGAATATATTTGAATAATTTTCATGAATATAAATCTCAAGAATACGACAACGTTTTTCTTTTGTACTTTTAACTAGTTTAAGAAATTAATGCAAGAATTAAAATGAATTACGTTTATTGCTGCTGGCAATAGTTTATTTGTACATACAAAGAAAATTAATGAAAGTATTTTACAACTAACAAATGAGAATAGGTATTTCTAAAGAGTTTTTTGTTGTGTCTTTTTAGTTTTTATTCATTTTCTTGCAATGTTTTATGTGTATTCCTAATTAAATAATGTAAGAATTACTGTTTATGATCGCATTACTTGGATCTTGGATGCTAGTGCTAAGGTTCCAAGGGAACAACAAATATGAAATAATTTGGCTAAATTGCTTTGCTAATTCCACAATTATGGTACGCACTACGCTTATTTGTAGATGAAGTTATTTTCCATTACTACAACAATAGACACTTTAGATCTAATATGCAGATGAACGTTAATTAAAACCAGAAAGTAGAATTATTAGCCATTTACTAGCAGAATGTTCCAAAAATGAAACAGAGTGGCTGGTCGTGAATCTGGGAACCTGGGTTCGATCCCGACCGAAGCCAAAATTATTTCGAATTTTAAACGACACAAAAGTGACCCCGGTGTTGCACTCTCCATGCCAGTGTGGCGACGCCTGGTAAACGCCCGCAGAGTACGAATATGTCATCATCATTATCGATATCTGCGTATAAAGCAGACTGGCATATCCAGCAATGAGGGTAATATGGCGTGATGATATACAGAGAATTTATTTTAAAATGCAACATTATAGTTCATCACTTCCATGGTTACTCACTATTGTCAAAAAATGACAGCAATGTAATATTTGTCCATTTTAAAATGCAACATTATAAATAGTATTGCAGCACAGGAAATGGTGTCAATTCTTATTACGACCGACTAGAATATTGCCTCAGAGTGATTGGGAGTATTTTTTAAATATTTATTACATGAAAGTTATGAATTTTTGTAAGTTAAAGTTTGTTAAGATGTACAACATTCATGTTTTGATTATTTGTTAATCGTCTGTAGGCTAATTTATTGGAAATTAGTTTTGATAATACAAAACTACAAATTTTGTATGTTGCATTTTAAAATGGACAAATATTACATTGCTGTCATTTTTTGACAATAGTGAGTAACCATGGAAGTGATTCGCCATATGTTGCATGTTAAAATAAATTCCCTGTATGTATATATTTATTTACGTTCAATTTTCAAACAATATTCTTTAATTATTTACTTATAAGACAGATGCAATAATATATATGTGCATGCGCTCTGAATGGGGATTTGTCCCCTTTCAGTTTAATTCTTAGGTTTAACTAAGCTTTGTTTAATAATATTTATTATTATCGATATACGAGTAAAAACAGTGTTGTGTTGAGAGAGGACAGAAGGCCTAACGAAAGGTTATGAATCTCCTTTTACGTCTATTAATTTAAAATTTAGTAGGAGCTCCCTACTCTTTTGCATGAAAAAAAAAAGAAAAAAAAAAATGACGAATATAATAATTTAGTACAAGGGTAGATCGTAATTTTTTTACAAAGAGAAAGAAAACATGTTTCTATACTTTTTATTTTTCAATATAGTTTCCTGCACGTTTCTCTAAGTTTGACGTATTTAGTCCAACACTTTTTGTTTCTGTCATGTGTCATGGTAGTAAATTTAAATAATCTCCAAACCTGTGGTCCAAACCTACAAAATATCCATATGCAACTTCGATAACTTCAATATTTCAAGATTTTTTTTCAGTCAGTAATTTCGTCAATTCTGGAAATAGCAAAAGAAAAGCAAAATATGGCGAATTCGAATAATTCGGAACTCAATGCAAGTTTTGACATTGCAATTAAAAATTTACTTTTGGTTCAGTACCTAACTGTAACAGGAAACAAGGGTCCTATCAATGCATTTCATATTTAAATGTTAAATATTCAGGGGCCATAAATCATGTGTCCCATATTTAATTGGGCTTACTCTACATGAATATATGAGCTGCGTGCAGCTTCCGTTACCTCTCTAAATTTGATTTAACAATTGTTTATTACGGTTCCGTGGACTTTTTGCATGATGGACCATCTTTATGCTTGTGCGATCACATTTGAATTCAATTTGCAATTATTGTTGTATATAAAAAAAGTCGACTCACCTTGAACTTTATTTAACTCCTATTTATTTGGCGTACAAAATTTTCAAAAAGAAATATTTTCCCTGTAATACAAAGATGATTCATGAAGAGTGTTCCAAAAAAAGCCATATATTGGAGGAGTCATTCTGAGTAAAAAACATATTATATGAAGGTATGGCCGATAACTTTTCGTTACAGAGTTACAGCCTTTTGGAAGTGAACCTCATCATAGGTACACATTTTATTAATGACTCTGGTAGTAGTTGCACTAAAATTTTGAAACTTGGTGGATGATACTAATTATTTAGGTGTATATTCATAAATTCTTTTGTTTCTGACCGTTTTGTTTCGTTATTTTTTATTTATTAACATTTTTTAAATTTTTAATTATAAAAAATTACCTAAAATGTAAAAATACACAAAAAGGCACTTTTGCAAAAACTTGATAAATGCAGTAGTTTTTGAGATATATATTAATTTTTAGAAAGAATCTAGTATCTATTTATAAAAATTAGATATCAATTAAGAAACAATCATATTTATTTAAATTCATACCTTGTTAGGTATCTACGTTGCTATTCTCTGGACGCACGACAATCATTACCGTATATCCATAAATAAACACCATATATTCATATTCACTTGCACTATCATTTTCCATATTTTTATATTATTATTTTAACAGAAAAATTTACTACTAATGATAATAAAGTAATTAACAATAATCATAAACATATTTTGTTTCGTGGATTATATTTTATTCTATCTCCTATGGTACCTTTATTGCATTGTAACTGTCTAAATATTTTGAATAGGTTCTTGATTTTTTCTAAAAATGAAAATATAACTGCTACGTTTATCAAGTTTTAGCAAGAGTACCTGTTTGTGTATTTTTGATTTCATATTTAAAATAATATTCAAATGTGACAATAATATTTTTAACTAATTAATATCTATTTATAATAGTAATTAAGGTACCAAGGATGTTAATAAGGACAATAATGCCTTCGGTCAACGTAAATTCCTCATGCCAGAGGCCCTCGGATAGTACACCGTTGACCTCAGGCATTTTTGTTCGTTTTTATATTTTTTTATATAATAAACAGTTGCTTAAATGATTTCGAATTCTTTCAATTTTAGAACTAATTTTTAATTTCCAGTGTTTACAGTGAGTGACTCCTTCCATATAATAAAGTTGTTTTCATTCAGTTCCTTGCTTCCTGCCACTTCCTGTTTTCTCCTGTTGAGCATTCGCGATTATCCTTATATTCGGAAAAACTCACTTTTATTTAACGCGTACACTACTACTAAGTCAAAATTTCATAACTCCCGTGTTGCTTTCAACATTTAATGTTTTACTATTTTTTTTTTTTAATATTCTACGGATTACAGATCAGTAAGTTTTAATAAAATTTACGAAGTAAGTAGGCTACGAATGGATTTGCTTGTTTTTTAGGCTATATTCTACATCCAAGTGTCAATATCCATTTCTTGACAACATTACCATAGCAACAACTCATAATGCCCTTGAGCATTATTTGTTATATAATTACCATTCCTGGAAGCAGGGTTATTATGATAATTATAATATACCAGTTGGACATTAAAACTATAAATGTTCGAATTGTGCTTTAAGATTTGTTTACTTTGTTTATGAATGGCAAGTGTCAAGCAGAGTTCATCTTCAATTGATAGGGAATAGAGCGCGAGCAGACACGTGATTCAAGCGACCTTGAAGTGTTTGGAATCAGCTGATGTATGTGCGCCTGTTACTTTGACAAAAACAATGTCACTATAATAAGAGTAATGTCTTGATTTATTTTGATTCTGAACTGCTCAAATGTTTTTATTTTACAATTTTCATGTAGTTAAAACAGATGAAATTAAAAATAATAACTTCTTAACAGTTCAAAATTAAAATAGATCAACATATTAGTCTTGTCAAGCACTTCAGGGTCGCTCGAGTATCGTGACTGCTCGCGCCCTATACCATCAGGACATTGCCTAATCCTGGGGAATGGTGTTATATGAATGACCAATTGTACTCGTAGTCTGACATGACATACGAAATATTTCGCAATTACCGCATATTTATTCGTAATGCTTGCCTAACGGGGTTGACAATTTATAACTTAGCTACAAAATATCCATCTAATTTAAATATATAACCCAGAATATAACTTATTTGAAATAAAAAAATTCGACATGTCAGTTTGTTACTTAAAGAACACTAATTTAAAATAAAGAAATAACAAGAATCATATATTTATTTATGGATATAAGTTTATATATAAAAAAATGACCTTTCATGATTATTTTCTAAAGCATTTATGAGCATTTGGCATTTTCAATTACTGCAACAATAATTATTGACACTTGGGTAAATGGTCAGATGCTCAGATGCTCTTGCTTAGCTGATAACAATGATTGTTAAAATAACATGTGAATACGAATTCGAACAATCATCTTTAAAGAAGCAAAAAGTCGTTACCTAGCAACAAAGATCGCATAACAAGGTACACGTGAATAAGACTGATTATTGTTTTTTGTTCATGATTCATGGATGACAGTATTTCTTGAGATAAATTCATTTATGCGAGTATAGCATAACCTGGACATTAGAGCATAGAACCAATAAAACAAAATTTTACACTTGATGAATTTTATGATACTTCAAACGTCCACAATCTATTTTTTTTTTATAAAACATGGTACTACTTATTTACCATTATTGTAAAGCACATTTTGTGTACGTTTTAAGAATATAAAAAAATATAATATGTATATAAATAAATATGTCATCACGGTATATTATCCATTTCTGAGTGTGCCAGTATCTACAACGCATGTAGACTTGTAGACGTCGGCAATGTTGACGATATATTTTTACTGTGTGGGCGCTTACCAGGCGTCACTTCACAGGTATTCATAACTGGTGTGGAGAGTGCACCACAGGAATAACTTTGACTTTTAAAAGTCTGCACTGGCCGGGATCGAGCCCGGGTCACCACATTGGCAAGTAGACACTATACGCACACGGCCCTCATATATGTATGTTGTTTTTGAAATTTCGAAGCTGGTATCACATACTCTGAAACTTGTAACAATTCGCTTCTTGATACGAAGATACGATATCTTATTGCGCATATTCTCTGTTGTCTAGAGAGAAATTTGTTTATTTGAAAATCTATCTTCATAACGGAGATATTTGCTGTTTCATTCTCGCGTGATCACATGTATATCTTACAAATCTGACTGACTCCAATACTGTATTACAAGCATGGTAAGTTAGTATCAGTCCTCTTGGTAAATGGTCTAAAAAATTCTGATTTACCTTTGTAAAAATGAAAATACTCGTAGAAAAATCCTAATGAACTATTTAAAACTTCTTACCCCTCCCCATCCAAGCGCCCTGGCAAGGTCATTTCCAGTCCCAAGAGGCAGCACTCCTACAGCCGGCGGTGGACTGATGTTGATCTGGTCTAGGACACTCAGCACCCATCCTACGGTCCCGTCTCCTCCACAGGCTAGCACTCTCAGCTGAGGTACTTTTCTGAACAGTTCCAAGCCAGCCTTGGGGCCACCCTGGGTCAGGTCGAACACTTGACGAGGGTTCAGCAGCCACTGGAACTTCTGCAGCAACTTCGCGCCCTGGTTGCCTCCTGAACGAGGGTTGATGAACACTATCACGGGAGTAATGGTGGCGGATGGAATGGGTTTGATAACGAAGGTGCGTTGGTCCTTATCCTGAAAAAAGTTAAATGTGAAAGAGTGACGCCAACAATAACCGGGAAAAAATGGGGACACTATTTTAATATGCAGTTGTTTAAATTTTGTGTTACTGTTTGGTATACAATTTTACTGTGCATCACATTGTTTTGAAGCTCAAATTATTATTTAACATTTGAATTTTATTTTATTGTTATATAAGCTTTGTTCATGTTGATAGAACGGTTTGAAACTATCAGCAATCGTCAGAGGCATGCGCAGTTATATAAAAGCGTTTACAGAGTCACAAATTTAAAACTCTGGCAATTAGTTAGCTGTTCACAGAAGTTTTCTGATTGGTTTGGGACAGATTGGCAACGGGCAGAATAATTTTCAACTCGCTTGGAAATTTTTAGTTTGAGACATGCGCTTTTATATTTTTCAAAAGTTTTGATATTCCCACATGGTCGAGTTTGTTTTCGTTTGCAGAAAATTAGGTTATTTGTAAAATTGCTGTTTGATACATGTTTGATACATTAACAAGAAATTTATATTTATTATTTTAATAAATATTTTAAGGTGGTATATTATTACAAAATAATAAGATACCTAGTACCAATAAAATTCTCTTAATAATAGATGACGGATTCCGAGTAGTAGTACGTCCATTAGAATATTTGACTTTTTAAATTATTCTTCAAGTGAAGATGATGATTTTGAAATAATGGCTGTTAGAAAAAAACCCATAAATGAAAATTAAGTTAAATGACAATTCTCCAATATTCAGATTTTTTTTAAATTTCACAATTTTTGACCAAATTACGTTTCCATTCTTCAAAATGGAGTAAACAGTACTACCAACAGTATATTGAAAAGTAAAATACTTAATGAAATTTGCGCAAAAACAGAATTTAAAATATAAATAACAAGAATATGTAGGTACATTATTATTCACTTATTTAATAAAATGCACCTAGTTTTCAGATTTCATACTAAACTCAGACCCTCAATGTGTAATATGTTCGTTAAAAATTGTTGCACACAAAATAATTTATATTACGTCTTTGGTTTTTATTTATTATCTGAAATGATGGTATTTTTTATTTTGTATATAAAAATATTATATTTTAATGGAACTCTAGAATTTTTTATTTTCTAGGTAGTGTAATCAGTGTAATATATTTACCCCTAAATAAAATAAGTGAATACAAATTGTAAGATCCAATTTAATTATCTAATTACACGTCTTTAAATTATATACATATGTATATACCAATTTATAATGTAAGAAAATACAAACATGATAGAAATACGTTGTAATTCTAATTATTTTCCCTAATATAAATTAATTACATGATGTAACACACGAGTTAATTTGTAAAACATTGTTTAAATTGCTATTTACGAGTATTGAAGCGAGGTACTTTCGTTAATAGTTTACGCCAGCGGACGAAATTTTATTCGTCCAAGGATGCAAAATTCTTTTGGCCTGAGGTATGTACAACGTTTTACACCCTACTGCAATCAATAAAATATTTTTAAATTATTTTTAAATACATTTAAAGTTTGTTGCTACGTAAAAATATTAGATAAAAAAAATTCTACATCAAATGGCAACAAACACATATATAAATTATATAATACTTTGGTTCCATAAACTAATTATTAAATTTATTCAATTTATCTATTATATAGAAATAGGGGGACATGGCTTAACCACAGATTCCTGAGGCTAAAATAAGACGATTTAACCAAACTTGCTTCTACCGGAAAGTGTACCATTTAGCCAGTATTCTGCTTTAAAGTTATTCGAAAAAAAAAATTGCTTATAATAACCGGACGCTTTATTCGATTTGGATGAAATTTGGTATGACAGTTTAAATGGTAACTTGAGTGACTGTACCGTGAATTTTTTAAAAATAAATTTAATCTATATAACAGAACCATTTAAGTGCATGATCTTAATTTTATAGTTCTTACTCCATTTGTGATACTCTGATAATAAATTATATTGAAACACTTTCTTACCTTCTCCTTTGTTCGTTTCTTACTGGATGCCCTCTTTTTCGGCGACTTCCTAAGGCTGGACTTGAAGCTCCCTTTCCGAGGTAACTTGATTATCCATGACGGAGGCACGATGATGTTACCCTGGACGCCTGCACAATAAAACCAAACACAATTTACACTACAAATTCAATTTGCGAAACAAATGAATGAGGGTGCGAGACGCATATGAAGGATGTTTTCTGTTAAAACGTGATGCGGTTTTTCTCAAACGAGAAGATGGATGAAATTATTTAACTCGTTTGTGAAACATCTACACGAAAGGAATTTTGTTATAGTGACTATTAATCTTACATTACAAAAAGTAAGTTTTGAGTTCATAATCACTGTAATTTATTTAAAATTAGCTTTATATTACCACTGGCTTTAAATTGGTAACGTGCTTATTTTTTTATTCTTTTTCAGTACCTACAGAATAAAGTATTATAAGTACTAATTTCAGGACAGATTATGGTAGTTAACTAGGAATAGACTTCTTAATCTTTGTGACAAAATTTGACTATAATTGAAACTAAGGGGGTAGCAATGGCGCGCGAAACATTGTAATAGGCACATACCAATGGGGAGGCGGTAAGTAAATAAAAACATTAATCAAAGCTTATTTTAAAAATGTCAACCCAAAATTTGTCAAAATAATTTTCAAGTCTTATTATTTTTTTAATTTTTGTGCGTCGCTCGGTCGTAAAAAAACGTAATAAGCACTGCAATTAGTCAGTGCACGTCTACCATTATCGAATGTTATACTCAACCGGTAGAAAGCATTTACTGCCTTTACTGAAATAACTAGGTATATCTGTAAAAATATCAAAAAAAAGTGAATATGACAAATTATAAATTCGAAATAAAAAATTACATATCACTTATTTTTGTTTTTTTTTTATTTGATAATTGAGCGGATAGCTGATAATATTTTCGTTATTGTGAGCTAGATGTGCATTCTGATTTAACCAACACTATTTTCTTTCTGAAACTCATTATAATACATATTTTTTTTTTTTTAATGAAAAACACGATAAAATTTATTTAACTTCTAACTACGATGCAAGTAAGAGGTAGTTTCAGAAAATAAAAATAAATAAAGAATAGTGGAATACTCCAATGTGAATTTCAATCATATATAAAATGAATATTTTAAATTTTGTGTGTCGATCGTGCAAAATACGTAATAAGCATTACGGTCAGTCAGTGCCCTTTTACCGGTATCGGATGTATCCTTAACCGGTAGGAAGCACTTACTGCCCTTAATACTTAAATAACTATAACACACAGCATTGAAATATTTTTCAAATATCGTGAAATATGCCAGTGCCTATGACGTCCATACAACAACTTTTACTTCCCGCTACCCTAGGTAAGAGAGGCATAGGGATCGTGATAAAAATTGCATATAGATATTTTACTGAATAAACACGTTTTGGTGACCCCAGAATCCGATTTTAACATTTTTACAATGATGTCTATAGATATGTATGTGTGTGTATGTGAGTACGTGTGGATCCTGTGGACACAATTACTCAAATACTATCAATCAGAAAATTTTGAAATTTTGAATACCCGTTCTATACTAATGTGCAAAGAGCTCATTAGTTTTTAGTGTATATAGGATAACAGGAAGTATCACTTATACAATCTTTTAATAGTTTTTTTTGAAAAAAATACATTGAATACAATTTGTCAGCAATATTTACTAATAAAAATTAAATATAATGGTACAATCTTCAATTCTACGATAATAGCATTTACTAAATAACAAAATAACTTTAAACATAAATTTATAAAATAATTTATTTTTATACATCATCTTGCCTATGCGTTGAACAAAAACAATACTTTAATAACAATTTTGACATATTTAAACAAATGTCACTATCAGGAAGCAGTTACATTAAAATTAATAATGAGACCGTGGTAAGGAGAACGTTTTAGTAAAATACTTGATTCTAACGAACTACACATTTACGAAATGGTTCATGTACAGCGAAGATTTTACATAGATTGGGTTTTAAATCACCAGGAAGTTGATGTTGATTTGTACAATAATGTCTTCCAAAAATTTCTATTTTCCGTATTTAAGCTTTCCGCATATAAAGAGTTGCCTTCGATAATGTTGGATAACCGGAAGAGATATTTTACTTGAAGCACATAACAGCATTTGGTATTTAAAACTATGTAATTTGAAATAAAATATAAGGCTTTGGCTATACAGGTGTCTCTTAAATAGGGGGACATGGCTTAACCACAGATTCCTGAGGCTAAAATAAGACGATTTAACTAAACTTGCTTCTCATTGATTAGACCGTAACTTTTTAATGGCCACGCCGATAACATAAAATTATTTTTTTTCAGAAAAATACATTCAATAGTACCTAAACTTTTTTTTCTCTGTGTAATTTGTGATATCTGTTACGGTTCAGACAGAAAAAATAAAACCTGAGTGACTGCACCGGGAAGTTATTAAAATAAATTTTATCCAGTAGTCTGTTCAAATGCCAAACATCTAATTTTTATAATAATTGTAAGTAACTGTTTAGATGGAAGTCAACAGTTGAAATTTCTGTAACTGTAATAAATATTATATATCAGAAGGCCCTGGGTTCAAACCCCAGGGAGATTCTTGAATTTTTCACAAATCTGTTCTTCGTTATTTATCTAATTTTTAATTACAGTAACGAGTTGTTAATCTTCTCAACCTGTTTAGCAGTAAGCTAACATATTTATTCGTGTTATTTATAATAATGGTAGTAAAATACTATTAGGCCGAACAAACGGATGTTACTAGTTTCTGAATATTGCGAAGGAATTTTTTGACAACCCATGAACAATTGTTACTGTCATTAGAAATTAGGTGTTTGACATTTGGATAGATTGCTAGATTAAATTTATTTTAAAAATTTCACGGTGCAGTCACTCAGGTTTTATTTTTTTCTGTCTGAACCGTAACAGATATCACAAATTAAAAAAAGAGAGAAAAGTTTACTATTGGATGTATCTTTCTGAAAAAAAAATAATTTTATGTTTTCGGCGTGGCCATTAAAAAGTTACGGTCTAAACAATGTTGGGACACCTATGTTTCATACACTAGTGGTTCACTAATAATAACAAGTATCACCTTAAAAGATGACTTATAACCATATGAACTGTCATACCAAATTTCATCCAAATCGTACAAAGCGTTCTGTTATTATAAGCAAAATTATTTTTTTTTTTTCGAAGAACTTTGACGCAGAACTCTAGCTAAATGGTACACTTTCCGGTGGAAGCAAGTTTAGTTAAATTGTCTTATTTTAGCCTCAGGAATCTGTGGTTAAGCCATGTCCCCCTATTTAAGATACATCCTGTATATGATAAGCCGGAATGGTACTTAATTTGGAGTTCTTAACATATTTTCGAGGAAAAACATAACAAAATATAATCCAAAATTTCGTATTGCAGACATTTATTTATTGGAACAACATATTAGATTTTATTTACGAACGATCAACCGGAAAATTAGAGCTCATGGAATTGGCGGAAGGTCATATGCTGAACACATCAGATTTTTAGTAATAATTTTCTTAATATACTTATATACATATATTATGAAGCATACATAAATAACAAAATCTTTAATAATAAATGAAAAGGAAATTAAATATTTACAACTATATACGAGTATTTAGTTGTCGACTCTGTTGATGGTCTTTAACTGCCTATGGATATTTAATAAAGCCAAGCCATTTAATCGATTTTCAGACATTGATTTCAGTCGATATAAAGTCGAAAAAGAACATTCACTTCTGCAGGGTGTTACGGGCAATATTGCGAAAATAACAAGAAATATGAATAGGTTAGGGTAAATATTTTTATTGCATATTTCTAAAGCTATCAAAACGTTGAATGGCAGTTTCTCTCTCATTTGCAATTGTTTTTTGTACCATACTTGTATATAAGTTCTGCATGAAATACTTCAATAGGCCCATTGAAGCACATAAATTTAAAAAAATATATGTTGTGTCTTCATTTTAGTTGCAAATAGATTATAATAAAATAGAAAAATAGCATATTATACGCCAAGGTTGAGAAGATATTAATTATTGACCCAGCGCTAATATTGTAACCCGAGGGCGAAGCCCGAGGGATATAAGGCGCCTGGTCAATAATCCTATTTGAATTTTTTTTTATTGATAACAATCATTTTGACATGAATAATTACGTTACTTGCTTGTTAATATTCACAAAAACAAAGTAGGCTGCATTTGTTTTTATATCTGACGTTTCGTTCATTTCGCCGGTTTGTTAATCTCACTTATGAGCCTTGATTTGTTTTTGATTTAATTATTTAATAAAAACACTTTGTGCTCTTACAGTCAGCAGCGTAATTAGTTTATTATTTTTAAATAAATCTATTGAAATGTATGTACAAATACAAAAAAATAGTGATTTATTCATTTCTACATCTACACATGTTTCACATTTTCACCAAAACAGGAGTGGGATCATGTAATGAGCCTGTTTCTCATTTTTCAAAAACTATTTTAAATGAAAGTTTATGGAATGATTTTCTTAGTAATAATTTTTATTTTAATAATTTGTTGTTATTTGTGGAAATAATTAAATAAAAAGATTGGCGTCCTGAAAAACTACCCCCCACTCCTGTGACGTAGAAGCACATACATTACATCATTAATATCCAATAGGAAAATAGTTTTTCCATCACCTACGTTTATTCATATTATTTATATAAATAAACGCAGGCTAAAGTTTGTCACATGTTAATAACAAAATCTTTTAATTTGACATTTGACGCTGACATTGCTCATTGTAAATGAATAATAAAGTAATAATGGCTAATTCAAATTATACTCAAGCTAAATCGGACAATTAACCGAAGGTCGATAGCTGGATGATGGCTGAATTTATATCAGAACGATTGTTTTACTGCTACCGAAATAAGGGGTGTTAAAAGAGTTGAGGTAAAATAAAATATAAAAACTGAATTTATTATATAAATTGATAATATATTTTACTTTAAAGTTCTGGTCGTGATTCTTATTTGACACTTGTTTGACAATACACTTGACACCTTAGGACTGCTGAAGATGTATGTACTCTGACGTCACATTCTGATTCAGATCACGTGACTTATTCAAAATTTTATCAAAATTTCAAAAATTAATTGTAAAATATCTAAAGGATATTTCGTGATATTTTCAAATTTGAGGCTCTTTAAAGAGCAATATCTTTTAAAATTTAATACTTAGAAGTCATATAAAAATTCTTGCAACAGCCCTATTGTGAAAACGATATTGCGACTGTCGACAAGTGAAAATGTGATCACGTAAATGGTGAAAACCGAAAACGATATCGTTGTAGACCGAAAAAAATGTGAATTCTAGTCGACACACTCAAAGCATGTGAAAACGATAGTCGTATCTTATGTCCCTTTTTATTTCAAACATTTGGGTATAGATATATCTTTTTCTAATTTACTTACATTTAAGTAAAAGAATGTAGTGAGCAGTGAATTAAATTTGACGTTTTGGAAAGAAATGTCATTAAATTTATATCAAATTTGAAAGGTATTTTTTTTTAGCAAAGCGAAAATAAAATAATTATAATGAAATACGATAATTATAAAACGAATATTGATTAAAAGAATGAATCTACAAAAAATTCATGAATGTTTTAATACTAGCATGTTGCAAGGAACTATATTTTTACTCTTGAAAATTATGATAGAAAATTGAAATCTTGTTGATTAGATATTTTCTTAGTTAGTAAAAAGAACTACCTAAAAGAAATATTTTCTGGCATTGTTGATATTCTAGTAACTGTAAAAGTGTTGATTACAACAAAGCATATTTTGATTCCAGCACAAGAATAGATTACAAGAATAAATCCAAGAAAGGAAATTTTAATAACTAGTGCATTCTGCGAAGCAACAGAGATAACGATTTTAGCTTGTGTTTTGTGATTAATATTTTGTAGTTTTTACACAAAATTAAAATTTATGAATTGATCATTTTCCGCAACCTGTCCGAAGGTTTATGCGCCGTTATTTAAATGTAGCCCAACTTTACTTACTTGAAATACAAAACGTAATAAAAACTAGATTACTTTAAAATTACTATCTTGTCTACTTGCAGTCTTAAATGGTCTCTTAAAGTTTTAATTATATATTTAGAAATATTTTTGTTTACTTCATAAATTTTTCTTCTGGAATATAAAAAGGAACAAAATTAGATGACACATAGCATCTGTAACTAATTAATAATTTACCTTGTATCCATCTTCAATTCTTATAGCATTGCTATTATGAACGAAAGGCCAGAACAATACGTTTTGATATTAAATTAAAAATTTTAATGACATTCATTCGGGAACCGCCGCTCAATGTTAAAACTACTGTACCGTCTAAACGTCCTTGACAGTTAGTTCCCTCCTTACCCGCTAGGTTGGCGCTAGTATCATTTTTTTTTATTCTGCGCGCCTGTAAAAATATTTGAAATAAATACACAAAAAAAATATTTGTATAATTTTATATTTTTTATAAAAAATTGTACAAAGTTGTGATGTAAAAATACAAAAAATATATCTGTATAAATAAGAAAAATTGTGAATTTTGCAGAAACATATTGATAATGCATTTATCTATCACAGTGAAAATATCCAGTTATTGTTATTAGTTACATTAAAACTTTATGAATAACCATATTTTACAATTAATATAAATTTCATTTCATGAGCAATTGGGTAATTAATATGTATTCACTAAGTTATGTGATTAAGAATAATACAAAACGTATGCAATATTCAATTTTCGTATAGAAAACAATACCAAATATTATTGAATGAATGCTTATATTCTTATGAATCTGAATATGCCATTCATATTTTGCAATTTAGTGATTAATATAGTGTTGTCTAAGGCAATCGTTCAGTCAGTCAGTAATTTCCTTAATTATTAACTACTATTTACTGCAATACATACAAAACAGAATATATGTTTTCATGCTTCTTCTATAAACTTTGTTTCATTTTACGAGATAAAAAAATATGTGACAAACAATTTTGTTTCATTTTGATAACGAAGAATTTAGAATTTTTCATTACTATTTTCTTCCTAATGTGATGAACCTCATTGTTATATCATAATATTCTTAGGATATTTCACCATGTAGAATGTGTAAAAACGAAAACATTGATAACTATGGTACATTCTTTGTTGATCTGTTGTACAAATGCTGCTATTCACAGCATTGGGTTCGGCTTCTACAGAAACATCCTCAGTTGGTGGCGTAATGAGCATTGCCTTCATTTGCTCTTATGTAACATAATTCATTAGTGTTACAAAGTTATAATTTCTTCATTAATAATTTACCCATGGTAAGAAAAATCGTAGGCACAGCATCCGGTGCGAGTATATGTTTCAAGGCAGCAAAATTCAAAAATTTTGCCTCATAATGTTGGGTGTAAATCCTTTTGGTTTTATAAATATAGTCTGGAGTTTTATTCTGCAATTCCGGACTATTAATGGCCTGTTTCCAGGATAAAAATAGCTCCATTTCTTTTTCGAATTCGGAAACCGCACCAAAGGGTGTGTTGCATATGTATAGCAACTTGGTATACAACAACAATATGGCATCTGTAGGAATAACATTATTATTAATTACACTGTATAATAAATGATTAACATTTACATTCACATAAATTCCTTGCATACTTGCCTTATTTCATGTAAATAATGAAATGTTCAACTTACCTTTATGAAATGTAGAAAATAATCAAAATCGTAAGTCCAATATTTAAAAAAAAAACACTATAACAAGTGTACTGAAACTCAGGAAAGCAGATTTAGAAATTAAACGAAATTATTTAATCACAATATTTCATGTGTCATTCAGTTCTTTACAATTTCTGTCATTTTTCGTTTCAAATTTATTTAATTACTTAGGTAACACACAACACAAGTTACCTTGATCAAATATGTTTTAAATCTGGGACTAGTATGCCATCTACCAGGTATAAAAACATTTATAGGAGTTCCCTCCTTACCAGGGAGATATCGCTAGCGGTGTACCAAAGCTGTACATTCAAGTGAAAATCCCCGGTATTCCCTGACATTCATATAAATTATCTGTCAAAACTACTATTTAATACAAAAACATTAGTCTATAAACGATATCGTTTTCGCAAAACGTAGTCACTTTACGGAAATAACCGAAGTTGAAAACGTAGTGAGTGACTAATTTTACGTGATCGCTAAGGAAACGAATATCGTTTTCACTTCTCGAAAATCGCACTACCGTTTTCACTTTTACGTGATCCCACTCCAGCACAGTGGCCAGGTGAGGCGGCAGCTATAGGTCAATTTAAAATTAAGCGGCAAATTTAAATTATATACCTAACACCTTTCTTGAGTTTAATGAGTTAAAATTTGGATTTGGAGGCTTGAGTTTGATTGAAAAGTGACAGTTTGCATTATAGACTAAGGTTAATAATAAATTATTTTTGACCTAGTTACCATGGTTACAAGCAAGCGGTAGTGAAAAACAATTTCTCATGTCAAATAAAGGTATATAATAGTGGGTTTCTAGGTTATAGTGAAAAAAAATAATTATTAATATGTGTCTTCAGTTTAGTTGGTTCTGATATTGAGCATGTCCATTCAAAAGAACGTAAAAAAGTGTCCTAAAGAGGTGCAAACCTAAATCCAGAATTACTTCACACCTGGATGTTATTCGCAAAAATAAAAATTGTAAAATTGACATTTTTGCCTATATCTAGCGAGCTATGCATTTTTTCTCAAAAACGAAAAATCACTAAAATGGTTTCCTAATGAAAAAATTATTGTATAATTTAACCGACTTTGTATCTCTTATAGTTCATGAAATACCCAAGTAGAGCGAATTTTTTTTGGGACGCTTTGTATTATATATTTTTGTGCCTACCGAATGTATTGCTATATTACAATAATTTTCTATAGGAATTGCAAAGTGAGTACAAAAAAGTTTGTTCGAGATCGGTAATGACTGTGCACCTGGAAAATTGCGGAATGTTCTACAAAGTGCAACAGGGGAGTCTTAAGTTAGAATTAACGATAGCCAGATTGTGCAAACATTGAATGCGAGTACGTACACATAATGCTATTAATGTTGTGTTTAATGATATAAATTGTATTTAAATATTTTAATGTTGTAGTATTGTAAATAAATGAGTTAAAATAAATTAAGTAAACAAGCACTTGATTTCAACCCACATTAAATTAAAAAGAAAAAAGAAAAACGTTGGTACCTATGTATATAAATAAAACTTATTAACAATTATAATTTTGATCTGGCAACCCTAGGCCTATTTTAGGTTATCAAAAAAAAATCTGTTGTGGCCACAATACCTCTCGCCATTTCCATTTTATATTATGTAAGTATTGCATTGCACTTCGTTATCTAACGGTCGTTTTATAACAAAAAAAATTACAGAACTTTACCCAAATATTGTTTTTTATTGTATTTAACATGTTTTCTGCACACATACAATTCTAATTATTTTCATTGTATGAGGAAGTTCCTAAATGTCACAGATTCTTCCAATTCATTAACAAGATTGGCGGTATTTCTGATAGATATATGCATTTTACCTACAATTTTAAATATTTAATTAATAAAACAATAAGAATGATTAAATGTACTTCCCAGAAAAAGATTTCATAATGTCACTAAAACTGTTCATTTTTGACCCTGACATCTGTCATTTACAAACTATGTTATAAACATTTGAATTTCTCAACTTGTTTCCTCAGTGCCTTAGCCTCTGCAATGTATTACATTAGATTATTCTATATAATATAGTGTATTTATCTTTAAATCTATACAAGATATAATAAATTTTTTAAGTGTATTAGATGGAGAATTTTATGTTCTTCAATATGGGTAATTAAAAAAATTTCCAAAAAAATATATTTACAAGATTTTTTTAAAGAAACTATTACTTCCGGTTGTCCAAATGTTACCAAAAGCTCTCCCCAGGAATGTCAGATTGAGGAAACTGCATTTAAATATTTTTTAATTCCTATAGTATTTGAGAAACTGTGGTTCCAACATCCACACACGCACACGCACACACACACACACACACGCACACACACATACATACATACATACATACACATACATATACATACACACACATACATACATACATACATACATATACATACACACACATTCATACATACATACATACATTCATACATACATACATACATACATACATACATATATACATACATACATACATACATACATACATACATACATACATACATACATACATACATAGATACATACATATATACGGACATCATCGTAAAAATGTTATAATCGGATTATAGGGACCTTAAAACGTGCTTATCCACTAAAATCTGGGTATGCGATTTTTAGCATGATTCCAATACCTCTCTTGACGAGAGGTAAAAAAAAATCAGAAGAAACATACCTATGAATATATTTTTTTCATAATGTGTAAAATCATAATATCCCTGGTATTTAGAGAGTATCATTTCATTTAGCATTTATACTTTTTATAATAATTGCAGCAGTATTGTCAGACAACACCTAAATAATTTTGTAAAAGATTTTGCATGGTAAATTATTACAATTCTTGTATAATTTCTTAATTATTATTTGAAGAATAGAATTCTTGTTCCTTGGCCCATGAAGGAGATGTGGGATTCATTATGGGAAAGTGTCCTGAAAATAGTAATTTTCAAATTACTTAGTAGCAGTCTACTAAGATTTCACCTTCAGATTGTTTTAGAGATTGATGGTATGTTTAAATACTCCATAGTCATAGTGGAAATTACATGTCTGCCTTTAGCTGGAGGCACGTAATAATAACTCCCACTACTACTGTACCTTTGTTCTTACACGATTAACTAACATTATCCCATCCCTAATTTCTCCTACCACAAGCTAAATTCCCAACCAACTTCCTGCTGCCTCGTTCCTTTCTCTTTCCTAAGACGAGAACATTATCTATTCACGCACTCCTGATTAAACCAAAACAAGTAGAGCAATCAGGAAAGAACAAGGAGAACAATGGGTTACGAAAATTAGGAAAAACAAAGCATATAATAGGGGAATAAAATTATGTGAAATTTAAATATTTTGATAACGTATACTAAAAGTATATCATATAAGTAGTAGCCTAATAGTAAATATGAAATTCAAATTTATATTATCTTGTAATTAAAAATCCGGCCCTGGTTACTTCTCAAGATGGAAGTTAGATGGCTTTACTTCACATGTCCCTGTTCAGAGTTTAGAAGTGAAAATGACGGGTTTACTATCAGGTAAAACAAAAATGTCGAATTAAAGAATGGGCTACTTGCGTACCTTTTTTTTATTTCATATTTTTGAAGAGCAGGTAAAAACTTGCTACCCCTATTTTTTCTTTTGACAAAATTTTTATTAATTAGCCAGAAAATAAATAATGAAATTTGATTATTAGAATTACCGCCATGTATGACGTAGAATTACGCCGCACCAATGAGTGATCGTAAAGTCAGCGTTTGTTTGTACGGGTAATATAGATTTCCTGTTTGACGTTTCAACAATAGTTTGAAGGTTAGTATTTTAGTTTGTTTTTTTCGTATCGATATTTTAAATTACATGTAACTACCTATGTGTTAATTTGTGAAGTAATTAATATATTTGAGAGCCCAGAAAGAGCAAAATGTCAAATTCAAATTAAAACTTTCTCGCACGCAATGCCATCTATAAGTTACATTCTTAAACATGGTTCTCTTCCTCGGTTCAATATAATGACGTCACAGAAAATTTTCTTTCTTAATTTACTAAAAAACAAATAACTTTTTTAAAATAAAATTTATATTTTTATATATTTTTTCAACATAACATTACGTATATAGTGATAGAAATCGGATTTTCAGTACCATGCAAGTAGCCCATTGTGGTATTCATGTTTAATGATTCACAGTAAAATAAATCTGTCAATATGATATTTACGTTAAGCGCTTCAATTATATATTATCTCTTTCTACACCATAACAACATGGTATAACTATCTCTGTTTAATCACTAACGCTTTTCATGCAACATTCACACGCATATTTTCATACCAACTTCCCGTAGCCTGCTAATTTCATAATTCTTTTTCGCTGGAAGTGATAATTTAAAGAGTACTCTCCACACCAGAATGAGTATGAGTGCCCGTGAGGTGACGCCTCGTAGATGCCTGCACGGTACGAATATGTCATCATCATTACCAAAATCTGAGTAGGTATAAAGCAGTCTGGCACACTCAAAAATGGGTAAAAATGCCGTGATGATATATTTATTTATTTATTAATTATAATTCGTGCACAACATATAAAAATCAGGAAATTATGTGTGTGCAAGTATTTGCGTTCAAATGCTGCATATATTATATGGTTGGATATAGGGTATCGTACCTAATATACTTATGAAAATTATTTTCGTACGCCCCTTGATGAACATTGAAAATATGTACCTTTTTTATTTGAACCATTCTTTTGATTATAAATTTAGACGGGAATTTTTGGCAAAACAAGAGCACATATGGCCTCCCCAAGGCGTACCAGACACCTACTAATACAAGTATCAATAAACTGGTAAGAGTAAATTTATTATTATTTTCTTTTTATTTGTAATTTCTGTATTTTCATGTCACCAACACCGAAATAAAACAAAATGGAAGCGAATCGGTCATGTACTAAAACGGGGCACAGAGAACATTGCGTAAAAAACTCTTGCCTGGAACCCTCAGGGATGCAGGAAAAGAGGCCGACCGAAGACCAGTTGGAGAAGGACAATACTTAAGAAATTAGAAGACACAAGGAAATCATGGAAACAAGCCAAGCAGATCGCTCAAGATAGATCAAAATAGAAATCCTTCGTGGAGGCCTTATGCTCCAACTAGGATATTACGGACCTTATTAAAAGCTTTCCAAATTGTAAAATCTGGTCACCTTGGCCCAGATCGTCCAGTTAAACAAGTTTAAGTCAAATAATTTGCACCGTTGAGGGCGTTTACCAGGCGTCACCTCATAGGCTCTTAAATCTGAAGAGAGTAACTTGTGCTATTTTTTACCTCCCGCTACCCTTGGTAACGGAGGTATATGGATCGTGCTAAAAATCTAATATCGAGATATTTAGTAAATGACCACGTTTTAAGGTCCCTAGAATCCATTTTTAACATTTTCACGATGATGTCTGTATGTGTGTATGTGTGTGTGTGTGTGTGTGTGTCTGTGTGTGTCTGTGTGTGTGTGTGTGTGTGTGTGTGTGTATGTGTACGAATTTTGTTTGCACTCTAACTCAAATACTATCATTCAGAAAATTCTGAAACCTTGTATTTTTACCCTATTCTAATAGGAATAGAAGCCATTAGATTTTGGTGTAAATCGGATAAACGGAAATGGTACTTTACTTGAAGCTCATAATGGTATTTCTTCAAAAAATACCATTAAATGCCATTTTTTCGAATTTTATGTCTAATGAAAATTAAAGATTATTGAATTTTCTACAGGAATACATTAATACTTTTTCTATATATTTTACAGATAAATTTAAAAATATTTTTTTTTATTAGTCGCGAAGCCCAAGATAAAAACTATTCCTTTGTTGCACAGTTTATTTTTCAAATGAATGTAACTGACAGTAAATGTCACTGTCAGAAAACTTATCACTTCAAATTAATAATAGTGACATTTTAAAAAGAAAATAGTAAATAAAGCAATAGTTTTCTGCAATGGAACAGTTTGCAGCGTTAGTAAATACGTAGGTAGGTATGTATTTAAATTAATAAAAATTAAATAGCGGGAGGTTTTGTGTTAGCCACATCAGATTTTTTTTATTATATATTTACACGCTTTTTCTTACATTTACGTATATAAGCGGTGAATTTTTTTTATTACCTTTTTTTGTAATTTCGTACTTTATATTCGATGCTAATGGAGATGTAATGCTAAAAGACACATACAACATCCATGCCTTATCCGGGATTCGAAACCGGAACCCTTGGGTAGTAAAGCGATAACGTTACGACTATATGCTACCTTTGTCGGCACTTGCGCTTTTAGAAATTTTAATAATTTTCAAATTTCAAATTTGACGGCGGTTGGAATCGAACAGATTACAAATGACTATTAATTAAATATAAGCCAAAAAACAAAGGATACATTATCACAGCAGTACGCATTATACTGCAATTCTGCACAAATCGATCGTAAACTCGTAACACGTAAAGTCGTAGCTACCGACTGACTCGAAACGGATCAAGTTACAAATTTAGAAAAATACAAATTCGGGCTCAAATCTGTAAGTTTATTGGTGACGAGTGCACTGCAATAATCGCTACGATCGAAAGTCAATATTCAGAAGAATATATTATTTTATATACAGGATGTTTGCAATTTTTGTTTTACACACTTTCTATAAGAACTGTGGCCCCTTAAAACTGACCAATTACGTCGTAGTTGAAAATTTAAAAAAATACAATAAAAATTAATGTGTTCTCTGGATAAAATGACACGTCTGTCACAAGTAACATGTAAGATCATTGTCATCACGGCAGTTTATAGATATTTAAGACTTTGACAATAAAAAACTACATCTTTATCAACACTGATTTTTAGAAAAATATTCCTGCCTATAGGTCAGTAATATTCCGAATTTAAATTAAATCATTAAAAAAAAAAAAACGTTGAAGTCTGTTTTGACAATCAACATTTTTTTCAGTGAACACAATGATTTTCAGTGTTTTTTTTTTTTACAAAATTTTAAAATGTAATGTTCAAGTTTAAGGGGCTCCAGTTCTTATAGGAAGTAAGCAAAACAAAAATTATTGCCAGATTTACAAACTATAGGATTAGCGCTACCACCGGTTAAGAGTTGTACGCTTATTTACATAACACCCTGTATAGTAATCTTTGCTTAGAAATTTATGTAATCTTTCATGTTAAATATGAAATTGATAAATGCAAATATGTACATTTTATTACTTTCATTGTTTTATAATTATTAAACAATTCAATAAATAACATCATAAATTTCATAATAAATCATTTTAAAGCCCGGTTATAATTTTGTTAAGAAATTTGGTAACAAATTTGTGATTGTATCAAACAGATATATCATAATGTATGAAATTTTTATGGAATGAATAGAACATCTTATGTATTTGTCATAATATTGTTAATAGTTTATGATCGAGTTAAACAGGCTTACTATGTTCTCCCTCTGCTGCGGATGTTTATCTCATATAAAATTTCAAAACTTTTCCGAGAATATTTTATATACATACAGGAAACTAAAAAATTCAAGAGCAAAATTTTCATCTTCTGTTTATTTGTAATCCAGCTTTTAGGACCATGTTATCCAATACACAACACAAACATTTAATTAACAGTGCTTCAACTGAATAGTTCGAAGTTCTCCCTTTCATAATCATATTCGCACGTTTAATTATGTTGTGAACATTATTATATTGTTCCTTTCGAAAATTTGAACAGATCCTAATACCCGAGAGACACTATAAAAATTAATGCTCATTAACGGTTAGTTGTGAAATGCACACGTGAATTTGAGACTGAAGACAGATGTCAAAATTGCGCCTAAGAAAATTAAGAATGTAGAAAGCACGTGATATTTATTGCATTGTAGTCGTACAGGATAAACATTAAGAAGTACGTGCTTACTACAGTTATTATTTTCTAGTTTGTTAATAGACGCAATTTTGACATGTAATCAGTCTCAACTTCACGGGCGCATACTATAACTAACCGTTAATGATCATTAATTTTTGTAGTGTGTTTCGGGTATAAGTTCTGTAATATCTTTTAACTATATATTATGTAAATTACATAAAAAGTATATTAACTGCTTAAATGTTCGTCTAAAAGGGCTTCTATCATCTATATTTATAATTATTAAACTTGTTAAATAATATCCATTTTTGTTAATATGTAATGGACGACATGAACCCAATATATTTTTTTTTTTCACAAATCTTACAGACAAGTTATAATTGACAGTAAATATTTACAAGAAATCGGAAGTGTTACGATATGTCAGAATTGCAACTTTGATCGTAGTGATTTCCGAGTCTTACAGATATCGTCATTAACGATATGAGTGTGCACAGAATTCCAGCATTAAATTCAAGTTTAAAATAAGTTTCGTAACGCCGTAATATCATCTGATTAAATATTCTACACCCGGTGGAATTTTTTGGCTTCCTTTGTGAAGCACCTACCCGTAATGGCGGCTGAAAAATTTAAAGAACTCTTGTGAAAAAGGTTAATGAGAAAATCTATAGTGGTGAGTATAGCAGTAATAAAATGGCCACTTACATCTCAGGAAAGATTTGAGGAGGCGTTTGTGTATTTCCCGAAGAGTGAAGAGACGGAGATGAATGATGGATGAAGATTGACGAATGACGATGACGTGCCTACTTCAGCTAATGGACAATGTTCGATTTTCTTTCAGGGGGAATTACAAGTTATTAAAGTTCTACTCACACTAACTACACCAACGAAATATAATAATACAATAAAGTATGTGTTTATAATACTCTTTTTTAAGTTCAGTATATTAAACAAATAAATTTAATCGTGATAAACTTTACCAATAAGAATTAAGGAATATTTAATGTAGGTACGAGATCGAATTTGATCCGGGTTTAAGTACATCGAAAATAGACAATTTTCTATAGAGTGCAGTATATAAAAGCTTCCCTAACTTCCTTGTGAGTCTGAAGTAGCAATTTTACATAGTTTATACATTTTACTTATACTCATATTTCGGTCCGTATGTTGAATCATAGGCAATTATACCAGCTTTTTGCATTTTGTAAAATATTTCAAAAACGAACCGAAATTCCTAGAATTTCATATACATGTGCGAATTTCAACCCGAATAAAACTATGTATCAATTTTTTATCAATAAATTCAGAATGCAAAGTAAAACTTCGAGTCACAAGAATGAGTATGTACGGGATGAAACAAATTCAAATTCCTTATATGAAAAACTTTGTTATTGTGTACGCTACAGAAAATTGATGTAGGCCTTTATGATCTACTTTTTGAGACAACTTTAATAGGCACTACAGGAATTTTCTATTGTCATTTGTTTTTAAGCTAATGGGTAAAACTTGTTTTTCGCTTATTTTGAAAATACCTCATATCTCGTTTATTATAAGAGATAACAGAAAAATTGTTTAGATAATTTTTATACTGTTTTCTACGTAGAATAATGTGGTGTAATTAGATTTTTTCAAAACTTAATAATTCTCGAGATATAACACAAACATAATATTTTTAAATGGGAACATTATGTTAAAAATAGTCTCATCTTTTTCCTTGTTTTGTAAGCTTTTCAATAATATACAAGTCTACATTCTTTGTTTTAAACTTGAATAAAACTTGAATTTTTAATTTCTTGGAGTGGAAAAATGAAATTTATTAAGAAACAAATGAAAAAATCAGTTACAGATCATCATTTGTTTATTTTTATTATATATCTATTGATTATATTCTAAAAATTCTTTTCAGTCAATTATTTTCGGAATAGATAATTTATTTTTTATCGGCGTTGTACCTGGCTTTGACACGATTCCAAAAATGTGAAAAATATGCTCTCTAAAGTATATAACATACTATTTTTAACATATATTCCCATTTAAAAAATATTATGTGTGTGTTATACACGGTGTTCCGCGACTCGACCGACAAACTTATACCATATATTCCAGGGGTCAATACGATCAAAAAATGTTATATGACCAACGGATGAATTCCTCTTTGTTTCGGAGATATCGAAGAAATGAAAAAAGATGATAAAAGAAAATTTATTCATCAATGAATAGCTAATTAACATAAAATTACAGCAACTGTTCAAAATGAGAACCGCCATTTTCTAAATATACTGATATCCTTCGAGTCATAGAATGTCGCCAGTTAATTACTGCCAATTCATTTTTTAGAGAATTAGTAGCTTCAACTATACGGTCAGTCAACTCTTCGCGTGTATTTGGTTTACCATTATTATACACACGAGATTTAAGGCAACCCCACAGAAAAAAATTTAAAGGCGACAAATCAGGTGACTGAGCTGGCCAATGTACAGGACAACCTCGTCCTATCCATCTTCCCGGAAAATTTTCATTAAGAAACGCCCTCACTTCTCTTCCAAAATGTTGTGGTGCTCCATCTTGCTGGAACCACATGCCACGACGAGTTTCCAGAGGAATATCTTCCATGTAATTCTGCAATTCTTCTTCCAAAAAGTGGAGGTAAGTTTCTGCCCTAAGAGGTCCTTCAATAAAATGAGGCCCAATAAGGTGATTATTTAACAAGCCGCGCCACACGTTGACGGAAAAACGATGGTGATGGTTAACCACAATTGTTTCGTGGGGTTTTGATCCGCCCAGATGTGAGAATTACGTGTGTTGTTAATACCATTCCTAGTAAATTGGGCCTCATCCGTAAAAAGTATGTATGGAATAACCTCTAACTAACTCTAGGCTAACTCAATTATCTTTTTTTTTTGTATTTTATTCGATATCTCCGAAATAAATAGGAATTCACCTGTAGTTCATATAACATTTTTTGATCGTAAAGACCCCGGAATATATGGTATAAGTTTGTCGGTCGAGTCGTTTTGAAAAAATCTAATTACACCACGTTATTCTACGTAAAAAAGTATTATAAAAATTTTGTAAACATTTTTCTGTATTTCTCATAATAAGCGAGATATAATGTATTTTCAAAATAAGCAAAAATAATAGACGATAGAAAATTCCTGTGGTGTCTATTAAAGTTGTCTTAAAAAGTTAGCCCATAAACACTTACATCAATTCAATTTTCTGTAGTGTACATAATAAGAAAGTTTTCCATAAGGAAATCGAACAGCGTGCGATTGAATTTAAAATATTAACAATGTCCAAAAAATACAATGCAAAACGTTGTGTATAAGCGGAGTATTCCCATTTTTTAAACCAAATTTCAACTCTAAATAACAATTTCATTGCTTTTCAGATAATAAATACGAACCTATTAGTATTATTGTAGTCACGAGCTTTTGATATATGTATATGTGACATACATTTATGTAGTATTCGCTGAAATCTAACGTGTAAATTTGAATTTGTAATCAAGGTATATTTTTCAGATTCGATCAAAATAATTCAAGTACTTTAATACGTCCGTTTAGTGACTATTCAGCTGCTAGTACCGAAATACATTAATTTGTCATTCCAAGTAAAATGGAGACAACTGTTGCAATAAAATTTTACGGTAAAAATTAATATTATTTATGGATGAAATTGTCGCCACGATAGCTTGTAGTAATATAAATAGGCAATTCATTTTGTAAATTATGAAATTGAAGAAAATTATGCGTACGTTAGTAACTCCTATGAATAGATAGTACTGCATTATTCCGATGAAACGTATAAAAAACATTTTAAAATATGTATATTGAAGATTTATTTTTCATTTGCTGCATGTACCGTTCTTATTTGTGAAAGCAGCTATAGGCGGTTTGTACGAACCCAGGAAACACAGATATATATTATTTATATTAGAGTTTTGTAACAGCTGTTACTTTAACACGACTTGTAATATTATTTGTTTGTTACATGTTATTTACTTGTACAACGGGATGTCCGCCACAAAGCTTATGTACGCTATGTTACATACATATAAACTAGTGCTAATAGCAAATATATTTCATTTATGTTTACGTAAAAGGTTGAAAGATACTTATTTTATTTATTTTTTATATAATTGTTCTCTACTCTGTTATACACATGTAATATAATTTAATAATTGGTATTGCAATGCGGTGTTATATTAAAATTACATAATTCAGTAATGATCACACTACATCTAAAAGGGTAGAATGGGTTTTTGTAAAATGTGTAACATTTAAAATATACTTTATTCGCAAAAAGTTTACAATATAATAAATAAACAGTATACATAATAAAGGATGTGTGTAACATTTTAAGAATACTTTCGTTACAAGAAAATTGACAATAATAATAAACAATATACATAATATAGATTATGCGATGCCATAAACTAAGTCAGTTTGTAGATGGATGTCACATATTTTATGACAATATTAAAAACAAACAAAGCAACGGTATGCACAGGATGGCTAAAATTATTGAAGGACATCATTTACAAATTTAAAATTATATTTAAAAAAAAAACACAACAAAAATAGCCCTACATTAATGTATACCACATGATTATATGTCATTTTTTATAAACTTGTATAAACAACATCTGAACTACAATTCATACATACATTCTTATAAAATAGTGACTGGTATTTACCTTATAAATAGAAACAAACATGGAAACAGGTAAGTTATTGTAATATACAATGCGTTAAAAAGAAGAGTAAACATTTTTTGGGTATGTATTGCGATATGTTAATTCGCAATCAAAAATTTTTTCAGAAAATTCAGAAAAATTTAATTATTTTTTATTTAATTCTTAAAGTTAACATTCCTTTGTACCACTAGCCAATTTTTATTAAAATAATTACGAATTAATTTATTTATCTATTCAACCATTCAACGTCAGTTACGTGATTAGATAATTCCTTATTATTAAATTTGTCGGCCAAGGTAAACAGTAAGAAGAAATTTGCTGAATTTTTGTGTATTTACGTATCTGACTGAGCATCAGTACATCGAAATGTATTTACCCTTGTTTTTAACACCTGTACATTATTACAATAACTGTTTCCACTAAAATAAAATCATTAATTACAGAATTAGAATTATTACCTGAAATTCATAACACATACTACCTTTACCGCTTTCGTTTGTGTCAAGTGCGTATATTTGTGGATAATGGTTTGTTTTCACTATACAGCTTTTAGAACAAATGTTTTAATCTGCCTCTTCTGCTTTTTTTCCATGTTTTCTCTAAAGAATCTTTGAAAATAAATTATGTTACAAAATAATACAAAAAATATTGTTTTACCTATACTTACTACAGTAACAATCAATTTTAATTTCATACTTGTTCCATATTTGGCATAAATATTGTTATTAGGTGTCGAACATTTTTTTGATTTTAGTCAAATACAGGATTTTCTGTATGCTGTTATTTGGTTTGTGGGTATTTCATGTAGGTTTCCATCTTTTAGAAAATAAACCACTACATGACAAATCTAAAAATTATATTTATCAATAAGACTCACAACAGAACAAAATAAGCTGATAAGTGATACTATCATAGATATTACTTAGGGTCGGTTTTTCAATATCTCGTTAAAATTTTAACTAAGAGATAATAATAAACAAAATTGAAACGAAATGAACTGTCAAGTGACAGATTTGTCATTCGTGACAACAATATGATACAATATTGTTTACTTAACTACAAATTTTAACCACATATTGAAAAATCGGCCCTTATTAATACAATATAATAATATGTTATTTAACTTACCTTATTGAACTCCTTTCTTCCACTATAAATATTCTAATGAACACACATAACACAAGCAATGGCTGTAATCCTCTGTAGAGCACCCAAGAGCATGCGCAGAGCACCAGTATACACAATATTAAAATTAAAAGTCGGAAATGTTACTTTGTAATATATTTGAAAGTTTAAATTACAATTTACCGTAAATATTGTATATAATGCTAGCTACGAATAAATATTATATTGTGTTTCTTACGGAAAATGTGACAACAAATAAAAATGAGTAACTACCTAATTAATATTATTTTACGCAAAATACCTGCAAAACACTATCAAATAAAATGCCACGTAATAGCATTATACATTATGTACCTAACAGTAAAATAAATCAAAATTCCAAATATCTTAAGTTGTGGCTGAGTATTATGTATATAAAAACAATGTAATTAAAATCAAATGAAGAGGTTTATTTCTCTTTTCAAGTAATTTTAGTAATTGAAAATGTATTTTACAAACAATACTAACGTTAAGTTTTCCATATAGAACAATATAATAATATGACGTACTCTCAAACATAATACTGATGTTATAGATTTCATATAGACCCTATAAGAGCAAAATATTACTCGTGTACTGTAAAATTTATATAACTGTGGTTGACAATACTAGTTTCATAAAATTAATGTATTAATACATATATAAATGATATGTTCTATTCAAACATAGTATTTTTGTTGTTCTTATTACATAAAAACAATATAAATTTGAAAACATTTATATAGTATTACTTTTGTAATATGACATTATTATAACTACAAACTTATATAAATAATATTACTTAATTTCATAAAATTAATATAAAAATATATAAATGATAAGTTTCATAACGTAATATATACGAAATATATAAAATAAGAGATCTATGATTTAACATTTATGAAACAGTGGAATATAACATTGTGCTGTGATTTATCCTTGATAGTTATATATCATGTATGTGTGTGTTTCCTGGGAACGTAGCGCGCCGTCATTGCGATCGAAATGTCAATAATGGTAATGGGAGGGTAACAAGGTATGTTTTGCATTAAAATTGATTTTAATATACATTTTACAAAATATTTGCAATGAATGCAAATGATGAAACATTAAAAAAATGTTATGTGGTGCATTTGGGGATGTAATAATTCTTATGAAAATACAAATTCAATAGAATAACTACCAAATTATACGAATTTCTTAGAAAATATGAATAGATTCTTAAAAAATAACTTTTCAACAGTTATCTTCTACGATGATGAAAAATTCTTTCATGTTTAAATATTTTCCCATTGTAAAAGATATCGTATGATTGATTCTCAAATAGAGAATTTCATGAATATGTGTTTCGTAACTTAATATGTGATATATGATACTTGGCTGTAATACGGCCGCAACACGGCAGCACGCCTTGGTATGGCCGCACCACGGCTGCACCGGATCCGACAAGCACGGTCGCAAGCCTTGTTACCTATCGGTGTAAAAATTAACAAATTTTTAACACGGCCACGAGTCCGTTTGGCACATAAGTGGCCATGAATGCACAATGTTTATTTTTATTTATTGTATTGCGCACGTAACAAGGCGTATGGCCGTGCTTGTTCACCAAACAGACCTGCTGTAGATGTACTGCGGCCGTACTGTGCACATAACAATTCGTACGGCCGAGTGTGTGTGTGTGTGTGTGTGTGTGTGTGTGTGTGTGTGTGTGTGTGTGTGTGTGTGTGACGATTTGTCCTTAAAATCTATTAAATATGATCCAAAACTTGTCAAATATGATATTTAAAACTCGTCTATAATTTGAAATAACATTTTAAATTTTGATTATGTATGATAAACCGGATGTAGTACTTAATTTGGAGCTCTAACAGATTTTTGAGGAAAAACATAATAAAATATAATCCAAAATTTCGTATAACAGGACTTTTCTATTTATTGGAACAACAAAATAGATTTTGTTTACAAACAATCAACCGGAAGTGCTACTTCACTTAAAGTTCATTACTATTTTAAACATAAATAATATCTTTATTCATTACATTAATATATTCGTGTACAATATCAAAACCTCAAAAGAAACTTGTAAATTTTATCACTTTCGCGAAATGTCAAACTTGCTTACTGCCTCCCAAGTGATCGCAAGATAATTTTAGCTAAAAATGTGTAAATCGTTTATTGTGTTCTGTTTGTTCATTTTACAATTAATTGGAAAGGGTGTCTAGCGTTCTCTAACACAAAACACTGAGCACTAAAATCATATACTAGCTTATGTTCGAGCAGGCCGTTAACAATCTATTAAACGTGCGAGTACCTAATATTTTTTTGGAAATTTGTAATCACTGTAAGTTTTTATTTTATGAATTAACGAAATGATCCCACATCTTTTTAATGTTACGAACAGTATTTTTTTTTCTTACGTTTACAAACTCCTTGTGCCCCATTGACTAAATTAGGACCTTCTAATATTAAATTTTCTTGTAACCTTTGGTTTATACATTAACGTCATTATCCTGTGACTCACCAAGACTGCACTCCTCTCCAATCCTTTGGATGTTGAAACAGGATTCCTTGTTGTGGTAGGCCGCCTTGCACCACGAGCAACTCAGCGCGACGATCTCCTTCGTGCTGAACGACAGCTTCGACTGAAACGACTGAAACATGACATAACAGGTCAGTCTTACTCTCCAGGGATTGCAATACACAAATAAAATCGTAGTAAGTGCGAAATAAAAGAAAATATATTTGAGGGATAAAGAAACAATGGTAGAAATAAAAATATAAGGTCAATAATATACAATGATAAAATAGTAGAAATGACTCCAATTATTAAATATATTGTATGATGGTTTATAGAAGTTGTAGGAACTTTATTTTAGATTTACTTATTATATTTTATATTTTTATTGACATTTGTTAAATAATATTTATCTATTTTTACCTTCCGCTACCCTTGGTAAGGGAGGTATAGGGATCGTGTTAAAAACAGCATATCGAGATTTTGATTTTAATAATGACCACGTTATACTACCACCCTGTAATCCAAATTTAACATTTTCACGATGATGTGTGCATGTTTGTAAGTATAAATTTCTGAAACCTTGTATTTCGCCCTATACTAATATGGAAAGAAACCATTAGATTTTGGTGTGAATCGGATAACCGGAAATGGTACGAGGGTGGATCAATAAGTAGTAAGCCTAGACAAGAAAACAAAAACTTGTCGGAAAAAAATATTTTATTTTTTCAACATAATCTCCTTGTAACTCAAAACATTTAGCCCACCGATAATCAAATATTTGTAAGTTTCAGTGATTATCTCCACATTTGAATCAAATCTTTCTCTACCGAGCTAAGTTTTCAGATTGGGAATCAATAAAAAAATGAAAAACAAAACTTGTTTCTTCTTTAAATGGGGTCTTTTTCTTTTTATTGCATCGTGCAGTTTATCTAAAAGGGTTGCATTGTATTCTCCTGTTATCGTTCTGCCTTTTCGTTGATAATAGACACTGCAGGCCCAAAAGACACTGACCATAACCTTTCTAGCCGAGAATACGGTCTTTGCCTTCTTCAGAGCACTTGCATCAGCTTCAGTTTTAAAATGGGCTCTAAGCGTTCATTTCCTACTTAAATAATAAGCGTACTTGCAATCGAAATGATAAATTTTCACAGTAATATTTTAACAGACTGGGAACTAGGAAAACAAAGAAATGGTTTTATTAGTGCTGCCCTCTTTTGTTAGACTCACTACTTCTTGATCCACTCTCGTATTTTACTTGAAGTTCATAATGATTTTTCTTTAAAAATACCATTAAATGCCATAAATTAAAGATTATTGAATTTTCTACAGGTATACAATAATACTTTTTCTAGATATTTTACAGATAAATTTAAAAAATAATCTTTTTTATAAATCCCAGAGCCTATGTTTTAAAGATAAATAAACACAATTATGGGCCATCCAGCGAATCAAGCGGTTGACGTCATAAATACAATATCACTAGAAACGATGACGCCATATGTCAAAAAGTTTGCATGAGCATGTAAAACGGATTAAAATATGATCTGTGGGTTGCCTTCATAAATAAAAATCTTTCTTAAAAAGGTAACACGTCTGGTATCATTTTTTTCCAGCGAAATCCAATTTTATTTAAAATATTCTGAACGATACTGCTTACGCCGTTATAAATACTTCATTCTTGTAGTATAGGCAACAAACTATCTAGTATTATGTAAAATCCTTAAAAAAATACAGAATACTGCATACCATACAATTTCTCACTGTTTCTGTACATTGCGTATAACGTTTGCCACACACTGTACATATAGATTTAATTTTCAAATTGTTACTAACAAATAGAACGAAATATTACCTCAATATTACAATTCAGTGAAAGTAAGAGCCCACCAATCGATTTTTCATTTTCAAAATAAATCAATAAATTAACTATAAGCTCTTGAATTTGACATGACAGAGCATTTGACATTTTGTCAATGAACAACGAAACCAAAAACAAAATGAAATCACAATGCAGATTGAAAAGTATAATATAGACATATAATATTTAGTAATATACATGTTCAGAATTAAAAATATTAAAAAAATATAATCAAACGTCGTTTTGCAAAAATTAACAAAATTTTACTTAATAATAATATATCCAAATATAATTATTTCTATTAAAGGTGTCAAATACATAATAATAATAATAATAATAATAATAATAATAAACAATAAAATATCGTTAATAAAATATATTTAAAAAAATAAAGAAAATTTCAAAAATCCCTAAACGATGACGTAAACCGCTTGATTCGCTTGATAGCCCATACTTTATTACACAGTTCATATTTCAAATGTATGTAACTGGCAGATAAATGTAACTGTCAAAAAACTAAACACTTCAAATTAATAATGGTGACATTTTAAAAAGAAAATAGTAAATAAAGCTAAAGTTATATGCAAAAGGAGCATAATATAGTTTGCAGCATTAATAAATACGTAGGTTCACATATTTTGAAACATATTTTATTTTAATGTAATCATATTTTACATATAAAGGATAAACGATGATTTATGTATAAATATAAAATATTTGAAGACTTAAAACAATGATATAAATACATATTTTGTTGAATTTAAATTAAATGTTATATTATTTATACTGAATAATAGTTATTGGCCCTTACACAAAATATTTAAATATTTATTTTATATATATATATATATATATATATATATATATATATATATATATATATATATTCTCTCTTCTGGACAAATGACGGTTTTCCAATTGTTACCAAAACCTTTTCAACTCTTGCCATTAATATCAGAATGAGGAATATGTGGTTAAATAGATCTTAACTATTGTAGTTTTGATCACAAGCACGCACACCCACACCCATAATTAATTTAGCTTAACTGTTTAAAAAAATTTCTTTCAGAAAGATTGTAATGGGACGGATGACCAAGACTTGCTAGGTGAAAAATAAAGCAAATGGCCGCCTCATCCATAAAGGATGTAATGGCTTATAGGTTCACAAGTGAAAAGCACTTTCTCAGCCAGGTTACAGTTCTCAGTTGAAGAATCTGCCACTTCGAGACTAACGATTTCCAACGTAAAATCCTCTGAATAGAGCTGTGACCCGATGTATCTGAAAGTTAAACTTCAAAGAGGAATTAAGCGACATTCATACAGATGGAAAAAAAGCTATTAAATTCAAAGTCTATTGAACACTTTTAGTCTAAACGGATTTAAAAAAATAAATACTAATTAAACAAAAAAACTTTGCGCATTATTTTCGGACCACCGTCGTATTTTATTACAACAGAAAAATTAACTGTGTAAAACAGAAAAATTTATGTCATGTTCATCATGAATTAAAAAACTGTTACGAAAGCACATACGGCAAACAACTAAATTAAGGCATTACATAATAATTTAATCTGCAACACACGGAACTAGTTATATATTTTTTTTTATTTTATGGCGGCTAATTTGAATATTTGCAATACACAACTATTTATACGACTGTAGCCTAGGTTATCACTAGTAGCACAGTCATTTTTTATTATATTATTTCTAATTTTTAATACAAATTTTCTCGAAATTATTGTGATACAACCCTGTACAATATTTATATCATTGAGATCAGAAAAAATCTCTATCTAATGGACTAAAAAAATATACAGGGTACCATTTCAGTCTGATTTTTCAAGAAAATCATCAAAATCCACAGTTTTGTAAAATTTCGCGGCACACCTTTTGAGAACCACTGCCTTAGATCCTAGCCCTCCCATGCCGTTAAATAAAACAACATTAAATATTTTTATGTTTATGTAAAAAAGGAATATCAGTGGTTATATCTTCTGAAAGATACTATCAAGAACATTTACTTATTATTTGCTGACAGATTGTAGATCAAAATATGCAATAAAAAGAAAATCATGTTTCACATAAATCACCAAATGTTTCAACAGAAAACAAAAACAAAATAGTCAAAATACTCAGCATATTTATTCAACGTAAATATCTTTTATGATGCAATATAATTTGATATAAATCCAAATATTTATTTTTATCCCAACTTGCTACTTTTTATCCACGTGATATATTACATGCCTGTCTGTCATTGCAATAATCTACTAACAAACATGGGAAATGAGTAATTTCATGGCCCCACAATCCATTTCCTAATTACTAATGGATGAGTCAATAACCTGCTAAAAATATATATGTAACTGATCTGTCAATAGTCAAAATTCCAATTATTTGAAAATACGCTAACTCAAAGGCTGTGTCCGATGTCGTATTTTGGCATTTAGTATTTAGGATTTAGGTCTTCTTCACATAAATACAACTCCGAATAACATACTAGTGATATCCATTGGTTTGTATGGCAACATTTTAGAACAACAAAAATGAATTATGCAATTCGATTCAATTTGATGCTTGAGAGTAAATGTTAATATTATTTCATAAAATAGAAGCTATTTTTTGACAGTAAATTTGACGTTTTGTACAAATTATAGCAACGAACATGATTTGTTTAATTAATGCGCGTCAACTTCAAGGCATAGTGTGCTCCTGCAAAACCCTAAAATCTAATTCCTAAAATCCTAAATAATCACTAGATTTAGGGCATATAAATTTAGGATTTAGATATTAGGGTGATAAAAGTGCAATATCGGACACAGCCAAAATATCAAACTGAGAATTACAAAAACTGTACCATTGCTCAAAAGTACAAATTTGCATGTATTGTTTAATTGTTCTTTTTATCTCCCGCTACCCTCGGTAAGGGAGGTATAAAGATCGTGCTAAAAATCGGATATAGAGATTTTTGTGAATAAGCACGTTTTGATGTCCCCAGAATCCGATTTTAACATTTTTTCAATGATGTCTGTAGGTATGTATGTGTGTGTGTCTGTGTGTGTGTGTGGATCTTGTGGACACGATTACTCAAATACTATCAACCAGAAAAATTTGAAATTTTGTATATCCATTCTATACTAATGTGGGAAGAGCTCATTAGTTTTTAGTGTATATCGGATAACCGGAAGTATCATTTATACAAGCTTTTAACAGTTTTTCTTGTAAAAAATTCATTGAATATATTTTTTTAGCAACTTTTACCAATACAAATTGAATATAATGGCATAATCTTCAATTCTACGATAATAACATTTAGTAAATAACTTGAAATAACTTTATATTATTTTATAAAATAATTTATTTTTGTACATCACTTTGCCTCTGCGTCAAACAAAAACAATACTTTAATAACAAATTTGACATATTTAAACAAATGTCACTGTCCCGAAGCAATTTTCATTAAAATTAATAATGAAACCGTTTTAAGAAGAATTTAGTAGTTTAAATATGATTCTAATGAAATTAAGGTTTGTAAAAATAATGTATTTTCCATCATAAATAAATATTAGATATACATGACAATTCGATTTAAGTTTGATGTTTGCAGCATTGTATATCAAACAGCTCTCAATAAAAACGTGATTTCAGTGTCAAATAATAGTTTGCAACTACACATGTACGAAATGGATAATGTACGGCGAAGAATTTACACAGATTGCCTTTTAGAACATAAAGAAGTTGGTGATGATTTTGACAATAATGTGTGTGTGACGATTTTTCCTTAAAATATATTAATGATCCAAAACTTCTCAAAGTTGGTATTTAATACTCTGATCTAATTTGAAACAACATATTAGATTTTGACTATATATGATAAACCGGATGTAGTACTTAATTTGAAGCTCTAACAGATTTTTCAGGAAAAACATAATAAAATATAATCCAAAATTTCGTACTGCAAACTTTTCTCTTTATTGGAACAACAAAGTAGATTTTGTTTAAAAACGATCAATCGAAAGTGAAACTTTACTTAAAGCTCATTGCTATTTTAAACATGGAATTGGCGGGAGATCATGTGCTAGCCACATCAGATTTTTTAATTCGTATCCAATCAAAGACATTTTTGCACAAGATAAAAACATTGTATTTTCACTAAAAAAAACTGCAGCTCATTACAAAATTACTACCGAACATCCTGAACTATGATCTATTTTTCAGTTTAAGTAGTATTTATTTTTTGATGCTCAAAAGCATGGCTATCATAAAAATGTAACTTCAAAAGATGGCTGATAATAACTTTTGAAGCATACAAATAAACAAAAATTCATTTCCTGAATTTACCCTTTTATTGTTAATTACCATTTTCATTTTGAGTAGGTATCCAAAGACAAAGCCTTTTAGAAGGTATCTTCAGTTAAGTTCTATGAATAATCAAGATTGTTTCTGATGAAAATAGCATGGATAAGTTTGTTAAAATAATACAGAATTTTTTTGCAGCAAAAGATAAGATCCATTTATTTGCAGAAGTAGTAGTGGTTCTATGAATGATCAATATTGTTTTTGATGAAAATAGCGTGGACAAGTTTGTTAAAATAACACAGTATTTTTTTCGCAGCAAAAGATAAGATCCATTTATTTGCAGAAGCTAATGAATCTAATTATACATATAAATTAGAATAAATATCAAGTACTAGATGAAAAAGAAATAAAAAAGTGAATCTTCAATTAGGCAATTATTCTTGTGCCGTTCTATTTGTGTAATGTTACTAGAATAGGTTATTCTGTTAAAGTTCATTATAAAATGTAATAGAATAAGCCCAGGAAGTGAGCGACCCAAATACGAAAATTGGTGATGTTGATGAAACCGGGCATAAGAATATTTTATGAAAAACTGTGGAATGTACAAGAAATCTGATGACCGGAAGCAAACGCGTCAAAGGCACATTTAGCGGAAGTTCAACTATTTAGGATTTGAACTATTGAAATTATTCTACTGTCGTGATAGTGGCACGGGTTCAACACTACAAATAACTTTATATTAGGTACCTATACTAATAGACAGATGAATATGTGACAATGCACAAAATTTACAATGAAATTATTTCAACACATTAATTACCAATCATGCAATAAACAGTTTACCTCTATTATAAAAGCAGCATAATTCATCTGGAATCAAAAGCTTTATTCAATTGTATTAAACCACATGTTTGTTTTCAATTAAAAGTTTTCATCGATAAAAAGAGCAATCGATAGGTAATGAATTTCTGGAATACTATTTATATACAAACGATTTTATTATTCTATTTCTGATGTATTGTCATGTTAAATAATTTCCATATGAAAAGATAACCGTATTGTCAATAATGAAACAATGTAATGTAATGAAAAAGTTGGTTAATCTATTTTAGTGTTTAATGCATCTAATGTTGACTTAAACTAGTGAAATGCAAATGCTTTTAGTGTGCGTTTCATTATAAGCATAGTAAACGAATTATTTTGGTGCACTGTTGCATTTCAAATTTGCACAGCTATATAATCTACATTCATTATTCTCAATCACAAATTCTATTTGAGTTGTGGTTGAATTTAAATTTATTAACAAAATTAAATATATGTTAAGGGCCACTATAATCAGAGTTAACTAGAAGACATATAATTTATAATACTCGTAAATGTAACGATTAATATATTAAGATATTACTTGTTGAACTCTAAATACAGTAGCCCCCGTATTTGGAACCCACTGTTATTAAAAATGACGTTTAATCTCATAAGGTTAGGATGCAAATAATAGTCCGTCCATAATACGGATCATTGTCCCTAGGAGATACTTAAAATAAAGTGTTATGTTGTATTCTATTTTTACTTAAATGTGCATAGCTAATCCCAAAAATAACATTTTTCAAATTAATTCAGTTTAAATGATATCAGTTTAGACAACAAGAAATGTAACATTTCTTAACACGTTCACTGTAATAGGGGTTACTTTGTACCATTTTATGTATTCTCATAGTATGGCAATATTTAACTCTTTGCGGAAACTGTAATTTGAGTTATTTCTATAAGAATTAATAGTGAAAGATTGCAGTTTGAAGCTTATTGGAAGATTAACACGTTTTTAAAATTAAATACATGTGAGACGTTCAGTCCCTCAACGCAAATTACGAAAAATATACATTTGTGTTTGAGCCAAACATATTTTACACCATATCACATATTGTAAATGTTATACAAAAATGAAAAATATGCATGTGTGTATATAGTTATTTTCGTAACAAGTTATGAAATATACCAAATATCATGCGAGTGTAAATTGACGCACGACGCGTAGCGGAGTGCAAGTTAATACACACTAGCTAAGATACTTTAATTTCATACAAGTTATGAACATTATTTTTTAGACGAGCATAAATAAATTTTACTTTTTTTTCAAAACTGAAATTTAGGTTCAAACGTACGGACAGTTGACAAATGCATAATGTATACATATAGCCAGAAAATAATGACATAGTAACCTAGCAACCGTGTCAACTATTACGATATGAAATATATCGTAACACTAATGTGATAAGTTCAACTTTCAGTGTTAGGATACTACGTTGATATGTTATACTTATCACAATGGTCGCCTAAAAATATATTTTCATATTGTAAAACTATGCAAATAAACTTATGTATAGTCACAAAATTATTTATCGTGGTGTGCAAAACTATTGCGCCAAAGATATACGTAGTCAAAAATTACTAAAAATCGGTTTAACCTTTTTTGATTTGAGCTCCATATTTAATAGTTTCATCATTCCTTTTCATATATCACTGCAGCACACCGACGAGACATTGATTTAATTAAAATTGTAATACTGTCTTGTGGTACATTTTGTCATTCATTTTCTAAATGCTTACATAATTCATCCTTGTTTTTCTTGTCTGACGCGTATTTTTAACTTCTGCCATAATTTTTTTAATGGATATAAATTCGGAGATTGGGATGGTTAGACAAGAATTTGGACTTTTGTTGACCTAAAAATTATTTTACTACTTTCGAAGTATGTTTAGGATCGTTGTCCTGTTAAAAAACATATCCCGCGGTATATGGAAGTATATACTTTGCTAAAATATGTGTATACATTAGCGAATCAATAGTATTCTTTACATCGACCAATGGACCAACATGTGAACATGTGCAACATAAAATCACATTTCTTCAGCCATTCCTAACTGTAGGTATTTCGTAGATATCTATATATTGCATATTGGATTGTCAGCTAATGATTTTGATAATAATTTTCCATCTGATGTGCCTAGCTGTGCATTAGAATATTAGAAAGTCGGCTATTTCACGAAAACCCTTTCTTTGCCGAAAAAGGTTTATTACGGATTCTCGTAATTGACAATTTCATTTCATTAGGCAATAACTTAATAGTTATCTAAGTATTAAGGGCAGGAAGTATTTCCTACCGGTTAAAGATGATACCGGTAGAAGAGCACTGACTAACCGCAATGCTTATTAGATTTTTTTGCAAGATCGACGCACAAAATTAAAAAAGATAAGATTTGAAATTTATTTTGACATTTTTTGTTGTCATTTTTAAGTAAGCTTTGATCGTTTTTATTTGCTTATCGACTCTGTATCCTGATCGATAAGTGATTCGCATCATTTACGGTTCAGTATTTTGTAAATAAAGCTCAGAAACCCTGTCGGTAAAAGTTAAAAAGAAATCGATCGTGAAAAAATAATATTAAATTGTAAATTTGATGGCAAATATCGATAAGAAAAGTGTGTAAACATTAAACTGTAACTTAACTCGATATTTTTGAACACGGTCAATTTCGTTTATACTATAAAATACATACAATGAAAATAGGTTTTAAAACATGTGTATTATACTAATTTCAATGTAATTAATATTCCTAACAGTAGTGTAATATGTAAAAGTATTACAAAAATATTATATTCTTTTATAAGAGATAAAGTAAGTTTGGATCAAAATTTTTGTAAACATACGAAAAAGATTCTACTTTTAGCAAAAGAAAAACTGTATTTAAAACATTATATCTAATATGAGGTACAGGTTCTAAAGTTTCCGGGCGACACTAAGTAAGACAATTTGAACCTGTACAAAAAATTCAAATTCAAACTGTTTCCCTAATCATTATATATACACCATTAGATGGAAATATTTGATATATAAATTTAAGGACAAAATAACCCTCACCGCAGAATTGGACTTATTCTAAAATTTTACTCCGCAGTGAAAATGTTGACGGTCGTTCTCGTAATCAAATTTTTTCGTAATACATTGTAAAGATCTTTGATGGAAGTTCAAAAAGTTTAACAATAATTTGAATGTATAATAGCGACTTTCATATTCGTAGGTATATTTCAATATAATTTCTGACAAAAATATTTAATAAGAAAATTCAGTCGAGCAAAACATCATGTTATGTATATTGCCCCAAACTTTTTGTAAATATTTTTTAAGTATTTATCAAATATCACCCACGAAATCGTTAGAAAGTTATGTTATGAAAAACTCTCAAGAAATCGAATAACAACTTCTTTGTATCTTACTAGAATACAAATTTATTATAAAAATTTGTACAACTTAAAAACTGTTAGTTATATGTAGAAGACCGCAGAGTGTCCAAAGTCCAGAATGACATGGGGATCTCTGATCTCAAGAACTATGACGAAGAAGAACTATGACGAAGTCAGTTAAATTATACAAAAGTTGCTTCTTAACTAATACTGATAAAATTTTTGGAACTGAAAAGGATTGGCAATGGCGTTGTTGTAGTAATGAAAGGCCTGCTTCACATTCGGGATTTAAAACACAACTGATTGTTACGTCCTACTTCTTCTATAGAGAAATTGACAATACTAACAAATGGAACAACACATATATTCACCCTAATGATGTAATACCATTAGGACTTTGTTTTTATTGGAAAGAATGCGTATTTTTTACTCTTTTAGCGAATTTTATTAAAAAATTGAAAAAATGCATTTGCGTCATTGTTCTTTCGGAGGTACGATAAATAACATAATGATTAAATTGCTGCCTTGAAACTATTGAAATTATTTTATATAAACATGCACGCCACTTAATTCGTAAAACAAGTAATATAAATTGACAGACGATTTGTTATTTCTTGTCATATACAGGGTGTGCAACGAAACGCGGAACATAGGAGTTTAACATAGGATTTTAAAAATTTGTGAATATTGGCTCTCCTGTACATTTTAGAGCAAACATACAAGAATAAATGTATGTTTAGAATAAATTTTTACTTTCAAAAAGTCTTCATTTAATTCAATAGAATATCTGTAGCACTAGATATTTAGAAAATAAAATATGACATTTTGTCAAAAATCAGATAGCCATGGAAATAAAAGAACAAAATCTCATTCTGACAGTTCATTTTAATGTTATTGATGTTAATTGTTATAATCATTGTGTCTACATTGTTATAGTCTATAAATTACTTTACTGTGCTTTTGTGCATTATAAAATGGATTTATTCAGTACCGAAGAATTTGTGATTTTATTTTATTATTAAGTAATTGACTTAAATTTTAGGATAATTCATCATTTTTGATATACACTGAAATGATAGTTCATTTCGGTATTATTAATCTTATTGTTGTAATCAATATGTTTACAATGTTAATTCAGCAGTAAATATTTAAGTATTATGATCTTAATTGATATCTTGTTTTTTTTGTTTTTTATTCCCATAGCTATCTGATTTGGTGAAAATGTCATATTTTACTTTCTAAATATCTAGTGCTGCAGATATTCTATTGTATTAATTGATGAATTTTGAAGAGTAAAAATTAATTCTAAACAACTTTTCATTCTCGTATTTTTGCTCTAAAATGTACAGGAGAGCCAATTTTCGCACATTATTAAAATCCTATGTTAAAGTCCTATGTTCCGCATTTCATTGCACACCCTGTATATTTCAATTAATGTTAATATTTATATACGGATATAGTGGGCAATGACAAATTTATAACAAAATTTAATTATTTTTTTTCGTTGACCGTTTATTAATAGGTTATGTTAATGTATAAAAAATCATTCATTAATGACCCCTGCTAATGCATGATTTTTTATTAATGAACGATTTTAGTGGGTAACGCCATAGATACCACATTCCATTGCTAAACAATTGTCAAAACTTATGTGTCAAACGTTACTAAACTAAAACTAACACGTGTTAAATGGCGATTAATGATCTTAACAATTAACGTGTTCGCTACGTTCACGCGTTAAAATATCTCAATCTTTAATCACAATTCATTAACACATTTGATAGTTAAATAACTATTAATGCTACTTGTATGAATGAAGTTATAAATAAATAAATGATAAAACCTATTGTGAGTGTTGTGAGTCGGTAAATAAAATTTGAATATTTTCCGGGTATTTACCAGAGGTTATATTTACCTACCCAATTGTGAAACATGTTTTAACAAGTTCATTGCCATTAGTGAGCCAATGACTCTTGTACATTCAACTGCAGGTTATGCCTTCCTGAACGATAGAACGACCGGCAGTTACTAATTGTGTTTTGTGCGACACACATTAAAACTGAGTAAATAAATGGTCAGGAAAAAATGCTGTATGGAGTTTTTTTAATTCTAAGGATAAAGGGGTAGTTTGTAAACATTGTTTCGCACAATATGTTCATGGTAAATTATATCATTAAATGCATGAGTGTCCTGCGGGATTAAAAAATGCTTGCAGAAAAACGTAAAACATCAATGGACATCTCCACTCTTAGCAGTCCTAGCTCAAATGTAACTAGTAAAACCTTACCCATTAAACTTCCTGCATGTATTTCAACACCCATATACGTGCAGTCGAAGTAAATATTTAATAATGTATTTTATGTGACTTCAATTATTTTTCAATGATATTGCATAACCATATTTTTACTTTTTTATTCACTAATTATATACTCACTTATAGGTAAATACCTGGGTCTATACCCATGGTATTTACCTTGCCAAATAAATACCTGGGTTTCTTGCATCACTACACCTGATTAATGATAATCATTTGCATAGAAAACAACGAAATTTACATTTTCGCATAAATCTAGGGATCTATACATTTTTTCTCAAATAACGAAAGGCCCGTATGTTGAACATGTTATCCTATACGAGCCCTAATCCATATTAGTTGGCCTAGTCGCTAAAATTTTATTTTATTTAGCGCATATATAATGCAAATAATAACTAACGTTATTATCAATATTTTTTTTTGAAATATTTTGTTGTTTGTCAAACGAAATAATTCATAGCTTTACTAACAATACAAGAAAAATAAGTAAAGTTTAAAAAGAATTGACGTCATTTGTTTGTCAGAGTTTAGAAATAAAACACCATACAAAAATTACGGCAATTTTTAATAATATAATTGGTGAATTATCTAATCTTGATAAATAATAGAAATTCACTAATAAATATGAGTTATTATATAGAAATAATATTATTTAAGTCACGATAAATAAATTTAACAAATAGGCCAACTAATATGGATTAGGGCTTGTATACGAGTCCGCGGCTATAAACCGTATGTATCGCTCAATGATCATCATCATTGAGCTAAATAATTTGTGGGTAAATATGATTGTGTCTCACCTTGCCACACTGTCGACACTTTCCCTTCTCCTGGCGGCGATGTACCCAGTGGTGGTGCGTGGTGGTCTGTTCTCGGTAGGCGCGGATACCCACATCCCTGAACGTGGGCTTGCACGTGAAGCGCACGCGTTCCATCAGTGCCGGAATGCATGACACGTGCGCTACCACGTTGCATCCGCTGCATTTCACCCGAGGGCCGTGTTTCTAAAACAACAAAATAAGGATTAGATTGAAAGACATGTGAAGACAAAGAAATATAAGACAACTGACAAGCTGCGATATGCCATCTGCTGGGAAAAATATAAACTTTCCGGTTTAGTACTGTATTGTGACAGTATGCTTGAGTTACATGTGGATTAATAATTTGATGTGAATAGCAATGGGAAAAAGTCGTACTAATTGTTGTGTATTCAGATGCAACTCAAGATCTGGTCGAGACACAAGCATTGGGTTTAATAATATTCCGAAACATGGCTAAAATAAAGTTAAAATTACAACAAGTGTAGGTGTTGAAATGGATATGGATTGACGACAAGCATGGGAATATGCAAATTCCTAGTGCAAAACAAATAACGAAACATATGAAAGTTTGTTCTCGTCATTTTAAATAGGATGATTACATATTTCCTAGTGAGTAAGAAAATCACAGCCGTATGCATAAATTTGTTCGTGGCCACTAAAGGGGGTATCACACGTAAGCACATACACGCAACTTGTCATAGATTTTCTGCAACTTTGTCTATTTCATGCAACTTTTTGTGTATGATAAGAAACTGATTTCATGCAACTAGTTTACGAACATGTTTGAAAACTTCGTAGACAAGTTGCAGATACGTGCGTACAAACGATGTACGCATGCGCGGTTGAACTTAAAAGTCCCTAAATAGACGTGTTGATATTTTGTTTCGTTTTGATGTTATTGATTAAAATTTTAAAATGTGTTCAGACAATTTGGATACATACTTGGAAACAATGATTAATTTAATTGGAGATGTTTCCGAGTTATGGGATATAAGACCTGTAGAAAAACGTTACCAACCTTAAATATGTAAATGACCTAAAATATATGTAAATTTGCGCACGTGTGATAACAAGAGTTGTGTATTTTAAAAAGTTGCGTCAAATCAGTTGCAGGTACATGCGTACATGTGATACCTGCTTAAGTAGGTTTCTAAGGTAATTTAAAATGTTGCTAGGTAAAACCATATGTATTTTTGCTATTCTTAGTGGCCACTAGTTAAAACTGTTATAACATCATTTTAAATTTCACTTATGCATACTGCTATCAATGTTTAGATTTTGTCTTAGAATTAAAAGTTCATGTTGTGTTTGTTCTAATTACTTATGTATTTTTTTGATACAATTAAGCGTAAAAATTTGAAAAGAACTGCAGTACCATCACTTTGCCTTCTCGTATTTCAAGTAAAAGTTCCTGATAATAAACGTTTGCTATGACAAACCAAACATGTAAACCCAAAAGCAGTAAACGCCAGTGACATTGCAATGCAGTAAATGAAGTAATAGAGGATAATATTAATAATACATCAGTACCAGTATCTAAATTGTCTGAAGAACTCGGTAAATGTATTTTGATTTCATGTGGCTTCGCAGTAATTGCTCTGGTTATAAATAGTATGTGCTTAGCTTTTATAATTCGCTCATCTGCAATCATCAATTTCGATTGATTAAATATATATAAAATTATAAATACCTTCCATAAACATATAGAATAATTCTATTCTAATTATTAGCTGTTGCTTCCAGGTATCTAAAATGTTCCATGATACCAAGCCTCATTTTAAATGAAAAAATTGTTCTTGTTGTTTGCATTCATATGTCACAACATTGCGAGTACCAATTCAGAAACAGCTGATCGGTCCGATGGTGCTGCCGCCATCGGACATGTCAGTTCTCAATATTCCATGTTAGTGTTGAGCAACACGCGGTCCGTGGGCTACGTGCGGCCCGTTGGCTAATAATTTGCGGCCCTCCAAACACTTTTTAAATAGTAATGTTATAATCTCCAAATGTTACTTAAAAACATCAGCTGTTTTGTTCCACATATTTACGTCAGTCATATTGCCTAACTTCTTTTCCTGCCGAACCCTTTCCAATGCTAGGTACCCATGCTAAGCAAATTATGAGTTTATTTGGCACTACATATTTATGCGAATAACTTATTAAAAGTCACAACCGTCTTGTTGACGAGCGCCAGAAGTACAATACCACCCAAAAGTTGAAAAAATAGTGTCAGAGAAACGGTGCCTGACATCGCATTAATGTTTTTCGTTTTTTCTGTATGTTGTACTCATATGTCATTGTATAATAGATGTTTATTTCTATTTATGTATAAATTATTGTACATGTTTCTTTTTGTTTACAAATCAATGCAGATTTTAAATAAAAATAAATATGTATTTTGTTTTATAAATTATTAGATATTAAAATAATTTTAAGATTGAATTTTAAATTGATTTATTATTATTTTTTTTTTTCAGTTTACAAAACATTGTAGACCTCGTAACTTTTCTAGAATTCAATTTAAGCCCTCTTTAAAAACAAGATGCTTATCACAGTTCTATGTGATACTAAATGAAAAGTATGGCATCATAAAGGAACAACATGCCAACATACGATAATTCTTGACATTTACTATACAAAGTGATTAAATGTCCGCGGTATTCTTATACAAACCAAGAATTTTGCAGCTCGGTAGTTTTTCATGATTTTAACAGCATATCCGACGAAAAAATCTGTTGTGATCAACATAATACCTCCCGCTTTTTAATTTAAATATATACCTACATACACACCGATTTTTCACACTTGACCGTTACGTCATAGTTAAGTTTTAAGTTCGTATATTAGATATACGTATGGAAGACAGAATGTAGGAAACCATAAGTAAGACAGACATAAACATATGATACGTATATCTAATATACGAACATCAAACTATGACGAAATGGTCAAGTGTGAAAAATCGGTGTGAATTTACAAATCCTGCAAACTATGTTAAAAGTTAATGTGTAATTGTAAACTAATATTTAATACTGATAAAACGTGCTTCTTCACAGCTGTTTGATTTTTAGTGCTGCAAACATATCAAATTTATATCGGATCATCCTGTACATCTAATATTTATGTATGGTGGAAAATATATTATTTTTACTAACCTTAATTTCATTAGACAATACAATCTTCTTAACACGGTTTCATTATTAATTGTAATTACTTCCGGACAGTGACATTTGTTTAAATATGTCAAAATTGTTGTTAAAATGTTACATTTTTGTTTGACGCACAGGCAAGATGATGTACAAAAATAAATTATTTTATAATTTAATATTTAAAGTTATTTCAAGTTATTTACTAAATGCTATTATCGCAGAATTGAAGATTTTACCATTATATCCATTCAATTTTTATTAGTAAAAGTTGCTAAAAATTATATATTTTTTTATATTATGAATTTTTTACAAGGAAAACTCTTAAAAGCTTGTATAAATGATACTTCCTGTCATCCGATATACACTAGAAACTAATGAGCTCATCCCACATTAGTACAGAATGGGTATACAAAATTTCAAATTTTTCTGACTGATAGTATTTAAGTAATCGTGTACACAGAATCCACACATACACACACACACACACACACACACACACACACACACACACACAAATACACACAAACACATACATACCTATAGACAGCATTGAAAAATGTTAAATTCGGATTATGGGGACAGCAGTACAGAAATCTCCAATCCATAACGATTTGACAGCAACTTTAGTACATATATTGCACATGCGCGGCGGAGTACGTATATTTTTTGGTTGATATCCGTTGTTCGGCGGTATATTCCTTTGCAACATGGAAATTTCACCGAAATTAATTAATTAAATGCGCTCATGATGTGAAAATCTTATTACCCTATCACGCAGTGGCGTAACGACGTATTAGGGGGCCAGGGGGTCTATTCTAATTCATAGCCACATGTGCTATCCGCTATGTAAGTTCCACTACTAGCCAACAGAGGGGGGGTCCCCATCCCGCTATCTGACTTGAATCCATCTGTTGGCTAGTAGTGGAACTTATTAATATTGCCAGATGTCAAGTTGACAAGTAGTTCGGCTTTTCAATTTTGTGATCAAATAATATTTGATTAATATCTATATATTGTAAGCACCTATTTAAATTATAATAATTATTTATAATTCTAACAAATCGCACGCATGGGTATCCGACTTAAATCCATCTGTTGGCTAGTAGTGGAACTTATACAGCGGATAGCGGATAGCACCTGTGGCTATTCGACTTGAATCCATCTATTGGCTAGTAGTGGAACTTATATAGTGGATAGCGGATAGCACATGTGGCTATGAATTTAGAATAGACCTCCTGAAGCTTATAATTTTTGGGCCCTTTTCCGTTGTTTGTTTTATAATTATAAAAATATTTAGGTATGAATAAACTGTAAATTTCATATGCAGCGTGAACACAAGAAACCGTGACATAGGTAGGTGTTTCATGTGATAACCCAGTTTTTTCCAAATATTATCTGTCCCGAAAAACATTATGGAGTGCTTTATAAATAAAAATTTAGAGAATAAAATTCAGAATTTTTGGATGCTAAATTGTTTTAAGTTACGCTTTTGGTGCCCAAGTAAACTTAATTTAAAGAGGTGGTAATAATGGATTTATTATGAGAGTATTTCAAAAAATGAATATCATGTAAACTGCCAAATCAAAAAATAGGTATCTGACAGCTTGTCAACGCTCATTTATTAAAATAAAGCAAACTAAATCTATTTTTACCACGTTTTTAAATTAAATTTACTCGGTCATCGAAAGTATAATTTCAAAAATTTTGACACCCAAAAATTCTGAGTTTTATTTTCTAAATCTTCATCTATCTATCTGGTACCACAAGCCTTGTTTAAAAACGCTGTTTTCAAAATGTTAATTTTCAATATTTGATTTCACCAGTATGTTTAAAGATTTTTCCAAAATATTATTTTAAAGCAAAAAAATCAAGAGTGAAATTAAATATTAAATTTTGGCATTTTCAAACCAATGCTTGTGTACCAGCCAATGTTTTTCGGGACAGAAACAATTTGAGAAAAACTGTTTTCGCAGGTTAAATGCCTGTCACGCTTTCTAGTGTTCATTCTGTATAAAAAATGTACATGTTATTGTTAATTATTATACTATGTTCCTTTCCGTTCCATCATATGATAATTTAAACAGTCTTCTACCATTGTATACCTAGGTATACTTGTTTTTATTAAAGATAATATTGAAAAATTTCTTTCCGCTACACAGCTTGTAATTGGTAATGTCATATATGTAAATTTTTAGGATCATGATTAAATTTGCAAAAAATTCAATTAAGATTTTCTCATAAATAATTTGTAAAATTTGGGTACATATTTTAAATTTTTTATTAAACGACGACAAATATTCTTTAAATTGATAACATTCTTTCAATGAAACTTTGCTTAATATAATATAATAATTGTAATATAATAACAACAATTTTGTTTGAATAAATATGTAGGTTTTCCACAAATTGTATAATAAATTACAGAGTATAGAGCTTACAATCGGGCGCCCCATTAACCCGGGGGCCTGAAGCTTAAGCCACTGCTATCACGTATCTAGTAAAATTGAAAAATTAAACATAAAACTTGTAGAAGTTTTCAATTTCGAGTTAAAAAATTTTCTTGAACGCAAATATTTTAATATGCATTTTCCATACAATGACAACTTTCAACAGAAAAACAGTACGGTCTTGCGCGAATGTGAGAAACAAACAGCCACTATGCATTGTGGGTTAATTTACAACGAACAAACATTATTTATACGCTAAATTGGGTTATATTGTTGTTAAGGTATGTTTGGGACATAGTAATTAACGTTATAAGTCTGGGAACTCATATTTTACTGTGCGAGTGAGATGTTTAAAGACAAGGCGACGAAGGAGCCGAGTTTTGAAACTCGAAACGAGTACTGTAAAAAGAGTTCACGGACGAATATCGTCATGTACTCGTATTTTATTTCATCCTGTGTCAAATTCCGTTTTAAAGAAACATTGAAATTAATTTCAAAATAATTTAACAAATGCTCCAAATCTAGTTACATTGTCGGAACATGATTAGCAACGGCTATTTGACAATTGTTTAATTTGTTGATTTCGCTGAAATAATTTGGTGTATCAAAATGAACTCTAATGCAAATCCTCCGGAAATTGTAAGAAAATCTGAAGAAGCGTGTGCTAAATTAATACCTAGCAAGTCTGGTGAAAGGTATCAAAAACAATTCAGCCATTTTTGTGAATGGAAAGTAGAAAATAATGTGAATTATATATTATTATATTATGTTTAATTATATGTTTCCAGTAACAACACTTTACCGGACAAGACCGTTTTCGCGTTTTGCCGGACTGAAACTGTTTACGTAAAGTATCGGAATTTGACACAGGATGAAATAAAACAACATAAACAGTTTTATGCGGTAAGTTATATTATGTTAAGGTTTGTTCAAAAACTAAAAAAGAAATTTCGGTTCAGATAAATTCACAACGCGTTGTGGTTGTTTCCGTTTTTCGTTTACTGAGCGTTTTAGGTCTTGAAGCCTAATATAATTTTCAGCAAATTTTATCAGATATATTGCTAAAAATCCGTTGAAAGTCGGAAAATAACAATTAATCGTTTTCTAATATATTGCGCTTTTTGTCTAATTTGCCAATCGGCGGAATTCTAGGTTTCAACGGCGGGCATTTAGCCACTTCCTTCAGTATAATTTTATTCTATTTCTGCTCTTTATTGTCGCAACTTATATATATGAGTGAGTTATAGAGATTAGGTATTACTGCAATTTAACTTATTTATACCCAGTGGGTCGTTTTGACCCATCACATACTCTTTTGCAAGAGCAACAATATTTCTTAGTAACTTTTTTTGAAATCGCTATTTTTTTTTTTCGAGGCATATTTTGGTGAAAAATTAAATAAGTGGCATTCGCCCGTATTTATAACAATGAAGCATTTACTTTGAAGTGAAAGGTAGAAGTAAAAAGTTTTGCTTTAATTAGTATTCATAATCTTTCCCTTTTCCTTGCCATTAAATACTTCAAAAAACTGTAAAGTAAAGGGTACTAAAGATTCGCAATGTACATATTACAAGTTCAAACTTAATGGTGTGTGATAAGCAAGAGCATGAGCTGTACAGTTGATTTTTGTAGAACAGAGGTGTTGTTGTATCCCACTGAATGATATTTGTGCAGTGTATGTTTTTGGTTAGTTGAAAGTTAGGATAAAATTTAAAACAGAAAGTGAACAGGAGGGTAATGAAGATGTCACTCATGAGAATAGCATCTTCGTTCCCTTCCGCTATATGTGGCAAGTTCTGGTCTTCTTCTTAATCTTGAAAATCTGCATCTCCTAGGTACTTAGCTATGTTTTGTATAGTAGATGGCTAATTTATAAGAGCTAAAGCGGTTAAGTCCAGATCTACAGGTGGGTCTTCTTACCCAGTGATAGGTATTTCAGTTAAATATAAATTATGTGAAATTAAATTTGAATTTATTCTTACATTCTTTTATTTACTAACTATTTATATCCAAGGAAATACGACAGTAATTTTCATAATAATGAATTTTCTGTAAATAAAGTGATATAAAATTGAATACTACTCTTTTTTTATACCTGCACATTGCTTGTTTATTCCTTTTGCAAATTGGTTGGTTAACTTTTCGGGACTCACAGCACGACACGTAGTATGAGGTAGTTCATATATATTTTCTTCTACTATAACACTAAACTGGCAATTATAACTTGTGGAATACTGGAATATTTTACACTGTATCCATACTTCAGAATAGAAAACGTACCACTGTAACCGCAATCGCACACCCAAAATGAAAGTTTAGCTTACGAAAACAGTATAGGTATACACGTTGTATGTGGGCTGTCAAACTAATGAAAAAGTGAGATTCTTAAAAAAAGTTGCATGTGGACTAGATACATTTTTTTAGAAGCAAATCCTTCAGTTTTTAAGCAAATGCTTCTTTTTATAAATACGAGAAAAGCAAAATCTTTTATTTTGACGCAACCTTTTGCCAAAAGGTAATACTTCTTTTTATATACCTACTTAGAATTTCATTAACTTTTCCATGTTAGAATTGCCTTTATAAAAGTTAAGTAAATATTGAAGTGTATATTCCGTAATTAATATACGTAAGTGTAACGTTTAGTTTCATCTTTTCACCATTAACTTAAAGGAAATGTGCTTTTAAAGATAAATATATTAAAATATTTCCTCCTATACATACATACATACATACATACATACATGCATACATACATACACAGTTTCTGTTGGAATTATGTGAACAAACATTTTGTGTCACACGTTACTATGTTTTATATGGTTAAATGTCATACATGTCAAGAAGAAAATATATATTCGTCTTCTCCGCTTTAAACTTTACAGGTTATGGGCCCAGAAGAGGCCAGCAGAGTACAGTAAAAGACAGTTATTAAATAAATGCATATTTAAAATATTAACTACAAAATGAGTTCAAATATACAGGTTATGGGCCCAGAAAAGGCCAGCAGAGTCCAGTAAAGGACAGTTATTAAATAAATGCATATTTAAAAGATTAACTACAAAATGAGACAAGAAACTTATGCGTCATGGAAATTTGCAATGAAATCGAATCTTAGATTGGACGATTTGTATGGAATGTTGTGGAAGGGACTGTAAAGTTAAAGAAAAAACATAAAAAAACTCTGTCAAACATAATTCCCATAGTATATCCTATTAATTTTCCGCATATAGAGAAAGCTTACAGTCAAAGAACCATGGGATAATCTTCAAAAGGCTTTTGAAGATTCAGGTTTCAGGTCTTGCAAGAAATGTTGGTCACAATTGATAACTACGCAGTTGGAAAATTGTCAATCAATAGTAGAATATTTTAATCAAATAGTATCTAATTCGCAACGAGTAAGAGATAGTGGTTTTAAAATAAAAGATGAATGGTTGGGTACTCTTTTATACCCATGTTTATGGGGTTTGAAAGTTCGGGAATACAAATTATAGAAAATGCCATTAAAGTAAAGCTTTTAGAAGAAATTAAAATAAATCCGCAAACGAAGACAACTAGCAGTGAAGCAGCTTTATATGCCCAAGGACAGAAATTTAAAAAGAAACCTGCTCGGTGTTATGCCTGCAATAAATTAGGCCATTTTGCTTCAAATTTTAGAAACAAAGAAAATGTTAACAAATATAATAAAAAGAATGACAAATACATATCCAGATTCTGTTCATTAGAGTGCATTTTTGACATATTTGACAGCAGCAGGAAATTCAAAAAAGTGGCAGCACATGACGTGCCAGATATTGCTAAAAATTTATTGTCCGTTAGCAAGATTGTCAGTACAGGACATATAGTAATATTTCATAAGAATGGAGGCCCTATAATTAATTTAGAAGGCAAAATGGTAGCTACAGCATCAACTAATCCAGTATACTTTCGCTGAAACAGAAGAATTTTTGTGGAATCGAAGATTGGGTCATATAAATCGAAAAAGTATAAATTTATTAAAGAAAATGACAAATGGCGTTGATAACATGTCTTCCTTTCGAACCAAGTCATACAAAATCCATAGAAATGCTAGATTTAATACAAACGGATATATGTGATGGACCAATAGAAACGACATCAATTGGAGATAGTAAATATTTCCTTATATTCAATGATGATTTTTTCCGCTTCACATATGTATATTTTTTACGAAAAAAAAAATGAATTAAATAATATATTCGCCGACTTTTGAAGCGACAAACGAGAAAGAAAATAAAGACAATGCGTTCTGATAATGGATCAGAATACACAGATAATTAATATAACAAAGAGTTAGCTGCGGCAGGTATTCGTCAACAACTAACAATAAGATATTCCCCTCGGCAAAATGGAGTAGCCGAAAGAGCCAATAGGACAATAGCTGAAAAAGCTAGTACAAGATGCAGGTTTACCTAAGATATTATATAGGGCAGTGGCAGTAGCGACTGCAGTTTATCTAAATCTCCAATTGCAGCAGTAAAAAGAAATTTGGACGGAAAATAAACCCAATTTAAGCCATATCCGAATTTTTAGTTGTGAAGCAATAGTTCTAATTCCTAAACAATTACGAAAAAAATGAAATGAAAAATCAGAAAAACTACTTTTATTGGTTAACAATGTGTGAAGAAATATTGGAATAATAAATTATGGTGCGATTCTGTAATTTTCTATACCACTATAGAACTGTAACTCTCAACAAAAGCGCACCATTTTTTAATGTTAAACGATAATAAATGTATTAGTAAACAAAAATTGTTGCTATTTTGTTCACTTTTACATTTCTATAGCGTTATAGAAAATTACAGAATCGCACTATTAATCACTTATGCCAAATGAAGTCAATTTAAAAACTATTGCGAATGTATTGTGGTACACTAACAACCTTATTTCATTTTTCTTTTCCTTGTAAATATTAATAATGTCATTTATGAAAACTATGCATAAGGAATGGAAAACTACATTTTGCATACAATTTAGAATCTAAAACGTATTATCAGATCCCAAAGTTTTTACTTCTTCGAGAAATTTATAGTACGAGTCTTGGAAAATATTGGTTTTTCAATTATTCTTAGAAAATTTAACGACAGTATAACTTCCAATATTGTTACGACTTTTCTGCTACATAAACTACAAAGTTTTCAAATAAACTAAACTGTAAAATAAGGATTACACTTAAGTTATTTACATGTTATTTCTACAACATTATTAATAAAATATCTGATTTGTTTACATATTTTAAACATTTAAATGTTAAAAGATTTCCCGTAGGATGATATACTCGTATATCTATATTAAACTTTCATGTGTAACCAATACTTAATTTACGAGTATATTAAAAATTGATACTTTGACAAGACATCCGTTGCTAAAGCAAAATAAAAATAAAATGTTTACAGTTTATTGAAAAATCTTTTCAATTCTATATCAAACCAGACATCCACATATATTAAATACGAAAAGGAATTCAAATACAAATATATATGTAACTTTAATAAAAATATAATATATGGACTCATGCTGGATATTTTTGATATTGAATATAAAAATTTATTAGTAAAGTAATGAATATAATTAGTTGAAAATGACGAAATTTTCGATTATAATAATTGAAATATATTATTAGTACTGTGGCGCAAAAAATTCGTTAACTCATCACCGCCACCCCACCAATTTCTAATCTGGAAAGACATCCTCTCATATTTCACAAAATGAATCTAAATATCCAGTATCTACTTTTGATAGGTTTACTAGTCCACATAATGGACATGTATTACTAGGATAAAAGTCTAACTTCAATACTATGTGCATGCAGAATACAAAATTGAGTTAAACAAAACCGTATAACTATTTTCAGCAGTAAATTTTACTTATTTTTAGGTAAATACAATCTAGATAGGTTAGTTATTCAACGTTATAGTATACGTGTAACGTTGGTTGCATACACATAAGAGTAAGTTATTTCATGTAGCTTTATTCGCGATGCAAGTTTAGACGTCACCGCCACTAGTGAACTTGTTTGGAGGGTATTGAGATCTGTCAATCTAGTGTTTACTTTGTCATATTTTTGTATAATTTCGCTTTATTTTTTAATTTTTATATAAACATAGGTTTATAATAATAATATAATAACAACTCCGATGTTATTGTATATTCAATGAAACTGAAATGTTATAAAAATATCACAATGAAATCATTACATAACCTTGTAAGTAATACCTACCATAAATGTTCCAATATCAATACTAGATAGATGAAAACAACGGTTATATACAATAGTGTTGTATATACAAGCACTTAAATTTGTATAATAACACAAATATACGACAAATTACGCAAAAATATTACAAAGTACACAAGTAATTGACAGATCTCAATACCCCAAATAATGTATGGTTTTACCAGAAAAAAAAAAAAACAAGGAGTTTTGCAAATTGGCGGTTCAGTACAGTTTCATATCCTGAAAAACAATATTAAATTTACGACTTTGCAGCGCTGCCGTCGCTTCGCCATATTGGAAAAATGGCGGCCAAAATAAGTTTTTTGACAATACCTCCTTTCCAGTTTCTCGCCTTTTTTATCAATTTATGCAAGAAATTAAATTACACAAAAAATGTAATAGTCTAATAACTTTTACTACTTATAACAGTTTGCATTTGTTGTGGCATCGGATTAAGTTTCGATGATTTTAAAATTATTTTTGTTAGAGATTTCCCACAAACAAGTCAGAGACGTGAATGAAGAAATAAAAATTAGTAGGAAATCGTTGATAAATATAATTTGAAATTCATCAATATATTACTTAATTCAATACCACGACAAATGCAAACTGTTAAGTAGGAAAAGCTCTTGGACTAGCTATTAATTATTTTTTTGTGAAATTGAAATTTCTTTCATAACTTGTTATTTTGGTTAATTATATTTTAACGTGACAGTTCATCCCAGGTAAAAAATGTAAAAATCCCTTTTTGTACAAAAATGGCGAGTTTCAACATAGGCCTCAAATAATTTTTGTCTAGTAGATACTGGAATGAAGAATATGAAACAGTACTAAACTGTCAATTTGCAATACTCCTGGATTTTTTCCGAGTAAGTATAGCTTTGACTTCATGTTGCTTGGCCTATTGGTCACAGAATTCGTATAAGAGAAAAACAGATCGATTTTTATATTTTTTGTAAAAACTTTTATTATATTTTTATTAAATACAGAAGGCTTTGAAATATAATTTTTGAATTAGAAATATTTTGATAATATTAAATAACAAGTGTAATAATTAAATATCGGATTGAAATGGATGGAAAGTTTAATTAATTTAGTAGCATTTGTGCAAAATAAAACAAATAAAAGAGGATACAAAGACATAAGTCAACTATTTTCTGCTATTCCAGTATTACGCTTCACAAGATAAATCCTCGGTATCTCAGTTACAAAAAGTTAGAGCACCAATGTTTATTTGGATTTTTTCTCGTGTTGGTGTCTAGAATTCGTACTCTGTATTTTCAAAGACGTATTCATGGATTTCCAGACATTTTTAACATTTATTTAAGATGTATGAGTGGCCAACTTATAACTTCCTAGTGTAATAAATACGAGTGGCTGTATTTATATTTTGTACCACAAATTACATAGTGTCGCTAATGACGTTCGAACGCACGGAATACGGCTCTAGTGACGTCACTGCGAGCTACGAGATGTGCGCAAAAGGTAACAGTCACACTGCGTCGATCAACATCCATCGATCCACGCGCATCAACCACCATCAATCGCTTTTTCTTGTGAGTGGTCACACTGCTGCATCGAGTGAATAAAAATGAAATGACACTTTTAAAATTTGCTATTAACATCCATAACTTGTCAATATTATTGACATTACTGTATCCCGCTCTGCTTTGATCATAGAGATCTTCAAAGGATGTTCTATCATTTTGGTAAGAAAAACGACACAACGGGTTAGAGTGTTAAATGTTACAATCTGTCAGAATCTATTCATTCGGTGAGAAAGAGCACTGCGCATATCTGTTACCATCGAGTTGCTTCGAGCGCGGTACGAAAAATCAAACATGTTTGATATATCAAACAAGCAGTGACGGATTAGCCACGTAGCAAGAGTAGCAAATGCTACGGGCCCCGCGCATTGGGGGCCCCCCTGCCTGAGCGTAAAAAATATTCAATTAATATAGAAGCGTATATATATATATATATATATATATATATATGTTAAATTAAGATAGGTATATACGTACCACAATTCTCCTTTTCAAAACAGAAGATAGAAGAGAGTGAAGTTTAATTTTATAAAGTGAATGACGAGAAAAATGAGAATTACTGACGCTGAAGGTAAGATATTTTACTAGGTTAAATTTTTACATATTCCAATTCGAATTATTATCACTATAAGCAAGCATTTGCTTCACATACCGTGTGTCCCAAGGAAACCTTGACATAGGCGTTCAACATGGGACAACAGTTTTTTTTGTAAATAAAAAGTGTCCGGTACAAAATTAAGCCATAAAATTGCACATGATAATAGTACATTACCTCCTGTACCATATTTAATGTTAATAACATTATTATTATTGCATAAATTAGGAAAAATTATATTTTTTTAAATTAAATTGTTTCAATTTATTACTATGTAATATGAAAAAGATCTTCAGATGTCCTTGTGGTACAGTGGCTTAGCATGACTGCCTTTCAATTTGTAAATTGGGGTTCGATTCTCCATAAAGTTAATTATTATTTTACAAAAAATATTGATCTTTATAAATCGATCTTCTATTTTCTATTAAAATCGTTTACTAATAATAATAACACTATAATAAATAAAGAGAAAATAACTGACAAAAATTGATTACAATAATCAAAACATTGATTTAATAACAATGCATTATGTTTTCTTTTGATGGGCCAAGAACATCTAAATCACCTCACCTTTCTGAATATAGAATATGATTTGCTCAGAGAAATCGATATGAATAGTCTTATCTCTAAATTTGCTCACATTAAATCCAGAAAAGTTTATTTGTAACAGTTCTGTTTTATTTAACACCCTAAAGCTAAAGCAAACCAAGGGCCTTTTGATAGAATTTGCTACGGGCCCCGCGCTGGCTTAATCCGGCACTGCAAACAAGTCGACAGTACATGATCGTAGGCGATTTTCATCGATGCGTGTGACCATGTGCATTGATAAACTTAGGTTTGTTTTTTTACTCAATCGTGCTAGATCGAATTTTTTAATATTAACACGTATAATACTTACTACATTTCTACACAAATTCTTACTGAAGAATAAACATTTATGTCAATGATACAAAAAGTAAAGCGTGAAGCTAATATTTATATGTAACTCGAAAACAAATCACTTATAGTTAAGTGATGTGTGTGTGTGTGTGTGTGTGTGTGTGTGTGTGTCTGTGGATGCGCGCGTATGCGCGTGTGTGTGTGGATCCTCTGGGCGCTCTAACCCAAATACTATAATTCAGAAAGAAGCCATTATATTTTAGTTTAAATCGGATAACCGGAAATGGCACTTTACATGAATAAAAATTAAATGTGGGAAGGTACTGTGTTGGTCACATCAGTAGTGGGATCATGTAACTGTGAAAATGTTATTGCGACAAGTGAAAATGTGATCACGGAAATAATGAAAACCGAAAAAGATATCGTTTCAGACCGAAAAAAATGTGAATTCCAATTCTAGTCGACACTCTCAAAGCGATAGTCGTTTTTACGTCTCTTTTTATTTCGTACATTTGGGTATATCCTCTTTTAATTTACATGCATTTAGGTAAAAGAATTTAATGAACAGAGTTAAATTTGATGTTTTGTAAAAAATGTCATTATAAATGATTTAAAAATAAATGAATATTTCAAATTTGAAAGGTATGTTTTTTGTGTCTGGTCGCGAACCTGGGGGAACCGAGTTCGCTCCCGACCGACGCCAAATATTTTCGAATTTTAAATGGCACAAAAGTGACCCCTGTGGTGCACTCTCCATGCCAGCAATGAGTGCCCGTGGGGTGACGTCTGGTAAGCGCCCGCACGGTACAAATATGTCATCATCAATACCGATATCTGCGATAAAGCAGATTGTGGCACACTCAGAAATGGGTAATACGCCGTGATGATATATATGTACAGTAAATTTTTTTAAAGAAGTCCGATCAAGGTCATCTTCGAATCGTATGAAATAAGATTTTGACAAATTCAGCAGCGTCGTTTACTTAGTTTTTATGGGAGTACATAACATACTGTTATTTTGTAATTACATAAATATAATATTATAAATACATGTAAAGGGTTATAATTGTAACTGTACCATTATTATAGAAATGTCTTAAATTACACACCTGATTAACTGAATGAATATTTTGAAGAGATCCTCCATTCGCTTCTTCGCGTTGAAAATAATCATGCAAATTAATTAGCATTTCCTGAGATTACTTTTTCAGTGTTCTTCCCTTTTTGCTCATACTGGTACCAGAAATAAACTTGATTAAAACGAACGAAACATACAAATCGAAATGTGTTATAAATCAAATTCTGACACTGACAGAAAACAATGAACGCACGGCTATGGATCAAGTAATTATTTATGAAATAATAAATGAACTTACGTGAAACTTATGATACAGCAACAGTATTAAGAACAACGAGCATTATTATAAAATAGCATGTCGTAACTTTGTCTAAACAATATAAATTTTTGAAAGACAAACGTTTTATATTCATCCCTTTCGCGCGCGTGTGTTGTCTAGCAACTATGAGAGAGATAAATATATGCCAACTTGTAAATTCGTTCATCATACGGATGTCCTTGATCGGACTTTAAAAAATTTTACTGTATATATATGTTTTTTGTGAAGCGGAAATAAAATAATTGTAATAAAATATGATAATTATAAAATGAATATTGATTTCCTACAAGAATGAATCTAAGAAAAAAAAAAATGTTGCGAAGAACCAAATGTTTATTGTAATTGTAAATAAAGGAATTTCTGGATATCAGCCACTAAAATTTATTCAATCTCGACCGTTTCGACCCCACATGGGTCTTCTTCAGGAGCTTAACAATTATTTCTATGAGTACAGAATTAATGTTTATAACATAAATTATATGAACGTTGTAAACCAGTAGCAATACATATAGTGTGTAATGTAGTTTATAAATAAATAAATTAATAAATAACATGGAAAGTCATATGACTAAAATTGTTAAACATAATATTTAACACAGTCGTCAAATTAAAATAATATATATAAAAATATGAAAGTCTAACATATAAAAATATGAAAATATAAAAAATATATGAAAATAGGTATGCCACACCCCAACGGTCAACTTAGACTAAGTAAAGTTTAGACATGAAAAGTTAAGTAAAGGTTTTAATTAAATAAAAATTCGCGACAAACGGTTTAAATATTATGAAGGTTATTGCTTGTATTAATATCCAATAGAGGTTGCTGAAGGTTATTTGTTTGTTTTATAATCTACCAGGTGTTGTTGGAAGTTATTTAATTTTAGTATTATTTTTATTATATTTTAAAATGTTGTATATTTTACTGATGTACATATAGTATCTGTTTTTAGATTTATGTTATTATTGTCTTCATTTATGTAGAGCATTTCTAGTGTAAGCCTTTTATGTAAATTGTGTTCTTTATCAAGTATTACTGTATTGCCAAAATTAAATGTATGATTCGCGGACTGGGCGTGGTGAACTAGAGCACATTTGTTGTTAGTGTTTGGATTTTTATTACAATTTTTGTTATGTTCGTTCATTCTAGTTTTTAAATATCTTCCAGTTTGTCCTGTGTACCATGATGTACAATTATCACAAGGAATTTTGTAAATGATATATGATTGGATATTTTTGTCTATTTTAACTTTCAAAGAACTAAATAGAGTACCGACTGTTTTTACTTGTTTGAAGCCAATTCCAATATCCAGATGGTTTGTAAAACATTTTTTAAGTTTAGTTGCTATCCCAACGGTATGTTTCATGGAGTAAAAACATTGTTTTGTGTTGTGCTGGTTTACAATGTTATTTGTACCTACATTTATTATCCTGTTTTCATTATTAATGGTAGCATTATTTAGTTCATTTGTGTTGTTTCTTATTTTGTTTAAAATATCATTTTTCAGTGAATTTACGATGCTGGTGGGATAATTGTTTAATTTTAGTAAGTGTGAAACTTCAATGCAAATTTTATTATGATAAGTGTTTGAAGTTAGTGTCAGTGCTCTCTTGAATAAATTTGTTGCATTATTAATTCTTTGTGATAAAGGATGTTTAGAATTAAAGTTTAAATATCTTGAGCTTGCTGTTTGTTTTCTATACCATTTAGTTGAGATAGTGCCATTTTCATTGTGTATTAAGGTCATGTCAAGGAAAGCTATTTTTTGTTGGGTTTCAATTTCCACTGTGAATTGTAGTTGTGTATTGTAACTTGTAACTATTAAAAATGTATAGTGTGTTTTGAATTTGATCTGTTGGAACAACCAAGATAAGATCATCAACATATTTCTTCAGGAAAGGGATGTTGAAGGGTAGTAGTGGTTGACAGCGAAATATGTTGATGATCTTATCTTAGCTGTCCCAACAGATCAGATTCAAAACACACTACAAATTTTTAATAGTTACAATACACACCTAATAAATATGGGCGCAACTTTCTACGGACACCTATAGCACTGGGTTTTAGACGACATTTACATCGATTTCTCGGACTTCACACTAAGCAACTTCGAAATTAAATGCAATTATGGTTTTTATACTAACAATATTGCAAAGGTCCATATTAATGCTATATATAAACAAAAAGCCAAATTCACAGATAAGGTGTCGGTTTACGGCGTGCTATTTCCACAAGGCGTGAATCCAGGCCTTGTGCAGGCCGAGTGAGGGAATCTCTGGATAGTCAAAGGTATATCTAACAAAATTGGTTAATTTTATTAAAGAAGAACACGCTGGCGATGATTTTATCTTCTAACCGGACATCGCGTCCTGTTACTATGCATAACGAAATCAAAATTGGCTAACACACCAAAACGTACTATTTGTTCCGCGAAACGACAATCCCCCTAACCGTCCCTAAGCACGTCCCGTAGAAGATTTTGGGTTATTTTATTTCAAAAAATTTACGATGAAGGGTGGGAAGCTCAAAATGAGGACGAACTTCAACGCAGAATATATAAGAATCAGGAATCAGGAATGTTCGGGAAATCGATAATGTCGTTCAAAACCTAATGCTAAGTGTCCGCCGAAAATTGCGCCTTGTGGAAGAACACGGTCCTATTTATTTAATTTAAGTTCATAATTTTGTTGCTTTAAGTAAATACATTTAAAAAAAAAAATTGTTGAAATTTGTGCCAAAACTTATGGGACATACGTTATTAAAGATATTTTGGCTTGTTTGTTTAACTTATATCAAACGGAATACATACATATATTTGAATATTTACAATTCTGATTTGTTATGTAGAGATATCATAAGCTTTTCACTATGAGGTTTCCGAACCCGAAGTATATACTAGAAAAATAAAATTTACTGTTCAGCTCGGACAACAAATATAGAAAATCCATGTTATTATTCTTTTCACGGTTTTTCACATGCAGGTTCAAATCTAAGTCCTTGAATCAATTATCCTTTTATCCTTCAAGATCCGCGACAGGTCTCAGATAAATCTTCCCTTGTCCTGGCTGCCACAAATACTGTTACTTTTATAAGATCTGGCAAACGAAGGACGACAGATACAAATGTCCTGGATTTGTCAGGTTGCAAAACGTACGGAACGAAGATAAGGACCAAGTTGATTTAGTTAGATATACGCGTTTTAAAGTTTATTTCGGAGTAAAGACTTTTTAAAAGGCGGGTGGATGTCTTATCTTGTTCTTGTTCCAAATAGTCTTAGTATACTTGTAGGAAGATAAGAAATAAGAATTAAAGTAGACACTTGGTTTACGGTTCTTCGAAATGCACGCATTAAAACTTTGCTCGTATTTATAAAAACAACAAAGAAAAATCATAAAGATGCAAAAAGAAACAGAGCAGACTTTAGATATAAAATGCACGAAATAAATATTAATAACTGAATGGGTTATTTAGTCCAGTCATTTGGTAAAAAAATAAGGGTTTATTCCACAAAAGGTCAGGTATTTTTGATTTTTGGATATATTATATATTTAGGGGTCCTAATAAAAAATGCAAGATTTTCCCCTCGGGTGCCTTCGGGAAGTACCGCCAACTTGGGAAAAAAGGCGCAAAAAAGCGTTTTCTTCTAAATATCTCTTCACCTATTTGCATTAGGGCAAAAATAGTTATTTTTCAATTTGTTGACACTAAAATTTCCTACAACTTTCATCTAATACATTTTTTTCTATAACCAATAGATAGCGAGCTACAGAGCTTCAAACAAAGCTAATTTTTGAAAATTGCCCTAATGCTTCATTTAGATCATATTTTATTATATTTTTTTTAAATTACTTATTATTATTCATTAATTATGAGTATTTAACTACAATACATATATATTAATTATTGTTTATTGTTTTATTTTCATTCTGAAGACGTTTTATAGTCCCGGAAATTTATGATTTTACCTCAAAGTAATTACAAGAAAAGCTTTTAAACGGAATCCTATCCAGATCTTTTCAAAAATTAGCTTTGTTTGAAGCTCTGTAGCTCGATATCTATTAGTTAAAAAAAAATGTATTAGATGAAAGTTGTAGGAAATTTTAGTGTCAACAAATTGAAAAATAACTATTTTTGCCCTAATGCAAATAGGCGAAGAGATATTTAGAAAAAAACCGCTTTTTTGCGCCTTTTTTCCCAAGTTGGCGGTGCTTCCCGAAAGCCCCCGAGGGGGAAAACTTGCATTTTTTATTAGGACCCCTAAATATATAATATATCCAAAAATCAAAAATACCCGACCTTTTGCAGGGTAAATCTACCTAATGACTATTCTAATTGTACCTTTGGTTATCTATTCAACCGTACTTATTTCTGATCATATCCAAGTAGTACTGAAAAATATTAATATTTAATAACGATATCCGATATCAATTTGGTGTCGATAAATTTTGTCTAATAACGATAGAACTTGTGATATTAAAATATTGATATCGAAAACAGATATCATTATAATACCAGTATAAATATTTTTCATTAAGTTCCGATATTTATCGATTAATAAATACCGAGTTTTTATTTGATAGCACAATTTTTATCTATATTATCCATTTATCGAAATTTAGCGATTTTTTTCCAACCTTATATACGAGTCTATACGCACCAAGGTAAAACCATTAATTATTCATGTAAAATGGCGATATTTTTAATATTATGGTGAGGATATAATTCATTACTCACGTGACATGTGATCCGCTAATCAACTTTCCGAATTTCCCTAGTTACATGTCTATCACAGCGATGATAAAAAACAAAGAAATTATCATCTTATTTATAGTCGTTACTAAGGGATTTGTTTTCTTTATTTACAACATCGACAGTTAATTTTAACAAAAATTCATTATATTCTCTCATTAACTATAAGATCGTAATATGATTAATAATCGAAGATATTGCTCGTGAAACCGAATTCTTTTGAGGAAAAACATTATACTATAAATAGTAAAACAATAATAGCTTTAACAGTTACGTATCTTTAATTACAATTTTATATAAAATATTACAAAACTGTATCTTTATTGATTAAGTAGGAGGATTTGTTATTGCAGAATATTTGATTTGGATGCAGAAGGAATATGTTTACTCTAGTAATTACTTCGAGCTTAAATTTCCTTTCATATTATTGAGTTCGATTTTTCTTGCAAAAAATAATCATTTCGTTGTAAGTTTTATCAAAATTCGTCTACACCTGTATTACAGCTTTTAATATTAGAAGACCTAGGGTGTTTTTTTTTTCAGAACTCGAGTATTTTAATATTCAGAAACAGATGCTCAAAGAATGTGCTTGTACCAGAGAGTAAATTCTCTTTAATACTTTGAAATCTCTTTTTAAACTTCCAAATCTCCCTTTCTGTGCAAACATTTTCCTTCTAGAAAAAACTAGTACATTTCAAAGTACTTATTTTATCTTGTCTTAAGGAGAGTAAGACATAGTTTCGTTGCTAGAAAATAGCAGTGTTCTACAAAATTAAGTACATATGGTCAGAATAATTATAATATTATTATCTTGATTATTTACATAAATTTATCGATATTCTCCTATTTGTTTACCGACAATCAATAATCGATAGTTACCTACATTATAATCCATTACTGACTGTAATTCGATTATTTGGTCATCAATAATTGATTATGTATTTACATACCTACGTATATACATACATCGTATACATATACCAATTTCCAATTCCTGCTTCTATTCGCAGATTTCGGGAATGACATATCATTGAAGGCATATCTCATTGTCATTATTAGATAATCCAGCACTTTGAAAATAGAAAAATTAACTTGTAAATACCTTAATTGATGTAAATATGCAAAAGAACTAAACAATAAAATTAACCATTATTAGAATTAGAAAAAATAACCTATGTATGCGATGTTGCACTTATTTATATGCTGGGTTTATGCGAAAAATTATATTAAAAAATCTGTTGTGGCGAGCACAAAATCTTCCGTCAATTCGATGTATTTTGTACATATCCCATACCAAAATTTTCTTGAAAAAGATTCTGTATATCCTGTAAAATTGTAACACGAACACACTATTTTTCACAAATTCCATATCGAAAGTTCCTTTTCCTATTTTATTAGGGGTCGCTGTTTCTTACTCTTCTTTTTTACTCATTTCTGTCCAACGCATCTTCTTCACACAATTCTTCTTCTCTCAAATCTTCTACTACACAACCCTTCCATCTTCTCTTTGGCTTTTCTCGCACTTCCGGGATTGAAAATTCCAATCTTGAGGCGAGGCTGCAACTGCAAGGCACTTACGAGGGACACTCTATCACATTCACATTTAACTTTCTGACCCTATACTTTCAACTTTGGTTTAGCATTTGACACTGACATCTGTCAATTAAGTATTTTTTGAATATATGTATCTGCTGTTTCCATAATTTTAGCAAGGCTGACTGATTTTTGAAAGTTAATCTGTCTGAATGTCTCTGTAACTCTATATCTATTGAATATGAAGGAAAAAATATAATCAAACCGTATAGAGAATAAGATTTTCTTTCATATTGATAATCACAAAATGTCGAAAACTGATATTTAACTACGTTTTTTCAAGAAAAACTGCTAAAAACTTCAAATAAGGGTACTTCCGGTGGATCAATTATAACCAAAATCTAATCAGCTCTTCATATGGATGTAAAGAAGAGGAATACGAAAGAATTATAATTTTTAGAATTGTAGTATTGGAGTTATCGTCGGAGAAAACTTTGTCACACACGGACACACACACACGGTCACACACACACACACACACACACATACATACATACATACATACATACATACATACATACATACATACAGACATTATCTTAAAAATAGTAAATTCGTATTCTAGGGACCAGTTTATTTGAAAATTTCAGCGTACGTGATCAGTTCATATTTTTTCCAAGTCGTGTCAACATGTTAGACAAAATCTAACGCGGTATCTATCGTAGAATTGTAAGTTAGTTACTATTTTTACATTGAAAACTTTAGTTTTTTGACAACATTGTTTAGTAATAGTATGGTGATGTCGTACGAACAGGAATATAAACATTTGCAAGCTCTTTGGAAGGAAGCTTTTCTTTTCGCATCTGCTTTTTTTTGTTTACATTATGTATATTTTAGTTGACATTTTCGCATAATATAAAAACGTTAAAAATATGAAATACTGTTTTATTTATATTTAAAATCAATCTAATTAATACCTGCCATTGTCAGCATTAATAATTTTTACATAATAAGGTGAATAAATATAAAAATCGCTATGTTAGAAAAAATCTAACGCGTTACCGATCGCGTAATTATAGGAGGCGGTACCGATCGCGGGTTAAGCTATATAAGTACATATTGTATTTAACTTTTCTGGTACACAAAAAATTCTAATTATATCTATTATTAATATAGTTTTATATTTTTTAATTCATTCTATAAATAAATATCCTTAATATTTATATCATAAATTTTGAAAAAAAAAAACATTTAGAGGATTTTTTTTAAAAAACGAGTATTTCCGGTTGTCCAATTGTTACCAAAACCTTTTCAGCTTTTCCCATTAATATCAAATTGAAGAATACGTAGTTAAACAGGTCTTAAGTTTTATAGTTTCGAGGAATCGTCCTTCCAACATCTGTCCACACACACATACACACATCCACATACACATTCACACACTCACACACATAACACACACACTCTCTCTCTCTCTGTCACACACACACACTCACACACACATACACACACACACACACACACACACACACACACACATATATATATATATATATATATACTCGTAAAAATGTTAAAATCGGATTGTAGGAACCCTGAAACGTGTTTATTCACTAAAATCTGGATATGCGATTTTTAGCATGAATCCAATACCTCTCTTTATGCAAGTAAATTGAAGAACTAAACAAACGAAATTAAGAAGTTTGTTATTTTCAACTTTTAGTTTAGTTTTATAATTTCTTAGTTTTGCGCCTGCGCCAATCGCACGTTTATATTGTTCAACGTAACCTATGAAAATAGGACGATAACAACGTTTTTGCAGAGAATAGCGAGAGAATACTACCTTAATTGGACTTATTCTACAATTTGTATATTTATGTTTTTTAATCTATAGTACCACAACTTCACCTATAAAAGTTAGTTTATACAAAATGTCAAACATGAAATTCTTGATTTTATTTTAATTTACTTCATAAACGACGTTATTTTAATTTAATTTCTTAATTTAATGGCTTAATTTCATTTTATAATGATTACCTATCATTAAATGTTGTAAATTTTACAATTTCCAAATGCAAATATAGTAAATTTTGTACACTTTCTGTTTTGTAAAAATTATAATGAAAAGTTTGTCACTGTTTACCTTTGCCTCCTTTGAGCCTCGTCGAATTTCTATGGGTTGAGAGCAAAAACAAGTTATCCAAGCAAAAGCAATATTAATCAGCTGGGTGAGTAAGACAGCTTGAAGCCAAGGCTGGTTTTCTCGGAGAATTGAAAATTTAAATTCACTAAATAATTTTTCGTCCTTATTGTTCATTTAATATACCATGCTATACGCAGTACTAATTCTATTAACTGTTTATAGATTTTTACATTTGTTATTATTATTATTATTATTATTATTATTATTATTATTATTATTATTTCATACTATACCCTACAGGCAAAAGCACCCAATTACAGGGTAAGAGAAAAAATGAGTTAGAAAAAATAAACACATTTCTTTATCTCATCTACACTATCGTGAAAGATGTCAATGTGGGCTTGTATTGAATGATAACAGTTAATCATAAAATAGACGGGGGATTTTGTTAAAACTGTTGAATGAGCAGTTTGTAAATAAAAAGTATTGACATAACGAGAAGATGAACGTGGTACTTGCAGTGGTAATTTAGTTAACAAGTATGAACAATCAATAATATTATTAACTAATTTATAAATTAATATAGCTGAATGCATGTTTCTCCTTTGTTGAAGAAATTGTAAATTAAAATCTTCTAGTAATATACATTGCGGAGTTCCTCTATTTGGATATAACCCATGTATAATAAAAGAAGCTGATTTAATGAATTTACGCTGAACTCTCTCAATTAATTCGCTGGCATTTTTATGTGAGGGGTTCCAAATTACAGAACAATATTCTAAATGAGGCCTAACTAAACTTACAAACAAAATTCTTAAAACACTTTTATCTTTGAGATATTCAGAGTGTCTAATTATGAAGCCTAGACATTTATAAGCTGTTAATATCTTATTCTCAATATGCTTTGTAAATGTAAGTTTAGGGTCAAAAGATACTCCCAGATCTACAAAGTAATCAGGTCTGTTTAATATACAGTCATTAATTGTATAATCAAATTTTATTGGACAAAGTTTACGAGTGAAGGATAGAACATTACATTTTTTTATATTCAAGAATAATTTATTTGAAGAACACCAATTATAAATTTCATTTAAATTACTTTGGAGTAGTTCACAATCCTGTTCATTATCGATTCTAAGGTAGATCTTTATGTCATCTGCATAAAGAAGATGTTCGACATTAAGACAAAATGTTATGTCATTAATAAAGATATTAAACAGTAGCGGCCCCAACACGGATCCCTGCGGAACTCCAGAACTTTGTGCAAAATTTTTAGATTTGTAACCGTGTGTACTAACAAACAGTGATCTATTGGTAAGATAAGATGATAACAGTTTGACAAGTGATGGGGATAAATTAAAGGATTCGAGTTTACGTATTAAAATATTATGGTCAAGTTTATCGAACGCCTTAGAGAAGTCCATATAGACAACATCGACTTGCCCATGTTCATCAATAGCCTCGCTTATAAACTGAGTTTTGCACATAAGATTTGTGACAGTAGATCTACCTTTATAAAAACCATGCTGATTAGGAGATATTATGGTAGCTATGTGGTTATATATTTTATTATGTAAAATGATTTCAAATATCTTACTGAAGTTAGAGATAATTGCTACCGGTCTGTAGTTCTCGACATTATTTTTGTCACCTTTTTTGAAAATGGGATTGACACGAGATATTTTCCATTTATCAGGATATGTACATTCTTTAAGTATTAAATTGAAAATATATGTTAACGGTTTTAGAAATGAAAAACAACAATCTTTTATAATAAAAGATGGTACAGAATCAGGTCCCATAGTAAACTTAGAATTCAATTTTTTAATTGCAAATAAGACATCATCTTCACTTAAGGAGATAATGCTCAATGAAAAAGAGGAGTAGTTGGGTGGAGTACTACGTGTATCAGATTGTGAAGATTCATTGAATGAACTAGAAAAATAGTCTGCAAATGAATTTACAATTGATTGTGGATTATCTATGACCTTATCGTTATACGTTAACATACTTGGAATTGAAGAAGTGTTACGTTTACTGTTGACAAATGACCAAAATCTTTTGGGATCCTCTTTGATTTCGGATTGTATAGTACTGCAATAATTTCTATATGCTGTCTTCGCTTCAGATATAATTTGAGCTCGTAATCTCATGTATTTATATTTATCGTCTGTACTACCAGTTTTTTTAAATTTTTTGAATGCTTTGTTTTTCATTTTAATATTATATATAATTGAGCCCGTATACCAAGGAGGATATGATTGAGTACACATTTTCTTTTGAGGAATGTTTGCAGAAAAAATACTATTAATAATGGAGTAAAATTCATTGATAGTAGAGTTAATATCAGCACAGTTGTATACAGTATCCCAGTTACAGCAGAATAAGGCATTGTATAAAACTGGAAAATTAGCTTTTTTAAAGTTAAGATCAAGTTTACTAACTGCATGAAATTTAGAATTTTTCTTATCAATATTGTAAGATATTTCTACATGTAATGGTGGATGATACAGGATATCTTCTTTTACAATACAGTCTGCCGAACGTGTAACTATAGTACTGATGTTACTTATTATAAGATCTAATATATTACCATTATTATTAAGAATAAAATTATGTTGTTTTAAATCTAAGAAGTTTAGGAAGTTGGAAAAAGACGTGTACAATGGACAAGTTGTTAAACCATGAAAACAATTTATATAATTGGAAATGTTAAAATCACCCAGAATTAACAGGCGGGAGTTATAAAGAAAGTGTAAAGATGATATTATATCAAAAATTGCCTCATAATCGTTTAATTTAGAAGAGGGCGGTATATACAAAATCAAGATATATAAATGTGAGTTATATATTTGTACTTTAATCAGTAAAATGTCAATATTCGGAATATCATTTATTTTTTCGGTGTATGATTTAACGTTAATTTCAATTGCACATAAATTGTTTCTTATTGCGATGAGAACACCACCGCCTCTTTTCTTGTTTGTCAATAGAAAATTCCGGTCGCTTCTAAACACATGAAAGTAGTTAGTGTCAAATAATTCTGAATTCTGAATACCATCATGGCACCAAGTTTCAGTAAAGACAAAAATATCATAATGGCATGAAGTAAGGGAATTTACAAAAACATCATTACACTTTGTATTAAGTCCTCTCACGTTTTGGTAGTAGCAATGTAGATTTTGATTTTCGGTGTATCTTATATGGGAATTATTACTTTGCTGTGATTGCTATTTATCTCCAATTATGGAATTTTTGAATTTGGACAAATTTTCTTTGTACACGTGACAGTTGTTATCCCAAGCTGCGTGATCTATTGGAATGTTAACATTATGAGTAGACATAAACTGAACACAGTTAACACATTTGAATGAAGTCACTACACATTTATCGATAGTGTGAGATTCGGAACATTTTGGACACGAAGGATTTTTTTAGTTCATTGAGACGCAAAATGGTGAAAACCACAGCAATTATAGCAACGACGAAGATCAATGGCATCGTAAACGGAGCAGTAGTCATAGCCAATAATTAAAAAACCGGAATTTATAATTTTGTGGTAGGTATCAAGATCAACTTGAATCACAGCCTGAAACACATTATTATTTTTTCTTAAGGGTTTAATATGTATAACTTCACAAATAGCGGACTCAGAAAAGTTACTTTTATTTTGATTTTTCAGAAAGTTAAGTAAGTCTGACGATTCTATTTTATGCGTAATTCCAACAACTCTTATTCTCGGATTTAACACAGGTAATTGATTAACAGAATATTTATCACCTAATTTTTCTTTAATCAACTTTTGAAATTTCGAAGAAGAGGCATTACTGTCACAATTTACTACTATGCTACCATTTTTTGCATTTTTTACTTTAGTAAGATTAATATTAGCTTCGACGGGATTAACTGATCGAGAAATATCCAATTTCGTAACAGTAGAATTTTGTGTACCAATTTTAGGCTTGATAATAATGGGGGGCTCAATATTTTTAATTTTAGCAACGTCTGAAAATGATTTTGCATTATTACTAATGTTCTGGACCACAGGAGTATTTATTTCATTAAATTTATCAGAAAATATCTTTGTAATATCATTTTTGAAAGAAGAAAGCGTAGTATTAATATTAGAATTAATTTCGGAATAAAAATTTTCAAAAATTTTTTTAAAACATGCTTCATTTGAAAATTTGAGTAATTCGGACATACCATTTTGTAATTCTTTTATCTTAGATTCAATTTCTAAATTCTTAGATTTATTGGTGATCACATGTGTTCTTTTACAATTATCACACAAATATAATAAATTAGTACTTTTACTTTCAAAAAATTTGAATTCCTGTTCGTTGAAATTCACGCAAGACGAATGGAACCAGCTATTACAGCTACCTTCACATCCTATGAAAGCTGAATCTCTTTTTTTGGTACGACACTTTGCACACGATTCAGACATGGTAAAATTGCATTATACGAAAAAGAACTATAATATATTAAAATTTACAGCTAGCTCAAAGAATAAATAATGACAAGCGAAATGACAAAGGACACAATCAGGAACAGGGAGGCGCCAGTGGGGTCCGTCACGGCCGAGGATAAGACGAACTGAATGGGGACCACGGAAAGGGTAACAATAGAGTATGACTGTTACTGAAGATGAATTGAAGAGAGAAAATCTACACCCTAATTTACCTAAAAATTTAAGTAAAACCTAATAGAAACCTATAATAAGCATACAATAACTCAAAAATGTATAAAAAAGTTTTAGAAGCGCTGAGTTTTAAATATCTTAATTAAACTTGTTAACTAATGTAAACTTTACCTTTAGTCCACATTTAACTATCCATTTTTTACTTCTTCCTCTAATATATCATGTAGCATGTTCACATGTGTGTGATATTAAGATAAATAGTTGAACTATTTTTAACAGTTCATTAAACAAACATTAATACTTCATCTTTCAAAATGTTCAGCAGTTTTAAAAAGTAGCAATTAATTTACATATTATCCTGTCATGTGAAATTTACATCATTTATTATTTTTATTGGGTATATCAATTTTCAACTTTATAGTTACTGCTTTTATGAGTACATTATAGTTTGAAAATTATATTTTACCGACGAACGGAAATTTAAATTCACGAACGATTTCGCGATTGAATTATTTTTCGCGAGTCGATAATTTAATTTTATCGTCGTGTATAAAATTCTATTTTTTTCTGTAACAGATGTTAAAAAAATAAAAAATACCAATTATATATTGTTAAGAATTTTATATTTAAATAAATAAGAATTTAAATATTTTATCTACGCTTGCTGTTAAAATGCTAATTTATCTACCCTTGCGGTTAAAGTGCTACTTTATCTACTATTTTCAGTAGATAAAATAGTATATTATACGCCAAGGTTGAGAAGATAATCATTATTGACCCAGCGCCAAGATTGTAACCCGAGGGCGATACAAGGCGCCTGGTCAATAATGATCTTCTCAACCGTGGTTTATATACTATTTTTTTCACTACTAGCACATAAATCCTATTTGAATTTTTTTTATTGATAATAGCAATCATTTTAACATGAATAATTACGTTACTTATTTGTTAATATTCACAAAAACAAAGTAGGCTGCATTTGTTTTTATATCTGACGTTTCGCTCATTTCGCTGGTTTGTTAACCTCACTTATGAGCCCTGATTTGTTTTTGATTTAATTATTTAATAAAAACACTTTGTGCTATTGAAATGTATGTACAAATACAAAAAAAAATAGTGATTTAATCATTTCTACATCTATGGTTCAAATCTTCACCAAAACAGCACAGCGGCCAGGCAAAGCGAGGCGAGGCGGCAGCGTAAGTCAATTTAAAATTAAGCGGCAAATTTAAATTATATATACTTAACACTTTTCTTGAGGTTAATGAGTTAAATAATATTTGGATATGGAGGCTTGCGTTTGATTGAAAAGTAACAGTTTGCATTATTGACCAAGGTTAATAATAAATTATTATTGACCTAGGTTACCATGGTTACAAGCAAGCGGTAGTGAAAAACAATTTCTCATGTCAAATAAAGTGGGTTCCCAGGCTAGTAGTGAAAGAATACACTTTAACATCTGCTATGGAAAAAAGTTCATTATTTAATTCAATTTTGTTCAGTAATGTATTTGGGTTTGTTTAGTATTTTATGTTCAGTAAATAAATAAAAATTGTTCATATCTTAAATATTTTTTCAGTACGTATTTATTGATTGTTCATTAAAAACTTATTTTTCCATATTTCTTCAGTAACGCACGAAACTCACATCTGCAAAACTCGGTTTTGAGATTCCACGAAAACAAAAACAACGTCTGGCGCAGCGACGTCGGTGGGCGTCAGTATCTTCCGACGCCCGTCAGAGTTGATTCTTGATGAGTGGTTTTGAGAATTGATACACTTAAAAACAATGCCTGGCATCGTGATGTCAATGAGCGTCGGTATCTTCCGACATCCGTCGAAGTTGATTCCCAATGAGTAATTTTAGAATTGAAGGAATCTCAAAAACGATGCAGGGCCTTCCAATATCTAGTTGAGCACTCTACCAACTAAGTTATGAGACTCCAATGAAATTCTTGAATTTTTCACACGACGCAAACATCGTTGTAGACGAAAACGTCTCCCACTTGGAGTATCGTCACCCGCACAACACATCGGTATCACCTGTGGCAGTGTATTGCCACGGCAATATTAAATATGTACATAAATAACTGTGAATTTCAACAGTGAATTTCTGTAACTTAGTTACAATGAACATATGGTAAGTGTTCAATTTAATTTGAATACATGTTTATTGCAATTTGCGATGTGTGAAAAATTCAAGAATTTCATGGGAGTCTCATAGCTCAGTTGTAGAGTGTTCGACTGGATATTGGAAGGCCCTGGGTTGAAATTCCAGTGAGATTAATGAATTTTTCACAAATCTGTTCTTCGTTATTTATACAATTTAATTTGAACACTTAACACTTGTTCATTGCAACTAAGTTACATAAATTCACTGGTGAAATACATCTAAACAGTTAATACAAATTCTATATTTATTTTGAACAAGTATTATTTTATTGAACGTTTATTATTTATACTAAACAAGTATTATTTCACTGAACATTTATTATTAATACTGCACATTTATGAAAAATACTGAACATAAAATACTGCTCATTTGATATAAGATACTGAACAGATTATTCCCTTATACAGTTTGTATAATATTGACTTTTATAAATGTCATAAAATAAATATTCTCTATTATGATAAACTTTTAACTGAAGAAGTTTATAAATAATTTTTTAGGCGAATAATCGAGTAATACGACATTAAAGATAGTGAGAAAGTTCTACACGAGAAGAGATGTTTCAAGTAATGTCTGCCCTTGAAATTGAACCTGAAATTATGAACCTCTGACCTGAAAATCAATATAGTCATTGGTGCGTGTGAATCCTGGGCCGCTACTCAAACTTTGTTCAGTGTTCATCAAATTATTACAGACTATAAATATCGTTTCAAATGGTGAAGAGATACTCTTTTTTTTGCTAAAAAAAATTATAAATTTTTTGTGAGTACCAATCAAATTAATCAATAGAATAATTTTATCAACAAAAAGTTGTAATGAAAATATTTTTAAACAAAAGATTTTTAGACTTTTTCAGTACAAAGGGCAATAATATTTTCTTTTCTACAACAATTTTTCCTTACATTTATTCCTAAGTTACATTAGCCATACAATCCCGGTACGACAGTGGTACGATAAAAATGATTTTCATTTACATTAGCCATTACAAGGACAATAGGATCACTACGATTAAAATTAAAATTTTGTCGCCTCTATGATGACATATTTTATCGCCTAGGGGGTAACTAAGATTTTGGTAACTATATTAAAATTATAAAAGGAAATTAACATAATATTCCTTAATTGTAATATAAAATCTGAACATCACTTATATAAACTAACTGCTTTACCTAACTCCAATCACTAAAAAATATTACATTTTGTGTAACAAAAATATTAACATAACTCTTAAAACTGTAAACAAAGTATATAGATTAGATAAAAATTTTGGTAAATCATAGGCAAGGTAGGTACTTAGATATATTTCTGTCTACATTTTTGTTTTCTATAAAATCTTTAACATTGTCAGATGAAATTGATTCCGTTATATCTTGTTCAATTAAAATTTTACAATTTTGTTTCGTTGAAAATCCACAGCCTTTTTTATTATCGATCACAACATGATAATATTTCGTATATTGTGCGGTTAGATAGTTTGTCGATTGCTACAGGCGACCATCGCGCATAAATTTTTAAATATTATGAATTCTGCGTCATATTCTCGTTCGAAAACGTAATCTTTACTAAACTTTAAGCCTGCTTTATATTATGCTAGTTAATCTAACTATGTATTTTTATATTGATTACAAATTTTTGACACCTGTTGATGACAGAATGATTCAGGGGATAAGAACATTTTTAGTACACAAGCATACCAAGTACCAACTTCGTTAAATGTATTTTCAAACTAAATATTTTGATGTTCATCTACGTATGTATGCTGGTATTTCTATATTGTGCGCATAGTACGCAGATATTGTATGAAACTTGGATGACAAAAGTTCTAGTTTGAAACTTGGATGGGTTTTATCCAGTTCTTTTTTACCTCCCGCTACCCTAGGTAAAGGAGGTATGGGGATCGTGCTAAAAATCGGATATAGAGATTTTAGTGAATAAGCACGTTTTGATGTCCCCAGAATCCGATTTTAACATTTTTACAATGATGTCTGTAGGTAGGTATGTATGTATGTATGTATGTATGTATGTATGTATGTGTGTGTGTGTGTGTGTGTGTGTGTGTGTGTGTGTGTGTGCGTGTGTGGATCTTGTGGACACGATTACTCAAATACTATCAATCAGAAAAATTTGAAATTTTGTATATCCATTCTATACTAATGTGGGAAGAGCTCATTAGTTTTTAGTGTATATCGGATAACCGAAAGTATCATTTATACAAGCTTTTAACAGTTTTTCTTGTAAAAAAGTCATTGAAAATAATTTTTTAGCAACTTTTACCAATACAAATTAAATATAATGGCACAATCTTCAATTCTATGATAATAGCATTTAGTAAATAACTTGAAATAACTTTATATTATATTATAAAATAATTTATTTTTGTACATCTTTTTGCCTCTGCGTCAAACAAAAACAATACTTTAATAACAAATTTGACACATTTAAACAAATGTGACTGTCACGAAACAATTTTCATTAAAATTAATAATGAAACCGTGTTAAGAAGAATTTAGTAGTTTAAATATGATTCTAATGAAATTAAGGTTTGTAAAAATAATATATTTTCCATCATACATAAATATTAGATATACAAGATAATTCGATTTAAGTTTGATGTTTGCAGCATTATATATCAAACAGCTCTCAATAAGAACGTGATTTCAAAGTGTCAATAGATAGAGATCATGTGCTGGCCACATCAGATTTTTTATTATTTATTATTATAAATATCTGGTTTGTATATTGGAGAAAGTATATTGTAAAACAAGCTTTTACATAGTGGCAGTATTGCACTTTCACGACGATAAATTCTTTTTTTTTCGATGGAAGCGATAATGTTTGAAGGTCCCATCGCTAATGTAAATCAAGTGAACATCGATATGTCGTGAAGTTTTATAGTATCCTGCCGGATCGAATACATACGAGTAGATGTAAATGCGTTCGGTTCAATAAAAATGTTGGAGCAAAGAATAACGTTTCGCGATCCTATTGCAGTAGGTAAACTTAGAATTCAGAACAATTTACAAACAATAGACTTTGCCGGATGCGGTCCTTTCGTTTGTGGAATCTTCTTTATCCGGAAGGACAACGAGAAAAGGAGAGTAAGTTGAGATTTGTACGTGAAAAATTTATATTTTTTTATCTTTCATCGTGAAAGAAGGAAACATACGATATGCTGTGTTGTCAGATTATTTTTATAAAAGAAACTAAACTAGTACTCCTTAGCACAAAATGTATTTTATATTAAGTAAACCCTATTTATAAATTAAAAATAAACGAGTCTCTCTCGTATCCGGAATTTCGTGTTGCCGGAAAAGGCTCGGCCTACATTCTTCGGATATGGTAGTTTACCTACTGTATTTCAGTACTCGCTACCTTTTGTAGACAAAAATAAATAAATGGTCGCTACTAAGGGCCTATTCTAAACATCAAAAGGATAAAAATAGTTTGTGTAAACATGTGTCGTTTGAAGTCCTGTTTTAGGTATACTCGTAGCAATTTTTCTTTAAATTTTTACTCACAATGGGAAATGAGACGTTTACCAAATTTAGAGAAAATATTTTTATATTATTAATATAGAGTTAAGTAAAAATAATGTAGGTACCTATGTACTTTTTAAAAATTGTTAAATATAAATAGAATTCGGAAAGACGGACTTATAATTTCTGACGTCATCACCGATGAATACACAAGCAACGAGAGCGATGATAAGGTTAAAAATATTTGAATGCCGTTTTCACAAATTTTATTCGTGTTTAACAATTAGGGCTATATTACTTTTATCTGGTCATTTGGTCACATACCCCTCTATTCTTAATAATACATTATAGCAGGTATTGAATTTTAAATTGCAGGTCTATTTATGTTTCCGGTTAGTTTTTTCATCACCTACGTTATTTATAAAAATAAATGTACGCGATAGATCGTAACACGTTAAGCTGTATGAACTTTAACGTCACATTCTATTTCATATCAAGTCACTTTTTCAAAATATTACACAAATTTCAACAGTTAATTGAAAAATATTTAAGTAATGAATAATTCGTGATATTTTCAAATTTGTGACTATTTTAAACAATATTTTTAAAGTACCATTAATATTTTTTAATTTAATACTTGAAGGCATATAAAAATTCTTACAGCAGCCCTATTTATGAATGACAATATTTAGTGTTGTTATAACCATTAAGGCTGTGTCGCTGTGTCCCATGTCGCATTTTGGCATTTCGTATTTAAAATGTATGGATATTTTACAAAATTACAATTCCAAATAACGCACTTGTAACACATCTGTTTGTTTACATGAGAACACTTTGGACCTACCAAAGTGCATTCATCACTTCGATTCAAGCATTTCGAAATTTACATAATATTAAATGTTAATAAATATATTTCATAAAATAGATACCAAGAAGTTTTTGTTTAGCAAAAATTGTACCAACACGCGTGATATATTTCGTATCAATTTCAAGACGTAGTGCACTTCTAGAAAACAATGATATGTAATTCCTAATATATAAAAGAATGACGACATTTAGTGCATATGAATTTAAGACCTAGACATTAGAGTGATTAAATTGCGATTTCGGACACATCCGAAAAGATATATAAAATGTCCGAAAAGAGTGTCGGGTATTTGATATTTTAATAAAACAAAAACTATAAATAATCGAAATTGTTATTTATTTTTTGAATAAAATCACTTAATTGGAAAATTATTTAGCATACTTATTGTTATCCAGATGCTGACTGTTGCGCTGAAGGCATTCTTTTAATCTCGAACGAAGATTGGCAAGGAATAACAGCTCCGTAACAGTTGGACAACATTATTTGTGCTAAATAAATTTCCAATTTAGTGACTTTATTAAAAAAATAAACAACCATTTTGATTATTATTTGTTTTGTTCATCTATCAAATAGTCGATCCTCTTTTTAGACATCTCTACAAGGTTATTTATTAATGTTAATATATTGTTTCATTTATTTTGTTGTATTCTCAGAAAGAATGTAAATTCAATTTTCCCCAAATTAAATTATATTTTTCCATAAACTAATTTAATAAATTATCTGCGTAAAGTATATTCTTTCTTAATTTGCAGGCCAGACTAAAAATGCCGGAAAATTTTTAAATTGCCTGCAATTTTTTCGCGGAAAATCGTCATCATCATTACAGTGAAAAATTCATTAAACATTTTAGGGCGACGTGTACTGTTCGTTAAAAACAAAACAAGAGAGGGAGGTGTATAAAAATCTCTTTATTTCGCGTGTAATTGAGACGGGCGTAAATTTTCCAACCCTGGCCTAGAAATTGCGTACCTGCAATCAAATTTATTCTCAGCAGGCAGTCAAGTAATAAAGAAAGAAAAAAAGAAAGGAAGGACCTATTATATGAACACTGCAAGGATTAGGCTGTAATGATGTTGAGATAGTTTTTTATGTTTGAGTATTTTTTTAAAACAATTTTCATTCATATCATATACTACTAGCGTTATTATTTATCAAATGGAATTCTGATATTAATAAAACCTTTGTTTTTAATAAGGTGAAAAATGGTAAACACTAAATAATTATATATCAAGAAACTAATTTATTAGATCCACTGCTGTATAATTTATGGAGATAAAGAAAGCCAAAAACTAAAGTAACATTTTTTTGTTTTCTCGATTAAGTTGTTGGCAGCCCTGAATGCGTTATTATTGATTACAATGTCAAAGTGTATTTTTTTGTCAGAATGCTTAGCTCTATTTTATAGTAATTTCATACCATTTTAATCCTTTAGAGCCCAAAAATATTGTTTTGCACAATCTTAATTAAATTTATTTTTGCCTAACTCAGCGGAGTAGCACTAAAAACTGGAGTATCGAAAGCCAATATTATTTTTTTTCACAGGAAACAGATTACTTGTCATACTTTATAATAAACTTTGATTTGCACTTCTAAAATTTATCTTTTTACTTCCTTGTACGAAGTAAAGGAAGTATTGTAATCGCGAAAAATTTCGGTTTCCAGATTTCAACGGAAATATCCATTTTGAACATCCCTGAATCCATTTTGACTAATTTCGTCGTGACGTCTGTACGTACGTGTCTCGTATCTCGCATAACTGAAAAACGGGAAGCTAAAATTTTGTATTTAGGACTGTTATAACATTTAGTTGTGCTGTGCACCTCCTTTTTTGGTCATTACATAACTTTCGGAAGTGGTACTTTACTTGAAGCCTATAATAGATTTTAATGAAAAACTATATTAAATATATATATATATATATATATATATATATATATATATATATATATATATATATCCTGTTTTGCATCAGTTATCGATATGCCTTTCTTCTCCAGTAGTTTCTTGATTATGCTGTCCCAGTCATCCTTTGGTCTTCCTCGATTCCTCTTTACTATTGTTCTTGATGGCCAGATCTTCTTCGCCGGTCTGTTATCTTTCATTCTTATAAGTTGTCTTTGTTCAATAAATTCTAGCATAGGCTTGCTTTCTAGTTCTTCTCGTATATCTTTGTTCTTTATTTTATCCATCCCTCTGACTCCTTTAACTCTTCGCAGGTATTTCATTTCCAAAGCCTGGATTTTGCTTTTTATTCGCCTTGGCATAAACCAGGATTCACACCCATATGTTAAAATTGATCTGAATATGGTGTTATATACAGTCATTTTTGTTCTTTTGTTAATTTCTTTCTTGCCAATTAAGCTATTTTTCATGGCATGGAACATTTTCGTTGTTTTTTCTATTCTTCTGTTAATGTCTTGTTCTTGAGATCCGTCATTGTGTATAATTACTCCCAAGTATTCAAATACTTGGACTTGTTCTATTTATTCATTGTTTATGCAGATGTTCATTGTTGTTTCTTCATTTGCTACCGCCATAACTTTTGTTTTCTTTGTGTTTATCTTCATTTCATGTTTCAACAAATTTTCATTCCATACATTAAGGTAGTTTTGTAGATTCGTTTCTGTGTTTTCAAATATAACAACATCGTCCGCAAAGGCACATTCTCCTATTCCAATTCGCTCCAGATATCTGTGTCCTACATGTAATTTTTTAATTTCTGGTTGGCATTCTTTTATGATTTCGTCCATGAACACTGTGAACAAAACTGGACTCATAACTCCACCTTGCCGCAGACCGCCTTTGGTTTCGAATAGTTCTGACTTTCTATTTTTATTAATCACATGGTTTACATTTTTGTGGTACAGACTTTTATGGTGCGATTCTGTAACTTTCTATAGCACTATAGAACTGTAACTCTCAACAAAATCGCAACAATTTTTGTTTACTAATACATTTATTATCGTTTGACACTAAAAAATGATGCGCTTTTGTTGAGAGTTACAGTTCTATAGTGCTATAGAAAGTTACAGAATCGCACTGTTAATCGCTTATAGTAACCTTTCATTCACTCCTCTTTGTTCTAAGATGTCCCATATTTTATGTCTTTGTACTCTGTCGAATGCCTTTTCTAGGTCTATGAAGGCCATGAGTGCTTTCTTCTTACTTAATAGAGTTCTTTGTATTATTTGTTTTATCGTAAAAAAAGGATCTTGTACACTTCTTCCTTTTCGAAATCGGCTTTGTGCTTCTTCTAATGATAGTTCTATTTTCACCTTTAATCTTTTTTCTAGTACTCGCTCATACACTTTGAGAGCTGTACTTAACAGTGATATTCCTCTGTAGTTGTTGCAGTCGCGATTGTCACCCTTTTTATATATAGGCATGATCACAGCTATTTCCCAGTCTTCTGGGATTCTTTTTTCCTTCCATGCTTGATTAAAAATGTTGTTCATGAATTCAGTACCACTTTCCCCCATGTATTTCAGCATTGCTGCAGTTATTTTATCGTGCCCGGGTGCTTTTCCATTTTTTAACGTTCTCAATGCTTCTATATTTTCTTCCATTGTTATTTCATGCATGTTTCCATCATCTACTTCTGTGTGTGTTTGCGTTCCTATATTTCTATCTTCTTCTTCTACGTTTAGTAGTTGTGTAAAGTATTCTTTCCAACGATTCATTACCTGTGTCTCTTCTGTAATTAGCTTTCCTTCTTTGTTCTTGATTCCAAAGTTTCTTGTTGAGTTTCCGTTTCTTAGTGTTTTTAGTGTTTTGTAGAATAGTTTCTGGTTTGATTTACTATTTTCCTCCATTTGTTGTCCGAAAATAATCCAGCTTTTTTCTTTTTCATTCCGGATCAAATTTTTAATTTTTTTCGCTGTATTTTATATACATTATAATTCTCCTGTGTTCTGTTACTCAAATATTTTCTCCATGTTTCTTTTTTATATTTTATTTCGTTTTTGATTTCTTCATTCCACCAATTAGTTTGTTTCTTGTTAATTTTTGTTTTATATGTTCCGCATATTTCTTTCGCTACTTTTATGAGTAATGTTTTAAATATTACCCACTTTTGTTCCAGGTTGTTTCCCTCAAATATTATCTCTTCACTTATTTGTCTTGCAATTTCTTGTTCATACCTTTTCGCTACTTCCTCATCTTTTAAATTATACGTTTTAATAGTTTCATGTGTTATTTCTTTTGTACTTTTATTTTTTAGCGTTGTTTCATATTCACTTTTCTCTATCTTCATTTTTGCTTCTAGTAAAAAATGATCGCTAAAAATTTCGGGTCCTCTTCTCGCTCTTACGTCCTTTACCATTTTTCTGTTTTCTTTTTCCACTAGTAAATAGTGTATTAACGATCCACCTTCTGGTCCTTGTCTTGTATACGTGTGTATCATTTTATGTTGATAAAATGTATTTGTATTAACCCATTCAGTGAACAAAAGTCAATTAGTCTTATTCCATTGTTATTTCTTTTCTCCATATTTACCTATAGCTTGTGTAGTATTGTCTTTCTTTATGCCTACTCTGGCATTAAAATCTCCTAGTAGATATATTTCCCCTTTACTATTTTCAGTTTCCAAGTGTAGTTGTTCCCAGAATCCATCTTTGATATCTGCTGGTTCATTTTCGTCCTGTCCATATACAACTATAATTGTTTTTACCTCACCATAGACATTGCTTAATTCTATTTTCAGAATTCTTTCAGAGCAAGCTTCCCATTTTTGAATTTCATTGACTATTTTTTCATGTATCATACAAGCTATGTCGTTTCCGGTGTATCTCTTGCAGATGTTTTGTTATTTAATCGTTTTTTGGATCATTATTAGCTTCTTGTATATATCCGCTTTTAAAATTCCAGTTCCATTTCTCTCCATTAACGATTAATTGATAATATTTTATCTTTACATTTTTGTTTTCTTTCTTCATATCATCCGCTATTTCCATCAGTGTTTTTTGCACCTCTCTTTCTTTTTCAGTCAAATTTGGATTAATGAAAACTGTTATATTCGCCGTTTTTCAATTTATATTTATTTTTTAGTATTTCTATCTTTTTATCGAAGTTTTCTACTTGTATAATGTATATGTTTTCACGTATTTTTGTTGTTTTTAATATTTTGGCTGCAACTTGCATTTTCAGTTGAAGGAGATTTTCAATTTCTTTGGTAATTTCTTCCTCATCTGTCATATTTATTTTCAATCCACTAATGACTAGGTTATTTTTTTTATTTTCTTTGTCTATTCTCTCATATTTAGCTTCCCATTTAGATAGTTCTTTTACTTTTTGTTTTAGCTCATATACTTCTTGTTTTGTTTTATCAAATTCTTCTTTAAATGATTTGACTGTATTATTTAGTTCAGTGTTCTCGTTTCTCATACTTTTTATTTCCTGTAGTACCTGTCTCATTTCTTGTTTTAGCTTACCATTTTCCTCATTTGACTTTTTCATTATTTCTTTTAATTCTTTATTTTTTCTCTCATTTCTCTTATTTCACGCAGTATCTCATCCATCTTTTCTTTGTTGGTGTTCTTTGGTGGTGTTATTTTTGTCCTTCTGCTTCTTTTGAATGTACTTTCTAATTCTTCAATTGCTTTACGTTTGTTTTCATCAGTAGTATAATCCTCGCTCTCGGTTTCGCACTCACGCATTACTGGTTGCGTGTGTGTGGGCGCCAGGCAACACTGCCCAGATCAACTATTCGGAGGCGTGTCACCTAACCTCGTGTTTTTATAACCTAAAAGTGTCTAGATTAGAATCTGTTTACCTTTGTTGTGGTTGTTTTTTTATCTTATCTTTTCTATCCACAGTGACTATTGAATTATTAGTTGTCGAATGTGATGTTATTACACTTTGCTTGCTCGTGTTTTCCTCAAATTTGGGGTTTAAACACGGAGCTTATAGAATCATGTGCCAACTCAAAAGCATAAGTCACATCATTGGGAATAACATAATAGATTTTAGTTTAAATGGCCTACCCGGAAATAGTATTTTACTTGAAGCCTATAATAGATTTTAATAAAAAATTATATTAAAATATAATGCAAAACTTTTCAAATTTGGTAGGTAATACTTTTGTATCAGTTGGAATAACATAATAGATTTTGGTTAAAATAGTCTAACCAGAAGTGATACTTTACTTAAAGCTGTTATCAGTTTTTCTTGAAAAAAATGGTGTTATTTTGATTTTAGAAATAAATGCTTCAAATAAGAGTTTTAGAGAATTTAATTCTGCGTATGATTAAATTAGCTCTTTGTACAAGCGAGATATGTAAATTTGAAAATTATGTAATTAGTGGAGGAGCGCTAAGTAATTATCTCGGAACCGGTTCAAACAACTCAGATTTTGATGATTTTTTTTTTAAAATGACGGTAATGCCAAATACTTCAACCTTTATGGTTTGAAAATTGACGCTCTTTGTTATTTATTAAATTATTTAATTTTTAAAAATTATTAATATCGGCGTTAAAATAATGTTATTTATGAAAGTATAATATTTAAAAACGACATCCAGTGACCTTGTATATTGGATACTGAGAAGTAAGATGTGTTCTAAAATGATTGGAGTATGTAATCTGATGAGGCCAGCACATAACCTCTCGCCGGATAGTTTACCTGTGTGCATAAAACAAAGATTATTTTACAAATACAAATACATTCATGTATAAGTCTTTGACGTTCAAACTTCTTTATATATTTTTCTCCATATATTTACAAAATCTGTAGGTTATTTTAATATAAATTATATGCAACAAATTTCAAAATATATTTTACTATATTAAAATTTTATGCAGATAACAGGGATTATTAATTCGAACAATGTTTGTCTTCTCTACATACATGTACTGAAAACATTAATTTTTGGCAGTTTCAATTGTATAAGGTATATCTGGAAATGTGCATATATTCGTACATAACTTCTATCAAATTTTCTTTTTTCATAAATGTATCTAAATAACACATTGATTTTATTTCAATAAAGTGATGATGAGATTGCGCTCTTTTTATACTAATATCGATGTGTAATGTCGTCAATATTATATCTTATTTAAGAAGAATTTGATAACTTTTTGCAGTTCAATGTTACTGTAGTCTACAGTGGTCGTGCATTTTCCCATAATCTTTGAGATAAATTTAACAGTCCTTTAACGTAGACTTGCCATCTCAACAATAGTCACAGGGCAAACTAATAATTAAGAGATTCTCTAAGTATATTTTTCTTAATTCACTTTCATCTTGTGTTTATAACATTTAAATATAGTGTTCCTTCTCGTAGAGAGTCATCTTATTCGCACTTTGTTCGGCTTGTACCGTCTACAATTCAAATGTCTTGTCTTCTCGTAGGCAATCCATCCACCGCCTTTTCACTCATCCATGTGCGCTGAGGGCTGCCCTGATTATCTAATCTTGTCCAAAATTAGGAGCATTTTGGATATCCTCGTTTTTCATGTGCTCAGGTGGGAAACATTCAGCGACTACTCGTTTTCATGCTTCTTCTTTGCAAACTAACATTCTGCTTCATATGTGAGGAGACACTTAGGCTGGATGCCTGGTACTAAACAAAATGTTTTGCGACATACTTAAACACACTGACTGATCAAAAACGTTGTTAAACTAAATGTTGTAACTTTAAACAAAACTTCCCACAATTTATTTGTGGCGATATTCTTATAAAGAGCAGGCCTTCCTTCAATTTAAAGCTAAAAGTTTTTCGGCGTCCACCTCTATATCTATATTCATTGTGCAAACTTACATAACATAACAACGTGCTGTGTAGATCAAATGCGCAGTCGCAAGTGTACAATGAAATGTTGATGTGGACGCCGAAAAACTTTTAGCTTTAAATTGAAGGAAGGCCTGCTCTTTATAAGAATATCGCCACAAATAAATTGTGGGAATTTGAAGTTACAACGTTTAGTTTAACAACGTTTTTGATCAGTCAGTGTGTTTAAGTATGTCGCAAAACATTTTGTTTAGTAACGTTTTTGTTACTCGATGCGCATCCAGCCTAAGTTTCTCATCACATATGAAGCAGAATGTTAGTTTGCAAAGAAGAAGCATGAAATACGAGTAGTCGCTGAATGTTTCTCAGCTGAGCGTATGAAAAACGAGGATATCCAAAATGCTCCTAATTTTGGACAAGATTAGATAATCAGGGCAGCCCTCAGCGCACATGGATGAGTGAAAAGGCGGTGGATGGATTGCCTACGAGAAGACAAGACATTTGAATTGTAGACGGTACAAGCCGAACAAAGTGCGAATAAGATGACTCTCTACGAGAAGGAACACTATATTTAAATGTTATAAACACAAGATGAAAGTGAATTAAAAAAAATATACTTAGAGAATCTCTTAATTATTAGTTTGCCCTGTGACTATTGTTGAGATGACAAGTCTACGTTAAAGGACTGTTAAATTTATCTCAAAGATTATGGGAAAATGCACGACCACTGTAGACTACAGTAACATTGAACTGCAAAAAGTTATCAAATTCTTCTTAAATAAGATATAATATTGACGACATTACACATCGATATTAGTATAAAAAGAGCGCAATCTCATCATCACTTTATTGAAATAAAATCAATGTGTTATTTAGATACATTTATGAAAAAAGAAAATTTGATAGAAGTTATGTACGAATATATGCACATTTCCAGATATACCTTATACAACTGAAACTGCCAAAAATTAATGTTTTCAGTACATGTATGTAGAGAAGACAAACATTGTTCGAATTAATAATCCCTGTTATCTGCATAAAATTTTAATATAGTAAAATATATTTTGAAATTTGTTGCATATAATTTATATTAAAATAACCTACAGATTTTGTAAATATATGGAGAAAAATATATAAAGAAGTTTGAACGTCAAAGACTTATACATGAATGTATTTGTATTTGTAAAATAATCTTTGTTTTATGCACACAGGTAAACTATCCGGCGAGAGGTTATGTGCTGGCCACATCAGATTACATACTCCAATCATTTTAGAATACATCTTACTTCTCAGTATCCAATATACAAGGTCACTGGATGTCGTTTTTAAATATTATACTTTCATAAATAACATTATTTTAACGCCGATATTAATAATTTTTAAAAATTAAATAATTTAATAAATAACAAAGAGCGTCAATTTTCAAACCATAAAGGTTGAAGTATTTGGCATTACCGACATTTAAAAAAAAAAATCATCAAAATCGGAGTTGTTTGAACCGGTTCCGAGATAATGCACTTTTTTGAGCTAACGCTCCTCCACTAAATTTTTGCTATGAATTACGACAAAAAATAACAAAAAAATAATGAATTTAATGTCAATGTCAAATTATGTCAAATACGTGCAATTTTATGATTGGGTCTGATATAATATATTTTAATTATTAACAAATATGTATAGTTTAACAGACGTACAAGGAAGTCATGTAGTGTGCACATCAGATATTTTTTTTTATAATTTTTTTAAAATAAATGTTTTTGTTTTTAATATAATTTGACAATGCATTGCCCCCTCGATTGCCCCCTTAAGACGATCCTACGATAGTCATCAAAATGATATTGATGTAAAACATGAGATTCGTGCGAAAGGCTACAGCTCGCATTATTGAACTATTCATTACACTATACATATTATGAAAGAAGAAAGTATGATATACATATTAACTGTACACTTTTTGAAAAAATTTTATGGGCCGAGTTATGACTAGTTAAAAACAGCTATTTTTGATCACTGATATCATGTCCTTTGCAAAATTTCAAAATTTTCCTAAGAACATATTGTTCATTGGTTTTATGTTAATAACATACTAAAAATTTGTACTCAAAAACCTTGAAGGCTGAAGAGTTTCGAGCAATAAACACTATTTTATAGAATTTTTAAATTAGCTCTCATAGTTAGGAAGTCCAGTCCAGCAATAGAATCATCTTAAATACAGAGTTGCAGAATAGACCCGAATATGTCGAAACGGTATAAATTTTATGACATGAGGTTAAGTATTTCATGACGCGGCTTGCCGAGTCACGAAAATTATTGACCGAATGTCATAAAGCTTTTACACTTGAGTTGCATACAATATTTTTTATACGACCTTAAAAAACATTCTTGAAACAAATTAGAAATTTAACAAACAACAATTTCAACACCATATATCGGATTCACATTTGACAGAAAACAGATCTGAAGTTGAATACTGCATTTCTCGCTGTTCTCAGTCAGTACTACTATAGAGAAAAAACACATATGTGTGTTTTTCCTCTTATGGTATTACTAATATGAATGAAAAAACTAAATTTAGGTGACAACTTAAATGCCTGATTTGTCTGATGATGACCGAACTGGTCGAAACTAGTAACAAAATATTGAATAAAGTAGTGATCATATTAACAAAGTAACAAGTATAGTTTTATTTCTTGATTAAAAAATGTATCACAAAGTAACGGCTAAATTAATTCAAAACTTAAATACCATACGTGTATTGATGTTGGTAGCTCTGTAATATGTGAAGTAAATAAAATCGTATTTACTTTACACATCGGAGTATAAAAAATATAATTCCTTCGTTTTTGTGCACAAGATAAATAAAATGCTTGCTCCGCCCTGTTTAATTAAAGTTAATAAGAAAAATAAATGAGATCCATAGTTACAATACGAGAAATGCTAACAATTTTTATGTAGAGGGTGAAAAACATGAAAGATTAAGAAAAACAGTCCTAGTGTAAGGAGTAGTAGATTACAATCAATTAGAAAATAGTTTGAAAATAAAAAAAATTTAAAGTACAATTAAGGCGTTCCTTTTTAAAATAATATTATATTTAGCCGCTAAGTACAAACATTTATAATTATATTTTTATGTTGAAATTGTATAAATTAGCTTAAAGCTAAATACAGTTTATTCTATTCTATTCTATTTTGCTTATTATGGCTATCTCCATGGCCATATGTGTTTATATTTGCTCGAACCGTTGATGTTTAAGTACACTTTAACGTTATTTTTTCTTGAATTCATTTATATTTAATATATTTATATAAATTTCATATACAATAAAATTTCTTAGTCATATATACCTCATCCCGTAATTTTCAATTTATAATTTCGTAGTAATAGTAACTTAATTTATTTTAAATGAAGACAAAATTTATGGATTTCGGAGCTGGAATTCAAAGAACAGAAAAGCGGTTCGTAGAATGAAAAGTTAATAATGAGACAACTTTTTGATTCTGCTAATAACTGCCGTTGAAATTAATTTAGGAGGGAGGTAGGGATTCCATGAAAATTTGATTCCCGTTTCCAATAAGATAATTGGAAAATATGACAGAGATTGGTAAGAATATCATGCAAATGACGAAGACAATAATTGAGTTAGGATATTACGTCATATTTATATGCTTATATTAATATACATAGGTATTTGAATAATGATGTAATTGGGCGCATTTATAACATTATAAAAAGAAAAAAACTATACTTCATTTCACATAAGAAAATAGCGTTGGCGTAGATAGGAATAAATTCTGCCCTTTGATTGGTCAGAATGCTAACCTACTTCACAAAGGTAAAAAAAAATCACTTGTCAGCTGTCAATTACCTAATAAAATCGACAAAATAAGCGATATTTAACCACATTTTAATGTAATTTTTAAAATTCAGGACTCGTACATTTTACAGATAAAAATATTTTTATTATTGACAAAGTTTGGTTTTATGAATTTAAATTATTTATTTAATACATGTCAAAACGGCCGGCTCTCAAGCACCATCTGCTATTTTCTTACGAAGTATATGTGTGTAATACAGAGGCCGACGAAATTAATAATGCTATACAAGTACTTTATAAGTTATTAAAACCTTAGTATTTAATGCATTAGTTGATTTAATACAATTTTCGTTTAATTTAGGCCCGGTTTACCTATCTCTGGATAAAAAGTCAGTTAATTTAAGTGCCAAATAAAATGAAAATATCGCATCAACAATAGAGAGTAAATAGACAAAATTATACAAATGTTAATTATACTCACATGATGCGATATTTTTCTTATATGGCAGTTAACTGACACTTTATCCGCAGATGAAAAAACTGGGCCTTAAAATAATACCGTGAGTATTTTTTAACGTGAAACATTGGGTTTGTCATATCCTTGGTTACGACTTGACATCTGATTGGTAATAATGTATTTGCCTGTCCCATTTAAAATTAAACATAGGGAACGAATTTGATATTTGACAAGACGTCAATAGAGGTTAATTTTGTTCAAATAATTACACCTGCTTTCTAAATTAAATTTAGTTGTAGAAAAAATATTGTGTAGGTAGGTACCTTGTGCCCGAGTGATTTTCTGAATTGGCTAAATTTCTTACAATATTTAAATATAATACTTCTGTCAAGTCGTAACTTATAGGAAAATTCGTTATCTATCATATTGCTAAGATGTCATTAGAGGTTAATTTTGTTTAAATAATTATACATGTTTCCTAAAAATTAAATTTAGGTGTAGAAAAAATATTGCGTGCACCTTGTGCCCGAAATATGTTTAGTACTCTCGAGTGATTTTCTGACTCGGCTAAATTTCTTATAACATTTAAATATAATACTTCGGTCAAATTCGTTCCCTATGTTCCATTTTAAATAAGACAGGCAAATTAACATTGCTGTCAATCAAATGTCGAGTCGTAACCATAGATATGACAAACCCAATGTTACACGTTAAAAATACTCACGGTAAAATTAATAATTATTACTAATAATAGTAACAATAATAATAATAATATTAATAATAATAATAACAATAATGAAAATAGTGACTACGTATATGCAAGCTGTCGTGATTTTGCGGTAACAGATATAAGTACGTCCATTAAAATTAACCACTGATAAAACTTGTCGAGAGAAAGAATAATTATTAGTTAATTTGAAATCTCAATTAATTTTACGGAAAACAAATTCTAGGCAGGTAATAAAATATGTGACAAAACTTTGAAGATTTATAACACAATATATATATAGGTTTGCAAAAAGAAAAATACTAAGAAATATTGTTGCTCTTGACAAGTTGTGTCACGGGTTAAATTTAATGTACCTACTGTCTCTGTTACACCCTGTATTATATTCATATAAAGTTTTATATTAATTTGATTCGATTTTGTAGCTCTTATAGTACTCGACATAGCAATAGTGTACAAAATAAAATGAATATAGTGGCCTGCCGGATTTCTGGAACATAATTCCCAATCTCAAACATTCCTATTACGTACGTCTAGGTGCTCTATCCGCAATTTCCTCCTCCCTTCCCCGTAACAGTACTTATTTAAAACTTAGAACTCGAAAGGTTTCAGTACTGTAACAAACCAGGTTTGTTGAAATATTTCATTTTAACAAAATTATTGCAATTTGTGTCAATTTAATGTTATTAACCTTTTTGTCTATACGCGAGGGTATTACACTTGTCATTCAGCAAAATTATTGCAATCTTGCATTCTATTTATATTATATAAATAGAATGTTAAATATAATGAGAAGACAGGCAGCAGTCAGAGAGTCAACGACAGTTCGATCAACCCCGCTGAAGATGAGACCCTAGATCTTCAGGGGTAGTCTACCCCTAGGTATGAGAAATACATTGCTAAATATCGTTCGTTAATTGTAATATCATATAAATATATTTGTATTTATTTTGTTTATTATTTAACTTGTTTTTTAATACAAATCTTATTTATTTTTGTATACTTTTGTGTTTAACTATTTTATAACCTATGACCGGAAATCTGTGTTTTGTTTTATTATTAATAAATATTTTCTAAATTATTACTTATTAATAATTGTGTCACCAACCCAGTGCAGTGATCAGCTAACCTGCTGACGCAACAGACAGCAGGGTAAGTATAACCCTACTTAAAAGGTTAACGTCGCTACTTCTGTTGCACCCCAGTAGCGATTGTTACAATACTACTAGTGGCCAAAGTCTAATTACTATGTAATAATTATTGTTATTCAACAATTTTAAAATAGAATACATAAACATACCACATACCTAATTAACTAAAGGGCTTTATGTATCTATTTGTAGAATATACATAAACATAAAGCATTATTTAATGAGATATGTTCGTTTGATATCACATTACTATTTTCTTTAACCAATAATGAATTTAATATGCAAAGCAAAGGAAGACGCAAAACATAATAATGTAGATTATGACTAGTTTCATTTACCTGCTTTGCTGCACAACATTTGCCTCTAGCCAATCAACATTAATGTTGGCGCTAGTTTCTAGTAACATCGAGATCATTATTCGCATTAAAAATTGCTTATGATATTATTATATGATTGGTTTATATATTCTCCTCTAATATATCAAAGGAAAACAAATACAATACAAGAAATACAAAATATAATAATTAAATACATTAATTTCATAATTATTTAAACTATAACATAAATAAAATTATCATACAATAACAAAACGCGTCATAGGCACAGTGAACCAAACTGTATTCCTTTTGCTCGCCTACTTTAATCGTTCCAATGGGGGAGTTCACTTATATTAAATTTGTAGATAAGATTTATTTATAACTGTTTCTAATCGTATTAGTGTATTATTAAATATAAAAAAATATAATTTTATTGTAACACTTTTTTTTTAATTACGTAGCATACATTTAAATCGTCCGCCAATGACGTCACGGGATTCAAAGGTGCTACTTCCTTTTGTACAGATGGCGCTGTTGTCTCAATAAATGACATTTGAACAAACATAAACACAAACATAACCTTTGAATTAAATGTCATGTCTGTATGTATAATAACAATACTGCAAGAAAGAATAATAATGTAACAACATATAAACACAAGAACATAACCTCTGATAACGTGACAGTATTGACATTATTAATGCGTGCTCTGTACGTCGATGATATCACTGGCACCGGCACAATTGCGGGAACGGTCATAGTAAAATATTGGCCGCTATTTATCTCGGGTTTGAAGCCGAATTTTCAAGAAAAAAAAAATCGGGAATTTCTAAATTTAAAAATTCTATAACAAAATATAAAAATAAAAAAATCATGAACTCCCCCATTCTGCATAAAGCAATCTGTCAGTGTTTAAAATCTGATACATACGATTTTATATACCTAAATCGGTCAAGCAGCCGATGCACGTCATTAATATAAATCGAATAATTGTAACTAGATGGGTGACGTCATTTACTGGTACGTCTACATAGATTTTAGAATCTTTATGAAAAAAGTTATACAGATTACATAAAATCTTATTCTAACTCGTGAAATCTGAAGCTCGGTTCCACATCCACTCGAAAATATCATCGATGATAATCATATCACTTGTTATATTACGTATGAAAATAATTCATTATATAAAATGTATCAGTCAATAATGAAATAACGTAAGAGAAAATTAAATTTTTAACAACTCAAATAAATCTCAACAAATGTCATTTGAAAATAATAAAAGGAAGGCATGTTTTATTATGGAATCTCAAAGAAATAAATAAACAGAAAGAATATAAACGTTTTTGTTGGATAAGATGAGAATTATTGTGTACGGCAAATAATTCTTATTGGGAAAGGATTGTACCTTTGTAGGTAGGAAAATTTCGTGTCAGTAAAAATACTTTTAATTACCTGTGTACGGAATTAAGGCCGTATTTGTAAAGAAAGGATACAAATATGAGAAAAGCAATTCTAGTAGACAAAATAATAGACATCGCTATAACATTATTAAAAGCAATAATGATTTTTGGACGATAGCAGATCTTTGTAGCGTAGGTACGAGTACTGTTTCGAATTGCCTGTATATACTTTTTGCGACGCTGTGATAACACATTTTTATGAAAAGTTGATTTGCTATCCACAAAACGAAGAGAAAAAGCAGCAAATAGCTGATGGATTTCTTAAGATATGGCAATTTCCTGGTACTTTTGGAGCTGTAGATGCGAGCCATATACATATATTAGACTATGATTTGAGTAATATAAAAAACAAAATTACAAAAGCTTGTCTTATACTTCACAATTTTTGTGAAGCAAATAATGATCCAGTGTGGCCCGAGTGATTTGAAAAAGCAAATAATATAGAAAAGGATTACAATATGTAGCCAAAATTCCATTTGCTGACTTATCTATTACAACACATGCTAAAGCTAAAAGAGAGGCCTTTGCTGTACAACTTATGAATGATGATGTCTCAATGAAATAATGTACTTATAAACTATTTATTGCACAATAAATGAGTAAAATGAAAAACAAATAATAACAATAATAACTTATTGTTATGTTGAAAACATATGTAAAAACATATTTTATTAAAAAAATATGCGTTTCTTAATAAATTAAGAAAGACCATTTTATGTAACGTCATTATTTTGAACTGGAGAAAGGGAAGCATATTTAAGAATGTAACCTGGGTGGCGTACAATATTTCTCTCTTATTATATTTGCAATTTGCGTAGTTTCTGTTACTTTTATTACGTATTTCAATTTGTTAAGCAGGATTTTGAAGAATTTTAACTTATACTGGTACAAGATTAAAGAGACAAACTAAAATATAACCACCAAACTATGTAAACGTCAACTATGGCGGTAATTTAAATATTCAAGTTACATTAATTTTTTTCGGGCCCATTAATAAAAATTTTGCCAAAGGAAAAATATGGGTAGCAAGTTTTTATCTTTTCTTCAAAAATATTAAATAAAAAAATTGCATGCAAGTAGCCCATTGTCAAAATATTGCCGTGGCAATATTGCAGCTTGGTATTTATCGCTACTACCCACTATAATACGACTGTTTTGCGCATACAGTGTCAGTCTCAAAATAACGTGCACCAGCTACACTAAAGATTATTTGAAATAACAATAACAGTAAATATCCTAGTCGTCGGCAAAACAAATTTGACCGTTTAACACATTGTGACATTTTCCATTTTTTTTAATCCACGTAATCGGTGAAAATTAAATATTGGGGGCAAATGATGAGGCAGAAGACGCACGTCATCAAATAATATTACTAAAGTAATGACGCCATACACTATTACTATCACTGCGTTTTACCTGGGATCCTAATTATTTAGAGGGCGCGAGCAGTCATACGACTTTGTTGGTCTTTGACAAGCAAATATGGGGACCCTTATCAAAATGACAGCTAGTAATAGACGTCAAATCTCATCATTTTTCATTCAAAATTTCATGATTTTCCAATTCCACGTGGTTTATTTAACTCGACGAGTAAAGTCAACACTCATATTCTTAAAATAAAAATGGCTCTTCCATCTTTTCCCGAAATCTTGCTCACAACTGATTTGCTAATTTGCAGGGCATTTGCTGCTCTCTAAAAACACATAATTCAATAAAGTTTGATAACGAAAGACATATTTGAAAAAAATTACCTCTCGAACGGCCCACCGTCGACCAGTTCCCGTTTGAAATAGTTCAGTTCAAAACATTCATTGTTAGTTTCTGAGATTGCTTTGTTAAAGCTTTAGGCATGATTATGGATGTACTATACATTATAGTATATTAACTATTAAAACAAAGAAGTAATACTGTAGCACAAGTCACAAATACTTAACGTAGAGAAAACTGAATAGAAACAGGATTGATATAAAATTTAATATAAACATGGTCATGCCAGCACGATGGTATGAAAATCAACTACAATTATTTCAAATAATTTTATAGTCTGTAAAAAGAATAGAGACTGACTTAGAAATAATTGTAAATTTCCTTAATATATACGTTTCTTAATACCAGTATTTTTTCTTTTTATTTTAAAATAAATAACACCCAATAATTTCTGCAAATTATATTTCATTTTATACGGTCTTTCTCAAGTTGATGACGTGCGTCTTCTGCCTATTCATTTTTCCTATAATTTGCGTAAGGCTAATTATTAGTCGTGCAACACCTTATATAAAAATTAATTGTAACTTAGAATAAAATATTTAATATATGTATAGTATAGGAAACATAAATGCAGCGAAATGAAATAAAAATTACTTCAAAAAGGATACTAATAGATATTGTGACACATCGAAAATGTCTTAAAGGAATAGGTACTGTCATCTCTGGAAGACTTTCTTAAAGTCGTAGAAGAAAGAAAACAGCTGACAGTAATATACGACGACAGAGTTTCCAGCGAAAAATAAATCAAAAGAAACATTCTTTTTCAATATAATTTTCACCTTCAAATCGACACCGTGAAATTTTTTCCTTCTATCGCACATCCCAGTAAATTCCCAAATCTTTCAAAGTTAATAACGCGATAAAATGTCTGTGGAGCAATTATTGGCGATTACAAAATAAAGGTTATAATTTTAAAATTCCCGGAAGGCAATTCTTCGCTGTCAGAAAGACCGGAAATTAAACTCAGCCATACAAATCCATTAACATTGTATCAGCTCTCGACTTCGGATTGAGCGAAATGACCAATAACATCCCTTTGATTGCCGCGTAAAAGACACAAGAGCAGAAAATAAAAATCGGTGGTGTGGAAATGTTCACACAGAAAGAGAAACAAAAGAAAAGTCGGATGCGTTAAAAAGGTTAGCTTTAGCGCAGAACAAAAACATGTGTAACTTTTTATAAACGCTTTATGCGAATTGTATTGCTTTATTTTTTCAATGATTGTTGAATTGTAATACTGAAAGAAATTTGTACATTCAATGAACAGCATATTTGAGGCAGAATTTTTTAGAAATCGAATTTGGACTGAAAAATAATGCCTTATTTTATATACATAGGTGCCCGTTTTTCGACCTTTATCATTGTGATCGAAGTAAGTTATATTAGAGCACAGTTGCCCCATTAGTAAACCATTTTAAAGATGTATTTGTTTATCCTGAAAAATTCATAGGTCACTAGATAAATACAAAAATTTAAACATGGCTGATTTCTATTTTAACAAATAACTTTTAAGGGCAAAACAATATAGAATTTTGATTTGCACTTCTTTAGAGTACTTTTTACATTATAAGTAATATGGGTATTTGTTAATATTACAGTAAAACCTCGATTATCCGTAACCGTGTTCACCGGGACCGAGTATGTTGCAGATAATTGAGAAAGAGGCCATTTTGTATCAGATTTGAAGAAAAGCTGACAAAGATGGTGAGTGAACAAAATTTTGTCTGTCAGTAAATAGACTATAAAAAAAAACAATAAAATTTTATATGAAACATTTTTTTTACTTTCTAATAGTTTCGAAGTTATTTGAAAATTAAACACTGGCCATTTTTCTTAGTACAATTATTAATTTTTTTTTTTTTTGAAAAACAAATTCACATCTAAGATGACCTCTGAAAGGTAAACAAAAAGTCTTATTGAACCAAAGTAGTAACTTTTACAGTTTTAGAGGTATGCCCCAAAAAAACTCATATTTCACTGCCTTATATCTCGAAAACTATTAAAAAAATCTGTTGTGGCCAGCACAAAACCTTCCGTCAATTCGATGTATTTTGTACATATCCTATACCAAAATTTCCTTGAAAAAGATTCTATATATCCTGTATAGTTGTAACTAGAACACACTATTTTTTACATATCCATACTGAAAGTTCCTTTGAAAATATTCTAAAATCTAATAAAATTTTAATACGAATACGACGTACACTATGTATTGCAGTTAACACTTCCTCCTGCTTCAACTTTGCCCTATTTTATTAGAAGTCGCTGTTTCTTACTCTTCTCTTCTACTCATTCCTGTCCAAAGCACATTCGTGACACAGTTCTCCCTCTCTCAAATCTTCTGCTATACAGTCCTTCCATCTTTTCTTCCCACTGGCGAGGGACACTCTGTCACTTATATCACTTTCAGATCATATATTTTCCACTTTGGTTTTGCACTTGCCACTGACATGTGTCAATTAGATTTTTTTGAATATGTGTATCTGTTGTTTTCATAATTTTTCCAATGCTGACTGATTTTCGAAAGTTAATCTCTCTTAATCTCTCTATGACTCTATATCTATTGAATATGAAGGAAAATGTATAATCGAACCGTATAGAGAATAAGATATTCTTTCTATTGATAATCACATAAAATGTCGAAAATGATATTTAACTGCGATTTTTCAAGAAAAACTGTTAAGAACTTCAAATAAGGGTACTTCCGGTTGACCAATTATAACCAAAATCTAATCAGCTCTTCATATGGTTGTAAAGAAGAGGAATATGAAAGAATCATAATTTTTAGAATTGTAGTTTTGGAGTTATCGTCGGAGAAAAATTCGTCACACACACACACACACACGGACACACACACAGACACACACACAGACACACACACACACATACAGACATCATCTTAAAAATAGTACATCCGTATTGTAGGGACCCTAAAACGTGCTTATTCATTAAAAACTCACCACCGAATTTTTTGACCAAAAACAATACCTTCCTTTTGACGGAAGGTAAAAATCTGTTGTGGCCAGCACAAGACCTCTCGCCATTTCCATATTAGACTATAAAAGTATTGTATTGCACTTCGCTTTCAAACTGTCGTTTTATAACAAAAAATTACAGAACTTTACCCAAATATTGTTTTTTCTTGTATTTAACATGTCTTCTGTACACATATAATTCTAATTATATCTATTTTTTAGTGTAAGACGAAGTTCCTAAATATGAGAAATTCTTCCAATTCGTTAACCAGATTGGCGGTATTTCTGACGGATATATGCATTTTACCTATAATTTCAAATATTTAATAAATAAAACAATAAGAAAGATTAAATATACTTCCCAGAAAAAGCTATCAGAATGTCACTAAAACTGTTGATTTTTGACACTAACATGTGCCATTTACAAACTATGTTATAAACCAGGTTATAAACATTGGCATTTGTCAAATGGTTACCTTAGTGCCTTAACCTCTGCGATTAGATTACTCTATATATTATAGTGTCTTTATCTCTAAATATATAAAAGATATAATAAAATTTTTAAGTGTATTAGATGGAGAATTTTATGTTCTTCAATATTTAATAACAAAAATTTCCAAAAAAATTATATGTAGAAGAATTTTTCTAAGAAACTAGTACTTCCGGTTGTTCAATTGTTACCAAAACCTTTTTAGCTCTTCCCAGGAATGTCAAATTGAGGAATCCATACTTAAACAGTTCTTAAGTCTCCTAGTTTTTGAGGAATTATCCCTACAACACCCACAAAAGTTTCTTTGAAAAGATTTTATAAATCCAATTAAATTATAACATGAATATACACTATGTAAATTGTACTTGACACTTCCTTCTTTCTTCTTCAGCTTTTCCCTATTTTATTAGTGGCGCTGTTTCTTACTCTTCTCTTCCGTTCATTCCTGTCCATCGCATCTTCTTCACACAGTTCTTCCTCTCTCGAGCCTTCTGCGATACAGTCAGTCCTTCCATCTTCTCTTTGGCCTTTCTCGTACTCCCGATATTGAAAGTTCCAATCCTGAGGCGACAACTGCATGTCACTTGCGAGGAACACTATCACATACCACCTTTTATCCTATACTTTCCATCTTTGGTTTTGCACTTGACACTGGCATTTGTCAATTAGATTTTTTTTAATATATCAGCTGTTTCCATGATAAATAGCAAAGCTGACTGATTTTTAAAAGTTAATCTCTTTATAACATTTTAACTCTATATCTATTGAATATGAAGGAAAATGTATAATCAAACCATATAGAGGGGCATTTTCTTTAATATTTATAATAATAAAAAAATGTCAAAAAATAATATTTAACTGCGTTTTTTTTAAGAAAAACTGTTAAAAACTTCAAATAAGGATTCTTTCGGTGGATCACTTATAACCAAAATTTAATCACCTCTTCATCGCGATGTAAAGAAGAGGAATACGAAAGAATTATAATTTTTAAAATTATTGTAGTATTGGAGTTATCGTGGAGAAAAATTTGTCACACACGGACAGACACACACACGCACACACGGACACACAAACAGACATCATCTTAAAAATATAAAATTCGTATAGTAGGGAGCTTTTACTTTCATCCCTTTTCTTATCGTTTTCGGGTTTTTGCTAAAACACTAAGTAGTCCAGTCAATGTAGACCAAAAAAGACTTTTGCCTTACAGAAAGTGAGGAAAATATTATTTTAACATATGTTGTTTCGGTCGAGACGGGGATGAAAAATTCAAATTTGTGACCTTGGGGAGGCTCAACGTGAGCCGCCATCTTGGATCAAAGGTGCAAAAAATGAGTTTTTCGCTATTATCTCGAAAACAGTGGCCCGTATCAAAATTTTACAAGGACACAAATTTAAAGCTCGTTACTTTTTGTACAAAAAGGGTTCTTGCATTTTTTACCTAGGATGAACTCTCAAAGAGTTATGTTCAAAAATAGGTAACCAGAACAACAATTTATGAAAGAAGATTTAATCACTCAAAATATACACAATATTAATTTTTTAATACTTAGTCTAATAGATTTTGTTATTTGTAACAGTTTACATGTGTCGTGGTATCAAAACAAGTAAATTATCGATAATTTTTAAATAATTTTTGTCAGCGCTTTTTCACGAATTTATCAACCACTCTGAGCCGGTTAAAGATACGGTACCGCGGTTTAAAAACTTTAATTCAGTTTGGAATTCTCCTTCATGTCATGTTCAACGATTTTTGCTCCGATGAGCGGTTAACGAATTATTAACAATTTAAACTTATATGAAATTTCACTAAAATTTTAAACATCTGCAAATCGGCTTAGTTTTCATTTTTTCTTCTGAAATTTCAGCACGTATTAAATGCATAGTAAAGCTTATCTTTAATCGTGTCCAAAATTCGGAAGAAAAAATGAACACTAAGCTGATTTGCAGATGTTTAAAATTTGAGTGAAATTTCACATAAGTTTAAATTGTTAATAATTCGTTAACCGCTCATCGGAGCAAAAATCGTTTAACATTGATATTAAGGAGAATACCAAACTGAATTAAAATTTTTAAACCGCGATACCGTATCTTTAACCGGGTCAGAGTGGTTGGTGAATTTGTGAAAAAGCGCTGACAAAAATTATTTAAAAATCATCGATAATTTACTTCTTTTGATGCCACGACGAATGTAAACTGTTACAAATAATAAAATCTATTAGACTAAGTATTAAAAAATTAATATTGTGTATATTCTGAGTGATTAAATCTTCTTTCATAAATTGTTGTTCTGGTTACCTATTTTTGAACATAACTCTTTAAGAGTTCATCCTAGGTAAAAAATGCAAGAACCCTTTTTGTACAAAAAGTAACGAGCTTTAAATTTGTATCCTTGTAAAATTTTGATACGGGCCTACAGGTGACGGAAGGTAAAAAAGGACCCATGTTGATGAAGCTCTTTTTAATGATTTTGGTCAGTTCTATATGCCCTCATAATTTGTTACATTTATTTTTTAACACCTTATATATCCCCTCAATAAAATAAAATAATCTTGAACATATTCGAGAGAGGAGGATAAAATTCCTCATAGAATGAAAGAATAGATAGAATTATTTGTGTGTACAAGAAATGTTAAACTCGATAATTATTGAACAAAATGGAAATGGCGAAAGATGAAAAGAATATTTTTTTTATTTATGTGTTATACCTACACACTTCAATTGGTTTTTGAAGAATATTTGAAAGGGTCTAAATTTTCACGAATTCTATTTTAGGAATGTTCTTGGAGTTATTTCATATAGAGAGGGATATTACATTCCTTTTTCTATTGTTTGTCAAGCGGACTAACTTGTTATTTTAATATTGGTTCGTAGGGAAGCAGGTACGCATATACCAGGTATTGCAATAAATAACATAAGTTTGAATATTGTTTAACGACACATGTTAGAAAAATTATTTATCTATTTTCACATTATATTATCTATTGAACTAGCAACAAGATATGGAAATAGAACTTGAAATTTCACCTCTTAAACCTGAAACTTTACCTTTTAAAAACTTGAAATTTCATATACTTGAAATTTCACTTTTTTAAAACATAAAATTTCACCTTTTAAACTTGAAATTTCAACTTTTAAACTTGAAATTTCAACTTCTTCAACCTTGAAATTTCATCTTTTAAACATGAAATTTCAACTTTTTCAAACTTGAAATTTCATCTTTTAAACTTGAAATTTCTTCTTTTAAACATGAAATTTCAACTTTCGGTATCCCGAGTTTAAAAAATCGGGATTATGAGTTGCCAGTTAGGTACGAAAGTGTAGAAGGGCCATACGCAAAATTTCTTAAAACTTGAAATTTCACCTTATAAATTTGAAATTTCACCTTTTTAAAACTTGAAATTTCAACTTCTAAACTTGAAATTTCAACTTCTAAACTTGAAATTTCAATTTTTTGAAATTATGAGCTGCCAGTTAGGTTTAATAAAAAAATACAAACTGCAACGTAAACTAACTGGCAACTCATAATTTGAAAAAGTTGAAATTTCAAGAAAAAAGTTGAAATTTCAACATTTTGAAAAGGTGAAATTTCAAGAAAAAAGTTGAAATTTTAACTTTTTAAAAAGGTGGAATTTCAAGAAAAAAGTTAAAATTTCAACTTTTTGAAAAGGTGAAATTTCAAGAAAAAAGTTGGAATTTCAACTTTTTGAAAAGGTCCCCACCTATTAAAGACCAAGTGAGTGTGAGATGCATGATGCATACGACACAACGCGCAAAAAGTTGAAATTTCAACTTTTTGAAAAGGTGAAATTTCAAGAAAAACGTTGAAATTTCAAGAATAAATTATTTTTTCTGTGGCCCATCTAAGCTTTCGTAGTTACGTAACGTTGCAGTTTGTATTTTTTTATTTATTTATTAAAAAAGTACAAACTACAACGTAAACTAACTGGCAACTCATAATCCCCACCTATTAAAGACCAAGTGAGTGCGAGATGCATGATGCATATGACACAACGCGCAAAAAATTGAAATTTCAAGTTTTAAAAACTTGAAATTTCAAGAAAAAAGGCGAAATTTTAAGAAATAAGGTGAAATTTTAGGTTTAAAAGGTGAAATTTCAAGTTTTAAATTATTTTGCGTATGGCCCTTCTACGCTTCCACAACAAGAAGTATGCACACTTGGCACTGTTATACGATGAGGTAAACTCCGAAGTAAAAAAGAACATGAAATTTGGGAAAGATTTAGTACATAGATTAATAAAACTTAAATAAATAAATATTTTTCACATCTTTATTCACAAATTTTTTGTTTGATTCACCCAGCTATTAAATAAAAAGGAAACATTAATAATTATGTAAATAATACTGCAGTGCCAATACACTGCTGCAGGTGATGTCGAGGTGTTGTGCGGGTGACGATACTCCAAGTGGGAGACGGAACTTGTCTACAACGATGTATGCGACGTGCGAAAAATTCAAGAACTTCACGGGATCTCATAGCTCAGTTGGTAGAGTGTCCGACTAGATATCGGAAGGCCATGGGTTCAAATCCCAGTGAGATTTATGAATTTTTCGCAAATCTGTCTTCGTTATTTATTAATAATTATGCATTTGAGTATCCAAAAAAGATCTAAGTGACGAAAAAAATATAAGAACTTACATAATAAGATCTATTTATAAAGTCTATTGTATGTATGTACATTGCACACATGGCATAATTATAATAAAATTTCAGAGTGCAGCGATTGTTAATTAATAAAAAAAGATATGTAGGTACATAATGGTAGCCATATATTTTTAAATTTATTGTGTTTATTTTCATTCATATTTTTTCTTTTCAGCTAAAATAATATGTATAAAAATCTGGGTTTTCAAAAGTTCAGGTATGAGGTCCATATAATAATCATATAAGTAACTTAAATATAATTAGTTACAATCAAATATCAAAAATTAAATTAGATGATCAATAATTAAACGATGCATTTCACATTATCATTTGTGAGTAACGGCAATAAGTCAATTAGATTTTGTCATATGTAATTTTATAGAGCAAACCAATTATGGCTTATCCAATTTATGGAAGATTTAGAAGTTTCCATTACACTTTAACAAAGAAGAGCTTTTTATTATTTTACATACGATGTATTACTTGACCAGTGAATGAACGACGCTTCATTTAACAGATTAACCTAATACATTTTTATCTTTTTTTCTAAAACTTCGACTTTTTGAAATATAATAGGCCATCCAAGATTATTTTTATATTTTTATGTTATTCAAAATTTAAAAATAGAAATCCCTAAATTTTATTTCGTGAAATAATTTTTAATAATGGATGATATCATTTATAAAATTTTGGTACAAAATGCATTACAAATCTGAAATAAGCTTCGGTGTAAATATCACTTGTTTTTAATATTAAAAGTCAGTCTAGTGTTTATCCGTAGTGCATAGTGACTGAAGTTCTTAGTTTACATGAATTTCATTATTATGTTTTAAAAAATACATTTTATTTTGTTTTCATTTATTTATATACCTATATAAAATTCATTTGCAATGTAATTATGAAGAGCCATGGACATGGACGGAATTATTATGAAATTTAAAAGAATTACATTTGAACAAGATTTTATTTATCAATGCTTACAAATTACTCGTGTAAGTATTGCAGTCTCTATATTAATTCATGGATTCTAATTTAAACAAAACTAATTGTAGTTTATGTGTTGTAAATATGGTAGATTAATTAAATATAGAAATATTCTTGTCAGAGAAGAAATCATTTTATTTTTTATTTATTCAATTCTACAAAGGACAAGACGCAATTGTCTTTCTTTGAATTATGTTTAAAATTATAGTGCCGCAGGTTATTCTTTACAAATTGCAAAAGTAATATAAAGATAATATAATTTGTTTTTTTATTTGTAAAGATAACAATAATAACAACAAGAAAATACTTTTAGAATAAGCTAAAAACAGTAAAATAATTGTTAGGATATTTTTCATTACCTCATTTTCTAATGGGATCTATAGTATTAATATTGTAAGTAGTAGACATGCAAAAATTCACTAACTTCAATGGGACTATGAAGTTTTGTTGATAGATCAACCTATTAGACATATGAGGGTCCTGGGTTCAAATCTCAGTGAGGTCCAATAATTTTTCGCAAATCTTTCGCTATTTATACTTAAATCGTTTACGATTACGGATTGCTATGAAAATTTATTATACATAAATAGATAATTATTATTTCGGAAAATTTAACTATGAGTATGTATGTATTTGTATTTAAATATTTATTATTACTTTTAGTTTGTATTTTGTATAACATCTAATTACACATGTTGAAGAGAGACGGCGAATTCGGTCATATCGCCAGATGTCCACGGCAGAAATGCCAAATGCTGAAATAATGAGGCTAAAAATCACGGTCTACCAATTAAAAATTACCAGTTAGGTAGTTATAGTTAAAAAAGATAACTATAACAAATCTAACAACCAACAAATAGCGGGAATGCAGTTTAGGAGTATCCTCAGGTGTCTAAAATATTTTTAAAAATTTGTTACAAAAATTAACAATTTTTGTGATTTAAATTTTGTTACTTACATTGTATGAGATTAAGTATTTAAAATTTTATTTACGCCGTATATCGGTTTTTTAAAAACAGTATGTAATGAATTGTTGAAATATCACAGTATGTTTTATAAAAAGTATTGTACATATAACATTATTTTTACGTTAATTAAGAACTTGTTTGTACTGTTTTGTAACTTTAAAATTGTTTCGACTGTTTTTGGAATTTAATGGTAATACGAAGAAGATATTCACTTACTAAAATGTCTCCAGAGACACGGAACGAAATTTGATTTTTTTTAAAAAAAAAAAACGAGGAATGGGGTCATACCATATTTTCCAATTTATTTTTTTTCTGAAAGTATACTTAAAACCACTTACAGAAATATATATTTTATGTCACATAAGTTTCTAGCTTTACAGGAATAATTTTTTAAAGTTTATATTAAATTTCCAATGACGTCATGGTTTTGCGACCGTGACCGTAGTCCCTCCTATCGAATAAAAATGGAACTACGTTTGACGTTTATGTTATTTGATTTGAAAGCAAACGTGACAGCAAGTTATTTTGTACTGGTGCTTTTGTTTTTATTGTATATTGAATAATTTAATTTTGGAAATTAATCTCAAGGCTTAGGAATACGAACAAAAACTTTAATTTTGCTTCTCAACGAGATGTTCTCGCAAGACGGCACAGAACAATATTATACAACCATGGTAATATCTAAGTCACACATAATTTGTATTTATTAGATCATTTCGTTATGTGTACTTACATTTAAACAAAAACAACTTGTTGCAAAGATATTTACTTTGAAAATGTTGGTTATGTTCGAAAAATGTGACATCTCTGCGCTGCGCTGACATTCATGTACAGTACGTGTACGAGTACATGTGTGCGTGACTATCATTGTATGTGTGTACAAAACCATGACGTCACAAAATAAGACTCAAAATGTTTAGAAAGAAAATCATGAATGAAAAGTATAAGAATATTACATATTTTTCATGTATATATGTGTAAAATTATGTATTTTTTTTAATTATATAAAAAAAATCAATATATTTTTTTTTTTGTATGACCCCATTGTAAAGAATGGACTATTAAATATATTGTCAAGTGTAAAATTTGAGTTATTAATATTGTCTGGTGGATACTTTTTCTTAGTCAAATGTAATAAATAGTTTTACATTTATGTGGCTCAAGTTGTCAATATCATTACGCCTGTTCATATTATTTTCTGTATTGTAAATATATAAATATGTACCAACTCGAACAAGAGTCTCTTCGATGTATGAGATTCTATCGCTAATATTTTTACATCGTCATAAGACGCAGTATGTTTATATTTTATAAGGTGTTGGCTTAAAGCCATCGATTGATGTTTACGTTTAGTATCACTTTTATGGGCGGTGATTTAGTCTTGTAATGATCTGCAGGCTGCAGGTTTGTCCGATATACGTTTCATTACAATCACTAACTATAGATTACATTTCTACATTACAATTTCTCAGCTGTAGTGCAGTTTCTGCGGCTGATCTTGGAAGTCGTGCATATTTTACTTGCTGATTATTGTTTTGTTCGTTGTTCCTTGGTGAACAAATTAATATTCAACACCCCTCATCAACATGACTCCAACCATGCAACAATTTCTGAATTTAAAAATACTATAACATAAAAAATCAAAAAATCGTAGAATCCCCTATTGGTAGACAGTGGTTTTTAGCCAGCTATTTCGGCATATGGCATTTCTGCTGTGGACATCTGGCGATATGTCCAAATTTCGTCATCTGTCTCCAACACATATAAAACTCCGAACTAAATGAAATATTGCAAAATTCTAATACGGTTCTGTGTCGCAATCTTCTAAATTCTATTAAGAAATTTCTTGCTGTGAAGGCCTGTAAAAACTATAAGTTGAGACGGGCTATAACTAGTATTACTCGCATAAAACATAATTTACATTTCCCAACATCTCCAAGAATTAATCACGCTTCCACCTACACACATCTCCCTTAATATATTTACTCACGTTGCATACAAGCTATACAGACCGCAACTAATAACAGCAGTTGACGTTTCTATATTAAACCCCCAAGTAAATCAGCCTGGGCGCTACAACATGTGTAACAGTATGACATGACGGCAGGGACAAAGACTATGAAGTACCGTTGGGATTGTTGGTGGTGGTGTAGTGTACTGACCGTGCAATCATTGTCGCCCACATAGCAGAAGTCTCCGGAAACGGAAGTGGGCACCCACAGGTGGTCGCCATTCACAGCCGCCTCGCTCCAATCGGGAGTGCAGCGGAGGGTGCGCGCGTCGCTGCTGCTGTCGCCTACCAAACGTCTGCAAAAAAGAAGAATGTTAGTCAAAATGAATAAAAAGCATCTGAGTTTAAATATTGTTCAAATCTTATGTGAGTCACTCATATTTTTACAGTGCTGCTAAGTTTAATGAATGATTAAAATGATAAAGCTTTTACAATATATGAACTGATTTAACTCCATAGTACAGAAAAAAGTATAGTTTTATTTCTTTATAAACAATAGGGGATTCCAGGTCAATCGAATTAAAGGAAAATAGTAAAAAAATACGAATGTATATGCTGAATAACGAATATTAATAAAAAAAAATTAAATGGTATAATTGAAATATTTCGGAAATAAGGGGTTTTTTGTTATAGCGCTTCGATACGAATTTGAATTCAATATATAATATTTTGATTGGAGACCGAAAGACCGCCTATACATGCATGACAAATAGCGTGTTAGGAGGTGGGGGTTACTATCAACGGAAGTTAAGAAATTCAAATTCGAAAGGAGGGGCTAACATTCCTGTACTGCAGTTTTCAAACAGTTTTTATTTTAACATAAATTTCTTGCATTAAACTTAATAATTTAAACACTTGTAATTATAAAGTATGTAGACTTATACAATGTTATAATATTCATTTATTTTATGTAAATATAACGTAAAATAGCATATAGTTCAAGAACATTTAGGTCCATGATGAAAACAGTTTGATATAAAAACACGTATGCGTGACGTCACGTCAATCTTTTCAAAATTCGGGAGACCGTAACTCGCTTATTAATCCGGATTTCATCAATAGACTTAGTTTTCCTAATATTTTCAGATGAAATTATAAAAAAAAAAATGGTGGAATCCCCCATTCTTAGCAGGTTGACTGTCCATTATGTCATGGTTTAATTCCATTGTGAAATATAACCAAAAAACATTGTTTAAAATCTAAAAACAATTTGTACATAATTTAGGAGTAAGTAGGTATGTCAATTTAGGAGGGCAGCAAACGTTTTGTACTTAGGATATAATTCAACTCTACTCTGAAATTAATTCGCAGCTGAAATATGCAAATAAATTCAGGAAATTACAAAAAGGAATGATTCAATATTCAATAATAGAGATGTTACAGTAATTGTAGATAGTGGAATTCTGTACATATTGCCCGGCAAATGTAGAGATTCACTTAAATTGTTCTCATTTGCAATTCAACAATAACCTCATCTAACGTATAAAACTCACCCCGAATTTTCAAAAGTCACTTTTGTGCGTTAGGTGAGGTTATTGTTGTTGGGTTTGGATGGATCGTAAGAAAAAAGTAGGTAGTATCTACCTATCTATCTATCTATCTATCAATATACATATTTAATGTAACAGAGATAATTCATATGAAATATTTCTAGAGTTTTTAAATTAATGTCGCTACTGTACGAATGTGATGTTACTCATTGCAATCCCTTTACAAGATATGTCAGTGTAAAATTTAGGTGCCGAAGCACATAAACCACATGAAATCAGACAATCATGAAAATATGAATAAGAAATTAAGTATCTGGATATTATTTAATGTAGGTTGTGTAGGAGTGTAGGTACTAAGTTTGTTGTTGTCATTCTGAAACGGGCTCCACATTTGCTTCCCAAGGTCAACATAGTCACATATGACTGCGTCATATGTTTTTCTTCTGCGAATGTGCCTATCGAAACCTCTATTAAACCACTAGATGGCATATCAAGCCCAAAGCAGACAATAATTGGGGTTTTGTTTTTGTTGATCTTTCCCTCGACCCTACATATAATTAGGTATGTTCAATAAGTGTGTCAAGAAAATTTTTCGCAAGAAAATTTTGTCGTGGTGAAATTGACCGTAGGGTACATTATTTTTGCTATATGTGTCTTATTTCCTGTAACGATTGAAGAATATATAATATTTTCTAAGCGTTACGTTTGATAGAGACATGGGCCACCATTCTTATAAAATGATACCGATCTGAAAATTTAAAACTTAATTCAAATCTATTGATTTAATCGTAGAGAAATTGAAAAATAAAAGCGACAACGTGGGATGTATTGGAACAAATTTGCATAAAAACTTTACTTCACTAATTGAGTAAAATAAAATTAATTTGTTGAATTTACTCTGTTTTAAGTTTTAATTAAGTAAAATGAAATTACAATAAACATGAAATAGTTTCACAGTATACGAGTTTTATAATTAAAAGCATTTACGTTTTACTTCATTGTTCGTACCATTTAGTATCAGTGTAATTAATACCATGAAATATAAATATTTTTTCAAGATAATAATCCTACACTTCGTTTACTACAAAGTAAACACGCTCTTTACATAAAATTAGATTTTTATTGCAACGTTATACAAATAAATATATTACTTTCAGCTTTTTATTTTTGTCTAAATGTTAATTTAAGGAAAAACAATATCCTCTGAAAATAGCTTACTGAAAAACTAATTTTCAATCACAACACGATTGGCATATAAAGTGCCTATTATAAATTCTGGGAAACAGTCGCAAGCAAGGCAAGGCACCTAGATCCCAGATTCGCGAATAATTCCTCGAAAGCTTAATCGAAGCAATGGAAGTCTTTAGAGTTCTAGGAAATTTATTCTATGCATTGTGGAGATTTATTGGTTATACTGCGCGCCATTCTGTCACGAACGGTAGTAAAAGAATCGAAATTGGCGGAAATTGCATGTTTCCGAATATCGTAATTCTAATTGGCAGCGATGATTGACGTTAGTGTTTGAAAAATAAAAATATGATTGATTGTGGAATGGAACAATATTGTTTTTATTTTGCAATCCATTTATCGTTTCATATTGAATTAATGCTTTGTTTTCTTTTAATCTGTACTTTTGTTTAGGAACATTTTTTGAAAGACCTTAAATTAAATACGTTTTTCGGCAAACAATAAAACACAATACAAAATATTGCATTTTCATTAAATTCTGTGCGACCCATGTGGCAGGTATCAATTTCGGGGATTATCGACCATCCCAAAGCAGTTATTGAATATTGCAATATAAAGCTGCGTTCAGAACCAAATAATTTCAATTTCCAATTTGAATTTCTACTCTATAATTTTTACTTCGAATTTGTCGCATTCACAACAGCATGTAATTTCAATTTGACGCATGTGCAAATTATCATACTCTGCATACGTATATTAGATTTCTCATCACATTTCTGTACACATTTGTTTCGATCGAGACTTTTGACAAAAGATTATTGAAGCTTAAGAGCTTCTTTGCGATTAATTTCTAAATAACCTCCAAATAATGACAGCTGAGCTTGACATTCGACGTTTAGCAGCATTGTGCGCATGCGTTACCTCAAATTGGAATTGGAAAGTTTGGACCTTGCAAGGTTCGAATTAGAAGCTAAAATTGGAAAGTGAAATTATTATGTTGCGAACGCGTACATTCAGGTACATGTTCCAAGCTTTGACGCAAAGTAGAAATTCGAATTGGATATTGAAAGTACTTGGTTGTGAACGCCGCTTAAAACCTACACAAATACATAATATTTTTTACTCATAATTTTCGTAAGATATTCTCAAAAGCAATGAAATGTGTGATATTTTAAGTTTACCAGATACAAACATGAACTAAGTTATTTAAAATTTTTGAATGACTTTTACTGTATACAGGCACAGGCACACTCTAATACAAGAGTTACGCTAGAATGGGTCCATAAACCATTTTTTATTGCTTTTTATGAAATTTTGTACAAAGATAGGGCGATTAATGAAAACCCGATGTGAAAATTCCTTAAGCAAGGTATGATTTTAAGTTTTGCGATAAATTCGTGACGTCACCGTTATTTATCCAGTGACACTGAAACAGTGTTCTTTCATGACAGCAGATATTATATATTTTGTTAATATAAAAATTATGTTTTACATATTGTAAGTCTTAATATTAATTATACTTAATACAAACGAAAATAAAATTAATTATTCAATTTTATGGTATTTAATTGATATTCTAGCAAGTGCGATAGAAAAGTTTGCGATAACGGTGGCGCTAGTGAGGTAAACCAGAAATGCCAATGGGCGGGGTACTGTGGAATTATACGCGAGATTCTCAACTTTCATATTTCTGACCTATACAACCAAATCGACACCCGTTGCGTCATAAAAATGTTTAATTCATCATATTTATGTAGCTTTACTAATTATTAATAAGTATTTTACTATTTTTATATAAAGTTGTCGTATTTCGATTATGGTTTTTGGGCTTATTATTTTTAGAATATTAGAATGTCCAAAGTAGTAGTCTTCCACTTTTGTTTGCTTTCAAACTAATATTTGGGAGATTGGAGACTTAAAAACTGTCAAATCTGGTAGACTAATTATTGGAAGTCTTAATACCTAATTGTCAAATTATAAATAACAATTGAAAAATGCTCTCTGGTTTATTCCATATTTTCACTGACAAAAATATTAAATTTATTAACTAAGTTCTAACTAAACTTTCGCAACTTAATTTCATATGACAAATAACTAACAGCCCGATTCACAGAAAGGTTTAAGCTAATCCTCATTTTTTGATTAGCGAATTCTACTCTAATTTTGACAGCTTTTAATTTAAAATATAGTCTAATCTATTCCTAATATCTACCTTTATTGATAATATCATGAAAATTAAATTTTAAATACCGGAATAGAATTCACTAATCCAAAAATGAGGATTAGCTTAAACATTTTGTGAATCGAGCTGTAAATGTTTAACATTATAGTACAAATTTTGTTTTCTACGTCTTACCTGATTTTCTTTTAAATAATTCTAGCGTAATTCTCTTATGCGTTTCAGTTTTTAAATAAATTATCATCGCTTATACATTTCTGGGTGTATCAATCTACTTCTATCAGCATATTTCGGTAATAACGATATATCTGATCGTTAAGGACTTTTACCAGGCGTCACCTCACAGTCTTTCCTAGCTGTCGTGGAGAAAGCACCACACGAGTCACTTTTGTGCTATTTGAATATTGGAAATACAGTTTAAGTTTCACGTATGACGTCAGTCGTCATCAAACCCGGGTTCACGGGACACCTAACGCACACAGCCACACGACTTCAGGTTTAACATATAAAATTATGATAATTTTTGTCTTAGAATAATTATTCATGAAAATATTAAAGCATTAATTTAAAAATTGTCTGTTTTCATTTTATTTGCAATTTTGACACGAGAAAATAATTATTCATTCTTTTTCCAAACAAATATTTTTTCTGGAATTAAAATATTTTTAACAAAGAGAATATTTGCTACAGAAATGAAAACAAAAACATCAAACAAAACAAACAAAAAATTTCGTGCAAATATTATTTTTACAAATTTATAAGTTATGAAAGAACAAAAGATAAAAAAAAAAAAACGTCAATAATCCTTACCAAAACTCACACAACATATATTCTGGGTGCTAACCAAACTTTTGTGACAAATTATCAAAGTAACCAGGGCCATTTTTTGTTGGGTGTTGTTTAACTAACTCCCGGGACAATTTACCCAAGCAGGAAAACATCAAACACGTGAAGATAATTGAATAGGTGCTGTTTTTGTTGAGTAAAGAAAAACGGATGGCAGAGAGGTTCTGATTTAAATCCAGTGAATAACTAGTACGTAGAATTAAATCTATAGCCACGTAAAATAAAGTTATTCCAAATTCCAATTACTGTCTGACCAACAACTCGTGAGTTGTGGGGATGCGTAGTGCGCATACAGAGAACGAATTATGCAGTAAAGAGACAGTACTACACGCTGTGATTTCTTTCATATTAGTTGCTCTCACTCCTCTTTCAATTTCCTTCCTTGGCGATGTATACTTATTACATGTACCTCTACAACTTTTATTTAAAACTTTTTGTCTCATATTAATTGGTAAGTTTTGCACAAGAAAAAACTGATTTCTCATGTTAAACGCGAATTATTTTTACTGTACTTTCGGAAATACCTGCCATCATCGCAACACGTGAGATAATGGTAATACCATTTTCACTTCTCCACGTTCACTTTCACAATTTACAAATTCGAGAATATTCCCAATAATTTCTGACTTAGGTTTAAACTCCATATTTGCCTCAGTGTGTCAGAATGTACTTTTCCGAAATTACCTCTACGGCTGCTAACAAGCGAATGAAATCTCAAATCTCCACTCCAATTTTAAGACCAGGCTACTGTGTTTCTGCGCATCTAACCTAATCGCTTATGAGTCGCTGGCCGAACTGTAGTACAATGGTTATTTATAATTTAAGTGCGAGAAGACATAGTTCCCACATTTTGCGAATGCTGTGCAAGAGGTTTGTATAATATTTTTTGTAACGAACAAAATTATTTACATACTAATCATTTTGTAGAGATATTTATAAATTCGTGTACTCTGCGATAATTTGAACTTAAGGATATTTTATTTTCACAATTAATGTCAACAGATGGCACTGACGCACGCAAATTTATTATGAAAATATTGGCGATTATGAGTGATTTTGTAGGTTTTGATGCACAAAATTGGCGGAAATATCACATTATACCTATAGGTAATACTTTTTGTTATTGTTTAAACTATTTTCCAATAAACCATAAAATTGTAACGGTCAAATATAGGCGCCAAATTCAAACTCAGTTCATAACGCTGAGAACAACATTTTGCTCCCCGTGTATTTCATAACGGATAAATGTTTGCTCAACTTTAAAGGTCGAGAAATTTCATAAAATTAAATCTCGTATGCAAAGCATTATACGTAGCACCTAGACCGATCCTTTATTTTTAGATTCGTACAATAATATTCACAAGAACTGTGCACAGGTTATATTTATTTTAAACAAATATACAACACAACAAATTTCAATGAACGTATGTAGCGATTTAATTCTAGAACGTCAATACACGTTTCTTGTTCTGTTGAGCTGTCCTATTTAGTATTTACTGGCGGGCGAGGTACTATCAACGACATACGTTATTTCGTCTCGCACCTATCCTTTTAACTTTTAATAATTTTCTTATTTTACTTTTCTAGGGGTTTAAACTGTTGCAATCTATTACTGAATAGACAAACTATCAAATTCTTAACATGAGCTGCTTAATTTGTTTCACAAAATACCTTTTTTTGTTTGCAAAATCAAATACCCATAGACTATTTATACTAGGGAATTCAAACTATGAACTCGCGCCAAAGGCAAATTGTAACTTTATTTTTCTGGTCTGTTAGGCACCTAAATATTTCGCAAATAACATTGGGTTGAATACTGCACTTTTCTTTGGTCTAGTGGTCGCTTCTACTAGGTACCTTCCTATATACTGATTGCAATATGTACTCATATATCTAATTTTTTGATAAGTTTTATTTTTATAAATATTTACTTATTTCATTCTAGATAATAGTTAATTGTAATGCAGATACATTTAAAAACAACAATTAGAATATGTGTTATTTCATGCAATTATTTCCATGTTTCATGTAATATATTTAAAATAATATTATGTTGATTGTAAATTTATATTGTAAATTCATGAATATTAAATAAAAACTGAAAGTCGATAAAAAATAAAATCATTTAAATAATCGATATCCCCATGAAAGAATTTTCCTTTATTTCATATAAATATAGTTTGCATATTTTTGTTAATAATTGCATCATTATGTGCACTGTACGTCTCTCTTTATTTAGTCACAACCATTGTTTTTACAACAAGTTACGAAAAGCTAAAAAAAAAAATAATGATATAACTTTCCCATATAGGATCAATACTTTTAACAATTACAACTTCGATATTATAACTTGGATTTGGTACTTCAAACGATCATGACAATTACTTTTATGGTTTCATGACAACAAAAATCTTACGCATTTTGAATTGGCTATTTCCATGATTTCTTTTGCGTTTGAGTGTGAGAACACTTATTTTTCGCACCATTGTGGAAAATATTTAAATTTTCACCTATATCTAGTGATCTTCTAAAGCAGTGTTTTTCAACCTTTTTTGTGTCGCGGCACATTTGAATCTATACTTAAACTTTCGCGTCGCACTTAAATTAGAATAATAAAAAGTATACATTTTTTTATTTATTGACACAAACAAAATAACGATATATTGTAATAAAAACTAAAATTATTCTGAAAAACATATATTATTTTAATGAGAGGTGTGAGCTTGGCGTTTTCTTAACATATCTTTTTTGCAAGGCCGAATTTTAGATAAACATACCCTTAAATCTTCTTCTAACGATACCAGCCGTGATCTCTTTTTAGTTTTAATACTGTTCATAGCAGAAAAACTTACTTCGCATATGTACGAGGTAGTACGGGAGCAATATTTCTATTGCTTTTTTTTGTACTATTTGGAAATTCAATCTGAAGAGATAACCAAAATGAAGTAATATCTGTTGCAGTATGTTTTAACTGCCGTTCCTTATTTCTGTTAATTCATCTTTTTCCTTAATATTTAAATCAGCTGACGCACACGCATGTAAAACAAAGGGATTTCTCACCCAATCGAGAGATTTTATATCAAGTGTAGGTGCAGGAAAATATTTTTCAAAATTTTTGTACAATAAATCTAAAGTCTTTAAAATTTGTTCATTATTTTTTTTTATCCATTTTACACTTTTTCAATAGTTCAAACATTTCTACAGTATTATCTTTTTTAATCCTTTCCTTCCAAAGTAGTAATTTTTCTCTGAAAGCATTAATTTTATCCGTAGATGTGAGAATATTTTCATGACTACCCTGCATACTCTTAATAAGAGTGTTCAAACACTAAAATAAATCTGCAAGAAATGCAGCTTTATTACACCAAGCTTCATTACAAAGTAATTCGCTAAATTTAGACTATTGTATATTTAAAATTGATGATATTTCTTCTTTTACTCATAAAATCTCGCTTAAACTCTTCCGCGAGATAATCATCTTACTTTCGGTAAATACCTTTATTTAATGTAGCAGTGACGAATTCGTAAAATATTTTTTTTTTATTTTTGTCATATACCCTTTTTGTGTTTTGGACTTATTTTTCGAACATAACTTAATGACCTTCAAAAATTTTCGCGGCACACCTGCAAATCTCTCACGGCCACTGATCTCTATACATGACTGGATTGCGTATGAGATAGGATGTAGATAGGGCGTTTTGTGATTATTTGAAAGACGCCATATTGGAAAAAAGTGTAGTCTCTCGGCCTGACGGTTTGTTGTGGTCTGCTTAGCCAAATGGTATTAAAATGTGTAAATTATGGCAAAAAGAAAGAAAAGAACGCTAGTTTTCATAAGTAGGTTAATTATTAAATATATTATTGACATGTTGTAAAGGAATTACACGTAATATCTATAATAAGGATAAAGTAGACGTCGTAACATTAACTTTTTTCTTTTGTACAAATATGAATTTATACTTGAATAACAATTATTTCTAATCGTCGTTGGGGATATATTATAGGTTTCCATTAAAGACTCGTAATTTATTAGATCAATGGGTAAAAAATATGAATCTTGGATTGCATTTTAAGCCAACTCGTCAATGAGATTATGTGCTGAACATTTCTCACCGAATTTATTGAAGAAAGTCAATTCTGAAGAAGTTTTACTTCCTGGTAGTGCACCCACAATTTTTGGCATTTATAAGTCTGCTTGTGTGTCGTGTTACGTAAAGAAAAATGATGAAAAACAATGATCTTTTCACATGTAAATATATCATTATTTTTGTATTTATAATTTGCCATGTTATACAAAAAAACTATAATTCATGTGTTGTTTTTCTTTAAAAATTAATATTATACATACGTGTCCATATTTTTTCATCATTTTTAATTAAATTATTATATTTGCAATATTATTTAAAAAAATATCGTATTTTGTATATATCTTACTTTCCTGCTGAATATACAGTGTGTCCCATTTAGAGGTGCCACCATTGGGATCTCGAGAACTGTAAGAGATACGATGTCGGTTAAATGGAACTTTTTATGCGCCTTTGGGAGGCCATCTCAGATGTGCTTTTATTTTTTCAAAAATTCTCATAGGGCACTAGATAATGACGAAAAACTGAATATTGTTGATTTTTTCTTTTTCAAATAACTTCTAAACTATTAATAATTGAGAAAAAAGTTTCAAATATAAAAGATAGATATTTTTATTAACTAACCAGTGGCGTACGAAATAAATTTTTATATCTGTAAATTTTTGAGATATAACACAAACTTATATTTTTTTAAATGGAACCCATATCTGATTTTAGTCTCAAAAAAATAAATATTTTTTTCTGTTTTCTACGATGTAAGGGTTATTATGTTTTATATTTGTTTTGCCTTCAAAAATTATTATTTTTTCCTTATTTTGTATTAAATTTACAATTATTTTGAAAATATTGGTAGATTTCTATTTGGAAATACTCCTTGTATTTAAATAATTTATTTCCTTAAAAATATTTGCTCAAAATTCGTATCAAATTAATTTTTATATTTTGTATCAGGTCGCCCTTGGCACATCATAGTGTAATTTGTAATTATGAGTCTAGAATGAAAATATTAAGTAATAAAGGCATAAAACAAATTATTTTGATCAAATACAATATAATTAATAAAAATAATAATGTTTTTCTGGGAAATAATTAGAAAATTCAGGAAAATAAAGAGAAAAATTAAATTTTAGGAGCAAAATAAATATAAAACATAATAACCCTTACACCATTGAAAAGAGAAAAAAATATTGATTTTTTTGAGACTAAAATCAGATATGGGTCCCATTTAAAAAAATATAAGTTTGTGTTATATCTCGAAAATTTACGGATATGAAAATTTATTTCTTACGCCACTGGTTAGTTAATAAAAATATCTATCTTTTATATTTGAAACGTTTTTCTCAATTACTAATAGTTTAGAAGTTATTTGACAAAGAAAAAATCAACAATATTTAGTTTTTCGTCATTATCTAGTGTCCTATGAGAATTTTTGGAAAAACAAAAGCACATCGGAGATGACCTCCCAAAGGTGCACAAAATGTTCCATTTAACCGACATCGTATCTCTTATAGTTCTCGAGATCCCAATGGTGGCACCTCTAAATGGGACACACTGTATATAATTCAAATCTATCAAATAGTAATTTGAATATCCCGCCGAAAATAGGCCGAGAGACTACACTTTTTCAAATATGGCGACGTTCAATTAGTCACAAGAACTTAACATGGGATACGCGATTCAGTTATGCATAGAGATCAGTGCTCAGGGCACAGCACTGTGCCGCGGCATACCGGTTGAAAATCACTGTTCTAAAGGGCTAAATTTCATTTAATTAACCGACTCCATTACTTCATATCTCATAGTTTTCGAGAACCCTACACAGTGCAAATATATCTTATTATGCTATGTATTTCTCTGTCAACACTTGTGCTTATTTTACGTCAAACTGAATCATAGTTATAACTTCTCTAATCATTTAATGGAATAATCATGTTGGAAACGAAAGTACATTCTATCATCCAAATTATAAAGTTAACCTAAAATCGGACCAACGCCGCCGACACAATATACGTACGAATGCGAACCGATATTGTGTTATGTATGCATTCCAATTGTACTTAAACTGCTCGTTCGTATTGTTTTAATTCAGTACAAGCTGTTAACCTAGCTAATTAAATCCAGAACAGTAGTACAATAATAGTAAACATATGTATTAATTCTATTTTACAAGCACGTAATTTTATGATTTTAATTCACAGTATTGATTTTGCAATTTAGAAGGACATTACATTTTTTTTATATGACTCGCAAACATAAATTATTTTTATTATGATATAAAAGTGAATATATCGTAGGATCGTGTAATCTTAATTTCAGAAGTAATTTACTGTCACTTAGAAGACCCTCATAAAAGTAAAATCATACAGAATTATACTCTCCGACACTGAAAAAATATTGATGTGATATAAGCGCATTAATTCCTATCATTCGTGCATACCTAGTGTTAAAAAAGGGCAAACAAAAACTTTTTCAACAAAAGAGCGATTTAATAAGTTTTCTGACAATACGTGTAAAAAAATGTTAAATAAAAAAAGTAAACAGTTTCAAATGTTTTGTGATTATGACAAGAAGTTTACTTTAATTATTTTTTGAAATTTGTCATTTTCATATTTAAATAAAATTTTCATTAATATTGAATATTTCACTTTTGTATAATTGCGGAAAACTCGTATGATAGGAACATGAGCTATACTCGTTTTCCCAAGAAGCACAGTCCACATTAGTATAGTATTGAGCGTACGAACGAGTACATTCGGTGTGCTGATTCACAGTCAAAAAGACTTCCCAAAATTCGCAAAAATTGAAGGCATGGTTCTTGAAAAGTGCATTTTAGTGTCACTGGCGATAGGAAATTATTTAATCCGCTATTGTCGGCGTAATTAAACGTACTATATGTAAAATGAAGGCAAATGTACAAAAAGTATTTTCGATTGAGAGATACATTAGCGATTAAAGTGGAAGATCATATTAACCATCGTGATAGATCGGCCATAGTTTAACTGGTAAAGCCGTACTCCGGCAAAGTATTGGTCCCAGGTTCAAATCCCGGTGGCTGACATGATCTTTTCACACTTTCACACCACAATTTATTACGAAAATAGTTTTTATCTAAGTGAATATGTGTAATCCTATTTATTTCTATTTAAACGCAAATTTCCTTGTGAAATAATCAAACTCTGATGTGGCCGGTACATTACCTGCCACCAATTTCATTTTATTTTACATAAGAAAGTATCCATTTTTTGCAAAGATACTGAGATTTTTTTATTAGTAAATATAGGCGTATGTCAGTACTATAGTTACATTTAAAATTATTGACAGCAATGTATTATCGGGTTTTTTCTTTTAATGAATGAATAACTTTCACAACTCCCTATGTTCAGCTTTAGTAAAAGCCATAATACATTGCTGTCAATTATGTTAAATGTAACTATGGTAAATGGTAATGATGACATACACCCATGTTAACTGATAAAAAAAGCTCTCCCTGTGGTAACGAAATGCGGGCCATAGGTGTATGGGAAAACAAATTTTCCTTGAGTTTTGTTTCCCAAATTATTTTAGAAAAAATGTTTCTAATACAAGTTGTACAGCATAAAAATCTGCATATAAATCTGTAAACTAAATTCATTATGTAAATAACGAACACTTAACACTGTTCATTGTAACCAAGTTACAGAAATTCACTGTTGAATTACATCTAAACAGTTCTTTACATAAATTCATTATGTATGTTTGCATAATTGCAGAATTTAAATATGAAATTTTCAAAAATAAAATAATAATTTAATAGTGCTAGCCATGAAATTAAAACTGAACGATAAACATATTTTATCTGTCATAAAATTTAATTTATTTTTCATTACTTCTTTAATAAAAATTTTAACTTTAAAGTTTTATTACTATTTTATTATTTCCAACAACAAACAAATACTCATCATGTTATGAATGTCAAATTTACAATTTTCAAATAGTAAATCACTATGGTGGATGTCGTCATTATACCGAAATCTGAGAAAATAAAAATGCATATTGGCAATTGGCACACCGAGATATGTCGAGATTATATATTTATATTTCTTTAAGTTATGTCGTATAAACAAGGATAATTATTTACATTAAATATAAGAAGTGTCTACTGCAGAGCCGCAAAAAAAAAAAAAAAAATAGTGAACTTTCGCATCTGGACCAGATGGAATCTAGCGGACAAGTCTAGCGGTCACTTCTCGTCCTCGAATCTACCTAAAAAATACTGTCTCCCAATTAGGAATTATCAGTCAGGTATTATTTTGGTTGGGTTTTTTTTAAAAAAGACTAACTACAACAATACCTAACTGACAATTCATAATTGGTACACAGCGGTTTTTAGGTTCTGTTCGAAAAGTGGCCACTCTGCGCATGTGCGACAGTTCACTAATTTTTCTTTGTGGCTCTGTATACACTTCCTTAAATATGTTTGAACAAAACTTAATTTATATTTATACATAAATACGTCATATTTTATCTGTCAAAAATTATGATATTTTATCATTAGAAATAAGTATTTGAATACACTGTATGTTTCAATTAAAAATTAATTTGCAAATTAATTTTTGTTTATATCACCGTTTATATAGCATATACAGTAAAGCTCCGTTAATCCGGATCAATTGAAACTGGCTCAAGCGGATTTAATGAAAAATCCGGATTACTGGAGTAATATTAAAGTAATTAAGTAAAGGCGTAATAAATCAGAAACTATTTAAATTTGATATTTGATGTAAGTTCAGTGTGAATTTGCATTTTGAATTAAATGTAAAAGGATATTAATCGCCTCGATTGCGCCTCGCACTGTGTTTTTAATAAATTTTATTTATAAATTTTTGTTATAATCGATTAATAGATTTTAATAATTTATTTTTTTAAAATGCAAGTTAATATCAAAAGTAGGCAAGTCTAATCTTAATTTTTTTTTTAAAACTGTTAATAGTTTTAGTACCAGAACAAGTTATTTGAATTCTTGCCTCATATTTTAGTACTGATGTAATTTTTGGCATGTAATTTGGTTTGGCATATTACGTGACGTTCATTTTTTGAAATACTCGCATACTAAATCCATTTTTGCACGAAGTTTTCTGGGACATCAAAAGAGACCTACATTTAAAAATTTTGGAACCTAAAAATTTAGAATTGTATTCTATAACACCTCGATTCTCGAAAAAATTTAAGCTAATCCCATTTTTGGAGTAGCGAATTGGATACTCTAATTTTGACAGTTTCATCTTAAACTATAATCTAATCTATTCGTAGTATCCACCTTTTTTGATAATATTTTGAAGATTAAATTTTAAATACCGGAAAAGAACATAATTCACGTATCCAAAAATGAGGATTAGCTTAAGCTTTTTAAAGAATCGGGCTGTAAATGTCTATAACACTACATTTAATTTTTGAGCAAAACTATTTTCCCATATTAAACTCTTATGCCTCGGTTTCTCGTGTTCATCTTGTATATAAAATATTGCAAATAGTTTTACAGAAGAGATAATCCTATACTAATATAATAAATGCGAAAGTAACTCTGTCTGTCTGTCTATTACGTTTTCACGCCTAAACCGCTGAACCAATTTTGATGAATTTTGGTATAGAGATAGATTGGATCTTGGAGAAGTAATAGGCTACCTTTTGTCACGAAAATAAAACTTGAAGGGGGTGAAATAGCAGATGAAAATTTGTATGGAGAACCCATCATTTCTCCTGTTGAACCAATTTTGATGAATTTTGATATAGAGATAAATTGGACCTTGGAGAAGCACATAGGTTACCTTTTGTAGCGAAAATAAAACTTAAAAGGGGTGAAATAGGGGATGAAAGTTTGTATGGAGAACCCATCATTTCTCAAGTTAGGGATATAAAAATTCTTATTTATGCTTTTGGTAAGAAATAAAGAGTGTTTTAGCGTTTTTGAAAAATTATCCCTCAAGGCGGTACAATAGGAGATAATTTCAATTATTTTTTTATCTTTGTATCTATAGTTGTTTTAACCGTTAGTAGATTTTCGATATTTGTCGGAGAGATAGCTTACATCATATGTACATAAGTAAAAGTACCCAAGACATGTTTAGAAAAGGGTGCTATTAAGTGCGGTGCGGGGATCGAGCGGGCAGTGGGCGGAGCCTGTTACATGTACGATGCGAGGCAGGTTGCCGGCTCCCTATGTAGCGTATGTCTCCGAAGTAAATGTGAAAAATTACTGGTACACGTGTAGCTAATCCTTATTCTAGCTTTACCCGTGTGAAGCCGGGGCGGGTCAGCTAGTATTAAATAAAGAAACAAATCATCAACCCGGGTTAATACGAAATTCTAGGTGTACTAATTTGTATTTATTGCAATTCGGTAGGTAATGGTAAGGCATAACCTGTTTTCGCAGGTCCAATTTCACGGATTCTCGTATTCACCCTGAATACTTACAATTCATACATTCAGTAAAAACAATGTCAAAGGCCTAACAAGGTCGATGATTTATTCCTTCATTATTCCGTCCTTTTTGTGTAATCTCCCTCTGTTCGTATTCTACTGCGCACAACAGCTTGTTAAATAAGGTCTAACCCCACAGAAGTTAAATGTACCTACAGATTATATTATGCCTTCATGATAGCGTCATTAAGGCCCTTATGCCTACCTTCGCAACCGTACCGAGTACACCGTGGCGGCAAAGGTGGAGATTGGTTAACTACCATCGCATTACTGGGAAGATTTAATTACCGCTCGTTGAAATTATACAATTAAAATTTGATTGACGGTTACATTTCATGCGTTTTTCAATTTGTTGGTATTTATGATTGTTGGAATGACGGCTATCATTTTGTTGAATTGTGTTTTTTCTCTCGGACATTTAACATGTGAACAATGAAATATGTAAATATTTTTGATTTAGCACTGATTATATTTGTCAAAATGTATATTATACAACTGAAATGACGTCTGTCATAAACATAGAACATAGGTAATAATTGAATTCAAAATGTTGAATTTAAATGTACAACAACGAAATTATAAAACACAGTATGGTAGGTTGAACATTGTTAGGCGTTATATTTTAACCTGCTTTATTATCAACCATCTATTACAGCGATTCTACATCTAGCAGCAAATATTGTTTAAAGAAAACTTTTCAGAAAATTACAAAAATATTAAGCATAAAAAGTTCGGAGTACATAATAGCATATTAAAATAGATTAATATTATATTAAAACAGGGTACTTGCATGCTAGCAAGTGATGTTTTGTATGTTTTGTTCGTTAGATTGAGTTACGTTACGGTTCGTTTAGAAAAACTGCATAATAACAAGTATTTTGTTATTCACTTATACATTTTCTATCGTTAGATCGAATATTTCCTAAAGTGGTGCAACTCTTCAATTTTAATGTGCAGTATTTATGCAACGTTTAAATTTTATTTTATTATTCAAATTATAGATATTAACGTGCAATTTTTTTTATTATTATTATTTTTACTTTAATGTAATGTACAAATAAATTGGACTCAAAAAGTTTTACAAACAGTCGGTGATGTGATGACATATAACTGTCTTTAAAATAAAGTCAACAAAATGCCATTTAGGCCCAGTTTTTCAATCATGTGTTTAATTTGTGGTTGAACTATTAGTTATATTTAGATACTGGTTAACTATTAGTTAAATTGTAAGGTGTTTATCATATTTTATATAACTTTTCAAGTGTTGGTTACGTGATCACAACTTTTGTCTTAAATTTGTCATGTTGGTACTAATTTTCAACAGTGCGCCTGCGCATTATTTCCGTTGCCATGAAAAGTATTAAGTTTTTCAAATTCAAATTACATTTCTGTTGTGGTATTTGACGTTTTGGTTTGTACAAGTCAAGAAATGGCAAATAAGAAAGAAAAGAAAAATGTAGTAATTTTACGGGGGAAGAGCAAGTATTACTATTGGCATTAGTAAAAAAATCATTATAGGAAATAAAAAGTGGGGCCAAAAGACCTGGGATATGAAAACATGTGTGGCTACAAATAGAAAAAGAATTTAATAGCCAGAATAAAATGGGCGGCTTTAGTGATGCAGATGTACTAAAAACTAAATTCAGAAATATGAAGAAGGAGTGTAAGCAGAAATTTTCTGCCAATAAAAAGTCTATGGTACGAATTGGTGGAGGATCCCAGATTTTGTAGAAATATAATGATGTACAAATGAAAGATTTAATTGGCACTATATTTGTGGAAGGTTTGCCAGCTATTCATGATTACGATTATTAACAAAATCGTACGACACGCGGAATGTAATACATATTTTAGTAACCTTTCATTGCTGTTACTTGGCATCTCCCCGTCATTTCACAAGAACAACAATAACCGCGAACCCTTGATAATTACAACTTAACTAATAGAGTAGGTATTAGTTACCGAAATTCACAGATAACCAGCACTTTTGTTGTTAAGTACTACTTGTAGAACAGAAAAAATATATCTCTTAGTTAACTATTACTTAAATTTTAATTTGCAATGATAAAACTGGGCCTTAATGTTACAACTTGTAATTAAAGAACAACGGCAACTTTACGATTTATTTATTTTTTGTACTTACCTCCGTAACCAATGAATTTTTATCAAAAATTATTTGCATGATCAGCTTTTGTAATGTTTACCGATAGGATTTCCAAGACAGTAGGCTTTATTTACAAATTACTGATCGGTGGCGATGGCGATAAGTAAATAAAAACAACGATCTAAGCTTACTTTAAAAATGACAATAATTTTTTTTTAATATGTCAAAATAATTTTTCAAATCTTATTTTATAAAATTTTGTACCTCGATCGTGCATAAAACGTAATAAATATTGCGGCCAGTAAGTGCTTTTCTACTTGCTGCCCTTAATACTTAAATAATTATATTTCAATGAAGTATCATTTAATTTAGGTAAAACATAGTCTTTACAGTATTTATTTATAATATAGAAGATATTGTCAATTTACTGAAAACGCGCATGCATTACACGGCCTGCTAATATTTATACGGAAATCTTTCGATAATTTAAATGTAAATGCAGTACAATGAAATAAATTTTGTGTTACATTGATAAAATTAATGTACCTAAATACAATGGGCTACTTGCGCACCTTTTTTTTATTTCATATTTTTGAAGAGCACGTAAAAACTTGCTACTCCTATTTTTTCTTTTGACAAAATTTTTATTAATTAGCCAGAAAATAAATAATGAAATTTGATTATTTGAATTACCGCCATGTATGACGTAGAATTATGCCGCACCAATGAGTGATCGTAAAGCCATAGCGTTTTTTTGTACGGGTAATGTAGATTTCCTGTTTGACGTTTCAACAATAGTTTGAAGGTTAGTATTTTAGTTTGTTTTTTTCGTATCGATTTTTTAAATTACATGTAACTACCTATGTGTTTATTTGTGAAGTAATTAATATATTTGAGAGCCCAGAGAGAAAGAAAAATGAACTAATGTCAAATTAAATTAAAACTTTCTCGCACGGAATGCCATCTATAAGTTACATTCTTAAACATGGTTCTCTTCCTCGGTTCAATATAATGACGTCACAGAAAATTTTCTTTCTTAATTTACTAAAAAAACAAATAACTTTTTTAAAATAAAATTTATATTTTTATATATGTTTTCAACATAACATTACGTATATAGTGATTGAAATCGGATTTTCAGTACCATGCAAGTAGCCCATTGTGCAAATGTTTTCTATTATCATTTTATTATCAGTTTTACTTATAATGTGTGTGACAGAGTCATAAAGATATTTAATGCGCGTACAATGTACGTTAATCGTTTTGATACTGAACACATTTTTCCTAGTGTGATTAGAGCACTTTATATACCGCCATATTTCTATAAAAGAGGAAATGAAGATGTAATCAGAATTTCATGAATTTAAAATGATTAGTTGATTTGTCTATTGTTCTGGGGTTCAACGTTCCAAAGTGTAATCAGATGTTTGACATTAGCGAATATGATAAATTCGAACTAAGATAGAGTTGAAAATAAAAGCAGTGTAGTAACGCTGTAACGCCCACGCTCAACAAGTCGATTGGTAATAAATTAACCCGGGACGAATATGCCAATAAATCATAAATAAGAATTTTCGAGTTTAAGTCCTATATAACTCTAAAGCTCTAAACTTTAGGGAACTTTATTGTACTTTTATACAATTTAAAAACTACTTTACCAACTCGTATATCTCGCTCACAAATATCATAAAATTTAAATTTCGTAGCATACTTGATATACGTAACAGGTATCCATAATAATAAATCAGTTTGTTGACATACACTTGAATATTACAGAACATATTTTGGGAATGTTTCAATGAAATGAAAATAATTTCTCATTTGATTTATGTGTTAATAAGCAATGTTGTTATGACGTCAATAGCTAAATAGTCCACTAACAGCTTATATCTATAAATTTGTTAGAATTTGTAATTCAAATTTTTGATGTAATGTGGTATTTGATAATTTCTTTTTAATTCATCTAATTATAAAGATAAAAATAATATAGGTAACTGTATTTTTTAAAATTTGTTAAATATTAATAGATATCGAAAAAAGAGCATTGATTAAAATGACTTTACCTGTGCGAAATAATACAATTAAGGGAAAGAGGTGGATACAGACCTTTCTCTTTCGATTTTGTCGAATTCTATTAATATTTAATTTATTTCTAATATTATTTGCTTCAGTTTTACACATATTTTTAATTTATTTATTATAAAAACATATTAAACCATTTTTTTCGAATTATGTCCAAGCTATCTGTGACGTCGATAAATAATAATTTAACAAATCCAAAAATAATTGACAGAATAATTTTGAGAACATAATTAATAGATATAGAATCAAAATAAACAAATAATGAAGTATTAAGTTTTTTTCATTTGTTTCTTAATAGTTTTCAATTTTTCCACCCCAGAAAATCTTTTATTCATGTGTAAATCCAAAGAAAATAGACTTGTTATATATCGTTGAAAAGCTTATAAAATAAGCAAAAAGATAAGACTATTTTCAACATAGGTTGCCATTTAAAAAATCATAAGTTTGTGTTATATTTCGAGAATAATAAAATTTTCAAAAAATCTAATTACGCCATTTTATTTTACCTAAAAACCGGTACAAATTTTTTTAAAACAATTTTTCTCTAACTGCCATAATAAGTTATGAGATATTTTCGAAATGAGCGAAAAACAAGTTTTTGCCTGTAGCTCAGAAACAACAGAAGATCAAAAATTTCTGTGGTGACTATTAAACTTTAAAAAGTTTACCCTGGAATGTGTAAACGATTTTGCTCTATCAGTAATATTTCCCGAGATACCCTAAAAAAACATCGAAAATGAGACAGTCTATCCAGTATAATTTTTAAAGAAGTCCGATTGTATGAAAGTATGAATTAACATTTTAGCTTCGCCTATTCTGTCAAATTCAGTAGTATCGTTTACTTAGTTTTTATGAGAGTACATGAGGTACTATACTGTTATTTTATTATTATAAAAATATAATATATTACAGTAAAAGCATTCAAAACTAAGTCAACTGGTACGTTTATTAGCAATGTAAAACCAAATATGTCAAAATAAAATATTGATACAGTATCAGTGACACTGACAGACAATAACAATATACCCTGGGCTATGAATCAAGATAATACCTGAATTAATAAATAAACAACGAGCATCGTTTTAAAATATGAATTTTGGAAGACAAGCGTGTAATATCCATCTTTATTGTACTCGCTTCTTTTCATTGCAAATGAAATAGATAAATGTACACCAGTTTGTTAATTAGTTTATGGTACAGGTGACCTTGATCGGACTTTAAAAAATTAAACTGTTTCATAAAATGATTCTTACATAAATAATTACAGTAACGCCTCATTTCCAAAGAATGTTTTAATGCTTAATGCATAATAATTAGTGCATAAGGCTAATAATTACAATTTCCAGTTACTTTGTTTAGTGACTAATTCAACAAAAATGTCACAATTTTTTCCCTTATTACTTGTTGTCTGGCAGACTATTATTTCAACATTAATTCTTCTTTAATTATGCATAATTTTCTGTATCTACATGCTTACCGAAAAATTAATAATTTAATAATTATATTCTTTTATTCTTACGCATTGCTCTTAGTTCTTAATCATTAAGCTTTATGCAAAGCTGGAAATGGTAGTAAACGTTGCCATATGATAAACATTTTTACGCATTGCGCTTAGTTATTAATTATAGTTTTAACGCATTAGGACAATCGGTGGAAATGAGGCTTAAGACTTCTACATACACAGTTAAGTCGTTCCAAAAATTTCCGCGTGAGTCGAAAAATATTGTATTTTAAGATTATGAATATTATGTACGAGGTTATGTATTTCTCTGGTTATTTCGTTAGTTCAGTTTATTAAGTAAAACAATAAATTAATTAAACAAAACACAATCAAATCTTCTCGGCCGATACTCACCATTTTAGCGTGACAAACAATGACCTCTGTGAGCAATGGGGTCCTCCACCGTAAAAACACAATAAAATGTACACTTTATACTTAAAGTACTAAATAAATAAAGAAAGGTTAAGATAAAAAAAAACAATTTTTAATAATTTCTTTGCGAGATATTTGAAAATTTATCAGTGTTATGTCACACTATTACTGTCTTTTTCTCTCAGCTTATTATAAAATCTGGTGAGAGGAAGGTATCAAAAGGTTCATGATGTGATATACATTGATTTTTCAAAATCAAATACAGTTAAACTAAAAACTAAATGCTTCAAAATGAAATGAACTTTCAAAATAATAAAAAAAGAGTGGACGACCCCATTGCAGAGAAGCTAAGTTTGTATATAATTTCATCTGAGTGTTGAACGTTTCATGCACATAATCTTAACAAAAAATATGATAAAATATGGAAAACGCTAAATTTCACTCAACCGTGTAAGTAGGAATGAATTCGCGTAAATAAACTAACATCGGAAGCGGAAGAAAATAATGTAATTCTTTGAAATTCCTCTTAAATAATGAACAAAGTTTGAAATATTCTCACGCTATACTTCAGTAAAGTGGCATAAATTGCACGAAACTTCATTCATAAAATATCTTCACATATTTTTAGTAAACACGAACTATTTTTCTGTGACCACGGAACTAATTAAAAATTTAACTTATATTTATGTAATCCTTTGTGCAAACGAACGAAATAATGGTCAGCTTTAGACCAGTTATACACGACCATAACTGTATAAGTGAATGGATTTTGTTTTGTCATCGCGTCCATTTAATATTTGATGCAGGAAAAGAAAAACAAGAGAGTTTTTTATTTTTCATTTTGCGGCGAACGCGGCATTATTTCATTACGTGTTTATTTTTATTGTACAAAAATTAAAAAGATATTACAGGGATTACGAGGTCCACTGTTGGATTGAGTTCGTAGTTGTAGTTCTCATAAATCACATTTGAATTCAACAAAAAATAATTATTTATTGAACACATATAATTTCTGTCATTCAATATCTTTAATAGCTGTTAATATCGTATAAAATCTCCGTTAAAAATTTAAATAATACTTAAATAGGTACTTTTCATTTGAATAGTTATTGTTTTTTCTATACCTAAGTACTTGTTTTTCACTATAGTCGGTCTAGGTGTATAGATTTTTCATTCATTTTGAAAAAGAAAATTATTTTGAATATTATTCATGAAGTAATTTTAATATAACATAAAAAATATGTGCTGTCATGTCATAATGATGACAATAGAGTTTTCACATATCGTCAAAATAAATAGCGTAAACGCAGTAGCGAACGTATTTTTTTTACGATATGTATATAGCGTTAATTCTTATTTGACTAGAAATAGCGTTCGTCGAAGACTATATTTCACGTTAAAGCAGACGTAACCAAACTTTGAGAGAAAGATAGCTGCAACGTTTTAGTTACATTTCATTTTGTGCAACCGTATATACAAGTTGCAAGACTGTAACTAATATTTCTAATTTAAATACCGTTTGTGAGAAAATTTTTGGTTAAAAAATTATCCAATTGAATCCTTGTATTTCTGATCACGTGTGAAAAAGTAACCAATCAAAACAAACTTATACTGATAAATTCCAACGACTAGTTTTTAACCAATCATGATGCAAAACACTTGAAAATATCACACGACCTCTCAGATTTTCTCAGATAAACTTTTATTTTTAAGCACTCATTTTTTTTGCTTCTAAGCAAAATCACTCAAGCAAACTGACATTAGGTAAAACCCCTCCTCCTTCGGAGTCGGGATTTACCATGCAGTTTGCTTTCGTGTTTGTTGCTAAGCAAAAAAAAATCGTGCAAAATAAAAATTTATCGATAAAATCAGGAGGTCTTGTGATATTACTTCTGATAATTATCCTCAGACGATTATCACTTATGTCATTATATGTTGCAAAGTAACAAATACTTTTTGACAGATAATTACAGATTAATTGTTTTAATTTCAAAATAACGTTTTCACGGTATGACAGTGAAAGTAATGTTTTAATTAAGAAATACACACTCACAATAAAACACTCTATTATAAATTAAAAATTAGAAAATATCATTCTATTGCTATAACTATTAAACTAAAAAGCTACTACTGACATTTATTGTGTGATTTTATAATTATAAAAATTCTACTAAATACAAATTCTTTGTAAATTTAATTAAAATTGCAAAAGAATTTCTCACCGAATACCCCTCGACCATTGATAAATACTTATAATTTTATCACAACTTCCTCAAGCACGTTGCTTTTAGATAACAACCCTCCGCCCACGGCGTCGGGCGGTTACCAAGCAACGCTCTTTCGGTAAGTGTCATAAAATTGTTTCGTAATTATCAATGTTCTGGGGATATTGTAGCTGATAATTTATTAAGGCATCGTTGAAAACTTTATCACTAAAATTTGCAAAACTAAACAATCAAAAGAAGCTTTTTTTTAATTCGCCTTCCATTTTCTTTGTGTGGCAGATAAAATAACGTGTACTGTATGTGAAAACATACCTTGATGTATAGAAAACGTTCACGTTACTTGGAATTGTAACTTTCACGCTAACTGGTTTGACGTTATGTAAAAAACCTCTATTATCACCTTCAATTTATGTACTCCAGTGACAATAAGGAGTTTTTGCATAACGTGCGAGAAGAATTCGTCAACGTCAACGCTAACATTACGTCTTTAATGACGGACGTACAAAATAATGTGTTTTCAAAAATTCAGATTTGGCACAACGGTTTTACACAGATAATTATGTACGTTGATTTTGACGTTTAAATGACAGTTGTTTACATATACCCAAATCGTTCAAGCAACCGATGTACGACGTCACTTAGTGTAAAACCTTAATGCATTAAAATCACTAATAGCGAAAAATTAAATAAAATTTCAATCATTTTTGACCGTCATAAAGTATATGGCCTTATACTCGTATAATTATTATTAAGATGAATAGTAGAGTTCATTACTTATCGTATATGACATGAATAATATATAAATAATGTACATCTACTTCATTTTATTCGTTTATTTGTTACTACAGTTGGCATCATTGATAATTTTTTGTATGTTTATACTGTCAAAGTTATTATTTGACCATTTAAAAAATATTTGCATCGTATTTGAAACATTTTTGTGCGTTGTAAAGGCCTATTTATAATATTTTAACGTTAAACGCAACGTGACCGTTAACGCAAACACAAAATCTGTGATTTATAATAAACGCCAAAGATAGCACTTCTAATCAATCAGAAGAATTCGGTATATTTCTTTGAAATTCGGCTCACTTTTACTTATTGTCTTTATATGACATACATAAATATAAATAAGGTTAGTATTATAAAATAATTTAAATAAAATTGCACAGTGACGAAAATATAGTATTTATTTTGTAGATGTGACAGTTCATGAACATGTCGATAATAGTATATTATTAACCAAGGTAGGGAAGACTATCATCATTGACCTAGCGTCAAGATTGTATCCCGAGCTGAAAGCGAGGGATATAAGACGCTGGTCAATAATGGTCTTCCCTACCAAGGTAAATATACTATTTTATTCACTACTAGCAATTACATATTTTCTAGTTAATGATTTTTAAATTGATAATAACGAAGCATATTGAAATGTACATTTGTTTTGTAATATTTCAAAATCAAAGTAGGTCTCTTTTTTTGAACGTTTGACGTTTCTTCAGTTTGAATCATTTGAATCTTGTGTGAATCAATTTTTACCATTAATTATGAGTAGTGAAAGAGACATTAACTGCACTCCTCCAGAATTAAGGCAGCAGGCTGAAAATGTATATAATTTATTACTGCCAGAAAAATCAAAAAGTAAATATATGAAAGTGTATACCATATTTAAAGATTGGTGTCTGATAAACAAGGTAACTAAAATCTCTGAAAATGTGTTGCTGGTATATTTTCAACAACAGTCATGTACTAAGAAGATTTCGAGTTTATGGGCTATATTTTCTATGTTAAAATCAACTATTTTACTTAAAGATCATATAGACATACCAAAATATTTTAAATTAATTTCATTTTTAAAACGTCAAAACGCTTCATATACACCCAAAAAATCAAATGTATTTTCAAAAGATGAAATCATCAATTTTTTCATGTTGTGGTAATAGATTCTAAAAAATTGCTACTAAATATATTGTATCGCAGGCCATTTTTGTGACTGGGTTAGCTGGAGCTTGTCGCACTGATGAGCTTTGTAATTTGCTTATGAAGGATATGGATGTTCGAGATGACATTATTATCGTAACCATCCAAAAAAGTAAAAAAGGATTGTCTAGAAAATTTATTTTAGTAGAACCGTTATGGGTAGATATAATGCAGAAGTACCTTAGTATGAGGCCCACTTCAGATATGTTAAAACTTAAAACTATTTATTGGTTTCCGAAATGGCAAGTCTACAAAACAAAATATAGGTCATAATACAATAAGTAAAGTGCCAAAAACGGTAGCTACATTCTTGAAGCTGCAGAATCCTCAAAATTACACAGGCCATTCATTGCGTCGTTCTTCAGCTACCATTTTAGTAGAAAATGGGGACGACAATCTATCATTAAAACGTCACGGACGCTGGAAATCTTCCACAGTCGCGGAGGGCTATGTGGAGGAATCAATCTCAGACAAAAAAAGAATTGCTGGAATAATCCAAACTACATCAACTAATTCGTCAAATGCAGCTACTTCTGATAATATGTCTGTTCCTTCTACATCTTCCTATTCCGATCAGATTCCCTTTATTCCTTCATTATATGACTTACATGACTTGTAAGAACTGTACCGTAAATATAATAAACTACGAGGGTCACTCCAAAATTATTGAGATGCTGGGAAATAGTTGGCTTTGGAAAATTTTTAGCGCACAAATGTCAAACTACAATTTATTTAAAATATCTGTCCAATAATAACATCTGGTTGAAGTGATTTATTGTGGTGGAATTCGAAGTGGAAATAAACTGCAACATGAAGTTAGGAAGAGAGCATTATCGCGCTATGATTTACTACAATTTTAAAATTGGATTACGTGAAGAACAGTGCGAGGAACGTCTACGATTGGCATTTGGAGATGAAGCTCCATCTCGAGCAACTATATTTCGCTGGTTTTCAGAATTCAAAAGAGGCCGTAATTTCTTGCGTGAAGAGAAACACTCAGGGAGACCTTGTACAGCGGTAGTGCCAGAAAATGTAGCTGCCATCAGACAAATGATAAAGGATGACAATCGTGTCACCTATCAAACGATGGAAGATGCCCTTCGCATTGGATCTGCAGCAATAGCAAAAATTTTGCATGAAGAACTTCGTGTTAGAAAAATTGTTTCTCGTTGGGTGCCACACAACTTAACGGAAGAACAAAAAGCCAAGCGTGTTACAATTAGTCGCGCCACTTTAAAATTGTTAAATAATGGCGGTCATCGTATTCTTTCTAAAATTGTAACTGGCGATGAAACCTACATACCCTTTTATGATGTTCTAACGCGTCAAGAAAGTAGGGTATGGTTGTTTGAAGATGACCCAACACCAGTTACCGTGAAAAACAACGTGCACTTAAAAAGTTATGAACGCTGTATTTTTCAGAAGTACAGGTCTTGTGAAAGCAATTAGGTTAGAGGGACAGAAGACTGTTACTGCCAATTGGTACACACAAAAATGTCTACCTGAAGTTCTCAGTGTGAAAATTAAGGGTTTAATGCTTCACCATGATAATGCGTCCTCCCATACCGCTGCGACAACTGTTAATTTTTTGAAAGAAAATGGTATTAAAGTCATTTAGCATCCACCGTATTCTCCTGATCTTGCAATGTGTGACTTCTGGCTATTTTTTAATTTGAAAAAACATTTACGTGGTCGTCATTTTACGTCAGAAGAGGAGATTAACAACAACATAATGGAGTATTTTAATACGATTCCAGAAAATGAATGGCTCAAAGCTTTCCATCTCTGGAAAATTCGATTACAAAAGTGTATTGAAGCAGGGGGGGGGGGGGGAACTACTTTGAACACCAGTAACACTACATGCTTCTCCTTCAAATAATATTTCTGTATCTCAATCAATTTCGCGTGACCCTCGTATAAGTAATGCATAACTTATAATCGTATAATTTCTAGATATGTACCTAATTAAATTATTTAATACTTAATAAAAAGTTATCATCACGTTAGCAGCTTATATGTTTTGTTATAATCTTCTTAATAATAGTACACGCACGCTTCAAATATTTCAGCATCTTTATTTAATATATAAAGTTATATTTATTATTAACAAAATAAAGCGTCTACAATTTTATATTTCATCAATATTTATTCAACTATTCAACATAACCCTATTATTTTACAATGTCACCAACGTTACTTGATTCCAGTGTTGCCAAAATACATCCATGTATTCTTATATCTCTATGTTTGACAATTTGATTTCTGAGAAATTCAGCCTTATTGTGAATTTATAGTTTTATAGACCAAGTTTACTGTATAATAATATACACTTTTTTAATTTATTATATGGTTTTGGAAGTATAAAAGTTACTGTCAATATTGACATTTAACAGAGGTCGGTAATGATTACCGACCTTGATAGGTAATTATCGGTAACCATGGTTACAATGTACAGGTAGGAAAAAACAGCTTGTCAAATAAAACTAATAAAAGTAAATAATTGCGGTTGCTTAGGCTAGTAGTGAATAAACAGATTTTTATAGATTCTCTAGATTCTGTTTGGCTAGCGTACCGCAATAAGGCAGAAATTTGGGAATTGGTCACCTTCTACGATGGGTTTATTGCGTTACTGATTGTGGCGCTGCAACTGCGTTACCGCTTGCGTTACTTCATTATAAATAGGTCTTAAGTTATTGTGGGTCCATAATTGTTTCTAAATAGATTCTAAAACATATGTAAATGTACCAGTACATGACGTCACACATCTAGTTACTTTTATTCAATTTTTATTAATGACGTGTGCATGGGCTGCTTGACCGATTTGGGTATATTTACCTTTTCTTACTTTGATTTTCGTTTTTAGGTAAGTCTAATCTTAGGAATAAATGCAATATGGAGAAGTATTTTAATTTAAGAATGGAATAATTCATTACAAATTTGGACAAATTTAGGTTCAATTAATTAATTAAATTAAGGCAATTGCCTTGTACACATAACTGTTTGAGATCTGCTGGTAATCACGTTTCCGTCACTAGTAGTACCAATTGATTCATACAAACATCAAACTATGACGTAAAGCTCAAGTGTTCGTAATCGATGTATTCTCGACTCGTATTTATTCCTATAATGAAGAAGATGTGCTAACGAGGTATTTGATTACAAACATAAACAATTCAAAAACGCCATACTTAATTTTTCAATTAAATTTTCTTGATACAACACCAAATAAGTATTTTATTTTTTCATTGGAAGATAAAATTATGTATGCAATACGATCGCAATCATTCATTTTGGTCCACTCTCTCGCCGTATTATTAAACTCGGCTTCGCCTCCTATGATAATCTTCACGACTAGTACCGAAGTACCATATAATAATCCTTATAACATAAAATAACTATTATTAATATTGATAAACAAAATACAAAATATTTTATTCCGAACAAATTTTGTTCCTACACTTTTCGCTAATTGAAAACTTTAACATTGTATTTCCTGTTCAAAAAAAAAAAGTACACACTTGGTACAGTGTTCATTCAATATATTCAATATACTCTCCAGACTATCAATATTTTTTCTGATTATCAAATATTGTGCAAAATTGTTGAGTTTCACGGACTTTATTAGCAAATATATGTTACACATACTGCACGAAACTTGCAAAAATGCTATAGCTACATATACTAAAATAACTCTTGTTCCGCATAGTCTAAATTTAAAGATAATAATAAACATTCCATTAACATAAATAAACTTTGTTGTTTACGAGCAATTTTATTCCACAATGTAGGTAATGCTACATTTGTTAATTACACTTACGTAAAATAAATATTGTATTTATATGAAAAACTCAAACTTCACACTAGTGTTACACGCATTTAGCGAAGAATTAAAGATATTAATATTTATATTTGAATTTCATTAAAAAGTATTTACCAAAAAAAAAAAAAAATGATTAAATTAATCTGATTTGGCAAAAATTTACATAATAGATATAACCGTATATATTTTTTCTGCAATCGTGCGGGAAACAAGTGTTCCCAAACTAAAAATGTGTTCGGGAATGGGCAATTCCCCCACAAGTGAGGAATTAATTGATATATAAGATTTTTGGTTGAAGAAATTACTAGGAATTGCAGTCAAACACTTATTCTTACACGTTTCGGTCATACAATGACCATCCTCACATGAAAGCAATTACGTATAATTGCTTGTATACCACGCATAGCTGCCCAAGAATACCTATTAGCCAGTGGCGTATCCAGGGCTCATGGTAAGGGGGGCCTACCAAGTAGCTATTACTTATATATACTGTTCATCGCCTATTTGCACATGTAAATTATACTTTCAAAGAATTCTGAATTGAAAATAACGATGCCATTGTATATCTTAATGAAGTGTTCAATTATGTTAATATATATTTTCAATTCACTGGACTTTAAGGGGTGGGGGCTCAAGCCCCCTAAACCCTCCCCTGAATACGCCACTGGCCTATTACTACACATATAGTATATTTTATAGTAGCTGATGTCAAAAATTTATAATTACATTAAACTGATTGGCGAATTCTAGCAATGTTTTGCTATTTTTTGCAAGGCTAATCCAATGAGTTCATTACTCCCAACACATTGATAGACAAACTACTTACTGAGCAGACAACTATTAAAAAGAAATTTTGTTAAAAATTTGTAAAAAATAATTTTGAAAGTTTTTTGGGGTTCAATGTACAGTTTCCCTCGTGCAGTTAGTAGTGTTGCACTTTTGTAGTTTTCAAGTGTAAGTATTAATTATGGTTTATTATTTTATATATTCTTAATTATTTAATTATTTATTATTTATGATTACATTTAAAGTTTTTGAATTTTATATTTTTTGTAACTGCATTTTACAATTTATACTAATAGACTGTGACATTTATAATTTAACAATGAATTAATGTAACATTTTTAATAATATGTTTATGTTTTTGATTTTTTTATTTGTAAATTATGTCGTGTGGCTATAATATTGCTTTATTTGATTGTAGTCAAAAACCGGCGCTGAGGATGGTAACCGAAACCGGTGCACGTTTTCTTTATAGAAAAGTGTGAACAAGACTTCGGGGTTTTTCTTTTTCAAACCTTTCTCCATCCTTAATTCAACTTCACACTTGGGTGTATATTCATTAATTTAGAATATATTTCGTAATTTTACCTGTTTTTTCAACGATTGCAGAAAAAATAATGTTTGCTACACACACGGAAAACGTGAGTCCGAAACTTCATACAAATTTCAATTATAGCTATGCTCGTTTCGCATTCGTTTCAAGATCACCAACTTCCTGTATTTGTTACAAAAATAACTATACCCGTTTATTTATGGGTTTCATTAATGTGTAGAAAATCGTTTATTAATGGCACTTATTGTGAATGATTTTCTATTAATACATTATTTTAAACCGCAGATACTACTGCTACAAAATTAATTTCAAATTTTTAATTTCAAACGTTAACGTTGAAATTGATAAATTAGATTCTCTACAATTTAATAAGAAACGATTAACAATCATCATCGGTGATTAATAATCTCAAGAATTAACACGTGAGTGTAGCGAAATGTCTCGGTTATTAATAGCCCGTATTAACACATTTGATAGTTAAATATACACGATAGAAGTTGTGTATTGATTTTCAGAAAGTTAACAAATGATTTGTCTGATAAATAAAAACAATTATCAAATAATATTTAAACTTGTACTGAACAAGAAATTAACATCTATATTTTATAGCTTGTTCCACTTTAAGAATAAAATAATCAGTGCGTTACTCTTTAACAAATTAAAAAACGAAACAAGTATATTACACTACAGCACCATACACGTTTATTCGCTTTTATTACAAATGTAGAAACAAACTACTATACTTGCCGTCAAATAAGTATGGATTGGAGATTTCCACACTATTCTCAATTTATGGGTAATGTGGAAGATACGAAGTTATAAAAAAGCTGCAACACCGCAGGGCAAAGGACAGCGTGTGGAAGGAGGAAAAGTTGAGCATCAGTCCATACTAATTTGTCGACGAATGTAGTATAAATTAATAATTTAGGTGTTAACAGTTAGGTATTCAGCATGTATTCTTACAAAATAGACGTTATGCCTTCATCATATAAACATAAATTCATGTAGGTTCACAAAATACATTCGCTTAAATATTCAGTTTTATAAACATTGTATAAAATACGCAAAAAAACGCATACATAAAAACATCCGTTTGTTTTGAAATTCGACAGCAGAATTCTCTTGCCATACAGTTTAAATAATGAATTCATTAAATTAAAAATATAATAGTAATCCAATAGAAGTATGTAAATATTTAAAAAAGATAAAATGAAATACTATTTATTATTTATTATCACAGGTGATATATGTAATTTTAATTTTTAATTATAACTAGCTGTATTTGTTTTAGCTAATGAATGCTAACAAATGAAAACATGATTATTAAGGCATATTTATAGATTTAGAGGAAGTATGAATAATTGAGTAAATTAGGAAATAAAAGTTAATAAAGTTATGAAGAATTTTTTTATATCTAACCCTGATGTACCTACTGACATACAAATACTGGTACATATTACATGTACCGACTGATCTATCGTTTGTATAACTACCTGCCCTAGATTTTGCATTATTTTTTTTTTCATATTCGTCTTATTATTTTATTCCGAAATATTTTGGTCACTTGTAATATAATGTTTTATTACAATAAAAATCTAAAGAATATATAAAAATAATGTAGTACTTAGAAAATAATATTTTCTTTTTAATATTTACTCAAATAAATTACTTCAGCTTAAAAAATAGAGGTAGTTTGCAAGACGACATATCAGTATATAAGGATTAACAAAAACATTCAAAACATATGTCCACATATGCCACACTGACGTTAACAGATGAACATAACCTCAAAGCATATGGCAGAACATCTTACACAGCACACAGAACGAAACACAATTCCACTACAAAATAACCATCAACATCGCACCTTTTATAATTGTAAAAACTCCTCCTTTTGATAACCTGCCGCCTTCTTGCGATGGTGCACATCCTTTTACCGCGCGTATAAAAGTACGAATGTTCTGGTGACATTTGCTCCACTCTAACCTAATTCAATTAGCGCCCACTACAGTCTGTTTGCGATCACTCAGGGAAAATAATCGACGGTATTACAGATCAGGAAAACAAAGCAGTCAGAATGGAACTAAAATTAGAAGCGATGAAAAGTTTCGCGCATGCCCAAGGAGCCTCACCCCTAACGAAGTCGACTCTACCAACAATGCTGTTTGTGATAAGCAAATGTTTGTGTTTTTACATGATCAGCTGTAATGATGCCAGTTTTGACTAATTAAAAATGGAATATGAGGAATTTTTTAGGAAGTGAAACTGAGATAAATTACAATGAGGAAGGAAATACATAGTATGATTGTAGTAATAAAAATTATGGTTTTGAAAATTCCATAAATAATTTCTATTTGTACATTGGTATTCACATTCATTTATTTTACTCAGTTTGTAAATACCAAAACTAAAAGCTAATCATTTGGCTTATATAGCACAAGTATGTACTACGAATATAAATCTAATTTATTCGAATAAAAATTATAATTATAATGTACAGTCAGCGATTATGACAAAACAGTTGAAAATAATTTTGATATGCATTTCACAACAAAGATGTTTTATTTCATGTATATGATAATTTTACAACACGAGCCGCAGGCGAGTGCGCCAATTCCTATGTATGGTGAATAATGCACGTTTACTTGAATTACTCGTATATTATTTTTTACGTACGAAATAATAAATTTATAAAGTATATTTAGCTTATACGAGTAAATGGAATGCCTCACAAAAACGTCATTATTAGACATTATTATTTCGAAACAAAATACTCCAAAAATGAATTTAAAATATGAATACATAGGAACTTTTTTTTAAATTTTAAACAAGCAAGAAAAGCATTTAAATATTTTTTAAATAGATACCTGCTCTCTATTTGTATTAAACATACTTTGATAAATAGCATAATCTATTTATATTAAAGTTATAATATACTTTCATCAACTAGGTATATATTTATGCTGAAGAGAAATTGACTAGATTAAAGATTAATTAAATATGAATAAATAATAATTCTTTATGCAACAAATGTAAAAAGTATAGTCTTATTTCACGAATATGAAAGTTTGACCGAACGAGCCGCAGGCGAGTTCGTCAAATCCTTTAAGTGAAATAAGACACTTTTTACTGTAGTTGTATACAATTTTTTTTACGTTTGCAATAAAAGTGTGAAAAAGATTGGTAAAATGTCATTATTTCTTTGTTAAAAAAGACATAAAACCATTTAAAAATATTATATAAAATATAATATTTTTTAATAGACGTACAAATACATATATATATATATATATATATATATATATATATATATATATATATATATATATATATATATATATATATATATATAGAGGTTAGAAATGATCACGACTGACCAGTTAAGTAGAAAAACAAAATGTTTCACAGGTATAGCAGTCCGGAGTATGGGAAAAAGATGTTAAATAATACTCTTTAAAGTTACATGTCAAGCTTTCGGAATTACTTTATTCCTTCTTCTTATATATATATATATATATATATATATATATATATATATATATATATATATATATATATATATATATATATATATATATACAGGGTGTAACACGTACACCAACCACCGCCATTACTTTATTATTATAGTTACAAAAAAATACTATAGAACAAAGTTGTAGGGGACCAAAGAAGACATCCTTTCAGAGAAGAAAAAATTTTTTTTAAATCAGTGGTTCCCAAGTTACAACACAAAGTTATATTTTTTCAAATGGGATTCTACATATTTTTTATACCTATTCGATAGCATATTTTTTTCTGAATTCAACCATGTATTAGTTTTATATCCTTACATAATAAAAATATTGAAAAAAATGAGATTGAAATTTAAATAAATTTTTATTTTTAATATTATTGTACAGTAGGCCATGGATGAGAAACAAGAGTGTTAAATTTAAATTGAAAATTAATAATTGTTAATTACTCCTTATAAATAATGTTCTATTTGATTTCCATTATTTTCTAAGCACAATTCTATTCTATTTAAAACAGAAGAAGTAGCTTTTATTACAGTTTCTGGTGTCAAAGCAGCGCAAGCTTCTCTAACTCTGCCCATCAAATTTTGTTTCGTTGTCACTGGTTTTGAATATACTCTATCTTTAAGATATCCCCATAAAAAATCAAGGGATGTCAAGTCCGGGGCCCATTTGTTGCTATCCACCGACCTTGAAACATTTCGTCGAGCCGTTCGTACACTCGACGAGTATTGTGAGCCGGCGCTCCATCTTGTTGGAACCACATATTTTGTCTTTCATTCAAGTTTAAATCTTTCTTTCATCCATAGCCTACTGTACATTAATATTAAAAATAAAAATTTATTAAAATTTCAATCGCATTTTTTTCAATATTTTTATTATGTAAGGATATAAAACTAATACATGGTTGAATTCAGAAAAAAATATGCTATCGAATAGGCATAAAAAATATGTAGAATCCCATTTGAAAAAATATAACTTTGTGTTGTAACTTGAGAACCACTGGTTTAAAAAAATATTTTCTTCTCTGAAAGAATGTCCCCCTTGATCCCCTACAACTTTGTTCTATAGCATTTTTTTGTAACTATAATAATAAAGGTAATAATGGCAGTGGTCGGTGGTTACACCCTGTATATATATTATAAAGTATTTAAATGTAAATCTAAATGCTATCCAATTTTAATAATAACGAATACAAATGGATAAAAAATTACATGGACTTCCTCAATCTTTTTACTTTTTTTGACTGTACTAAAACATTTCTTTAAATTAGTTCCCATTTCTCAGATTAATCAATTTATATTAAAATATTTAGACAAAGAGTAAAGAATATATTAATAAGAATAACATGAAAACAAGTAAAAGTAAAACTACGTCACCCCGAAAATGAACTTATGGTCGTGCAAAACGGTTTGTATACAAACAAAGGAAAATATAGTGATTACTAACCTTCTCGGCTCGAGTTTTCCAAGCATGACTTTTGTGCGGCAGATTATTGTTGCTATATTTAGCTAAATATAACAAAAACAATTTAGAGCATGACTTTTGTACGTTAGATTAGGTTGTATAAAAACAATAACCTAACCTAACGCATAAAAGTTATGCTTCGAAAACTCGGGTCGAGAGGTTAGAACGTCTGTAATTACTATATTTTCCTGTTTGTATACAAAAACAAACCTTTTTGTCCGACCAAACTTCATTTATGAGTTGAGGTTGTACATTGACAGTTTCATCCAAATAAAAATGTTGTAATTCTATTTTGCGATGGCATATATAAACTTTTAATCCTTTTGCTGGGTAGAATTCATTTGTCAGTTCTTCTTCAAAAAAAAAAAAAATTCCTCATATTCCATTTTTATTTAGTCAAAATTCGTATCATTTCATCGTCCTACCATTGATTAAATAGTATGTATACATTGGCAATGCTATAGTCAAACCGCGTAACACATTTTTATTCTGTAAGAATGAGAGCCATCTGTGTGGCGGTTGTCTACTATACATGTGTTTAATTCGCAGCATGATAGAACTCGTCGGCGGGCGGGGCCTCAGGCGGAGCCAATTAATTTTATAATTAGAATTTGTTAAATTTATTTCGTCATTTCTTCAGAGAAATTTAATTTAATTATATATTTATTTTTAATACATACACATTACATATTCCATAACATTTTTAATATTTCTAATAAAATAAAAAATTCATTTATCATTGAATCGAGAAACAATTTAACATGAATTTACAGCGGTTATATTCATATATGTATTTGGAGGTTTGGACCACACTGCTTCACCAAATTAAAATGTTACTTTTAACATAAACCTATTATAAATAGCTATTCTTTGCGTCATTGAAACAGGATTCAATAGAATGGAACCCAGGTAGTTAAAATCACAAACGATCACTTGACACACAAAGTTATTAATGTTTAAATTTCGGAAATGATTATAAATCTAAGCAATCTTTTCCATATCTTTTTTGACCACCAATATATAATTAAAGAAAAAGTAATAATTGGAAAAAGGATTATATTTATTTAAAAACTATTGACCTAAAAATTTATTACACTTTTCAATAATTCTATAATTATTATTTGTTCTACAAAATATATATTTTTCTTTTACAAGATTTTCTTGAAATATCTGCAATCTCCATTTTAAAGTTTTAAAACAAAACAAACTGTAAAAATGTGAAATTTCAATTGTTAGCGGGAAGCGCTTCCAATATAACCGACAAAAATGCACCAAGTCATATTTTTGAAGTCGCATTTTTTTAAAATCACATTGTATACAATTACCTCAATAGAAAAAAAAATTATAAAAGATATGATTCATAAGGCTTGGTCACGTACGAGTCCAAGTTTAGAAAACGAACCACGAGGCGAGTTTGACAAAAGAAGAGATTTCCTTATGATACTTTTTTAAGTTTTATTTCTTTTTTACTTGATAAAATTGTAAGAATTATAAAATTTTACATTATGTATGTACCCATCTGTAAATCCATAAAAAAAACATATATACATAGTACAGTTGGAATTTGAAAATTTTCCAAAAAAGTAATTTGTCCAAAAATAAAATTAACGTATACCATTAGATATTTTATATGTATTTATTTGATAAAATAGCTTAATTTATTTAATGCATATATAGTACATTATAAAAGGGTAAAAAATTGAGAATACCTATACAAATATTTTTTTCGTAATTCACAAAATTCTTGAAGTTCATTTTTAGTGTCCGTAAACATAATAATTAATTAATTTATTTGTTATTCAAAAACAGTTACGTGATTAAATATCTAATTATTTTTTATTAACAATTTCGTGTCTCCGACTCCAACCGACTTCACGCGAATACATCCGAACATAATTACCGCCAGTCTTATCGAATGTTAGTACGGCCAAATAATAAAATTATTAAAGGTGGCAGCATAATACGTCGCTGTACAGTGCGCTACGTGAATGCCCATAAGGTTGCCAATCTATATACATTATTTAATCAATGGTCCTACTATATCTTGCATATGTGTATGAGATTGTGGATGTGTATTTGCGTCGATAATTGTATGTAATTGGACGGAAGGTATTAGTTGTACTTCGAAGGATTTTTTTTTTGGTAGGCGAAGTAAAAAGATTTGTATACATTCCTTTCCGAATTTAAATGCAGATGATTCGAAAATAATTTGTATTTTAATTGAGGAGCTCTTGGCAAAAACAATAGTCCAAATTTTAAAAATATGAATTATATACGATAACATCTACTTTCAACGCTCGCAAGAAGAGTATTTTAGTCACAAGTTGTTACATTTTAAAGTTTGAGCGTTTCTGCAAAAACGACCTATAAAAATGATTAGTTATTATGTAATTGCTCAATATTTATTTTTTTGTTACTTAATATCCTGAAAATAATTATCTAACATTTAAACAATAAACATTATCCTGAGTTAAATAAAAGGCGCTTTCCTGTTACATACGGGTGTAAGTACTACACAGCACTAATCTCCCCTATCGTGCCGTGTCCGAAAATTTTATCGCCGGTAAATTGATCCCGGAAAAATTATCAAAGAATATTGATCGCGGGGAAAATTGATCGCCTGGAAAATAAATCGCTAATATATTGATCTATTATATTTTTTTCTAAAAATAATATTATAAAAATCTAGGAGTATTGGTGAAAACGCGATGTTAATTAGTAAGCGAGATATAAGCATAATCCCGAGCTGCTTATGCTTCTCAAACAGTTAATTCTGAATATTTGCATTATCTGCATTAGGCATATATTTTCATTTATTTTTAATAAAACTTATTTCCCTTGTCAAATTAATTAGTAATGAACAAAGAAATTTTACATTAATAACCGATTAGAGGCGTAGGGCGTCCCCAGGGATACATTTAAAATAATTATGCATTTTTATTACAACAAAGTAATATTTCATCAAATGACAAACAAAAGTTACGCTTTGAAAACTCGGGCCGAGTATTATGCGTCACGTTAGGATATTGTTGTTATATTTAGACCAAAGTCAGGGTTGGAAAACTAGCAGAGTTTTGTCCGTTAGGTTAGATTATTGTTTATATATTTAGAGAAATATATTAATTATGTAGTAGAGTAGTAGTTAATTTTGTTGCCATTAATTTTTTTGACGACGAACTTCTGTTATATTAATTTAGTGATAAAGTTTCTTTGCGATGAATTTTCCACGAGGTGAATGTACCGGCGATTAATTTTCCTCGCGCTCAATTTGCCAAAGATAAATAATCCGGCGACCAATTTTTCTGGCGATCATTTTTTCTGGAGATGAATTTTCTCCGCGATGAACATTCCGTGATGAAGTTACCGCCATAAATTTACCGTGATCAATTTACACGCGATGAATTTTCCGGGAACCCTATCGTGCCCCTATCGACTTTCTTTTTAAATGGGGTTGAAGTAGACTACTTTTATTTTCTAGCCGGTTACCTCGTCCCTGTCCTCGCAAAACACCAAGAAAATTTTCGAGTGAACTTTTTGCATATTTTTACATTTTTTTAGATTGAAATTCTGTTATTTAGTTTTGACTTTTGTTTATTATCAAAATCATTCACTGACAGATAACAATCATCTTTCCTTTTGCTTCTTTTATTTTGTCCAGGGGATATACGGTTTAGTTCAGTTCAGTCTTTCAGTGTTACTCTTTTTGTGCATGTAAAAGGAAAGTGTACTAAGTTATAAAAGTCCTTAACAGTAAGGAAGCTTTTTTTTAATTATCTCAAATATTAAAAAAAACAGGTTGTTTTTGCCAAGAGTTCTACAATATGGAAGTAAGATTATTAATTGAACACAAGTTTATGTTATTATATGTCACTTTTACGAGAAATAACATTTATAATTTGTTGTTTTCTGTATTAGGAAATTTTTAAATAAGGAAAAGTTTTAAATATTTTAAACTATTATCTAATCAGGATATAATTCTTATCATTCTAGATTACATACTACATCAGATATGAGTTCACATTATGTTTATTGCATATTTGTTTACATGTTAAAACTAAAAAAAAAAATCACTTGCACACATCAAAGCACCACACCACTAACAAAATTATTAAAATTCAGTTCAATTTTCCCGACAATGTAATTGTTAATTAACGTGTTCATATTAATATAATAATTATTAACTAATTATTTTCCCGCATACAAATATTAGTACGTGTGCGCGTAATTTAAACGAAATGAAAATTCTACCTAGTTGAACGTAACCGTATGAGTAAGCGTACAAATCTGACAATGTGGCGGGAATATTGTATGCAGCTTCGTAATTCATGAACAAACACAGGGAGATAACGACTGGGACAGCGACGGAGGTAATTTTATTTCAAAAAGGGGGCAATTTAAAAATATGTAAATCGAATAAAGAGTTGCATGGCCGACTGTAGTAAATAACCAGTTGTGGTTTTGAAGATCCGAATTCTAATTCGGTTGCAGTCAATTTTATACTGCTACAATTTGTGATGTAGCCTATAAGTATATCAACTGTATCTACCATATAGTAAGCGATCTCTACAAAATAATTATTTATATAATATTTTTTAGTACAAAAACTAAAATAGTCATATTGAGTTATGTCTATGGTAACAAGTATGCGAAATTTATATTGATGTTAGAAGATATAATAGGTAAATAAATCATTTATATCATAAGATTTTTTTATCCATTACACTGAATATAATATTTTTAACGCTGATGTTTACTAATATACCTACTGGATGAAACAGAAATAAGTACATTAAATTTAACCAGTGATAGAACTCGACGAGAGCAATAATATTTCTTATTTTTTTCTAGTAAACCTTCTAGGTATTGTGTTAGAAATTTTCAAAAATTTGTAAAAACATTCGTATAGGTATATGTAATATTTTACACAAATTTTATTAAAATTTTGATTTAGTCACATTTAGATTTGGACGATGACTCAATTATAAATATTTCTAATTGAGTTATTCATATATTACATACTAAAATTTATACTCGTGGTTACAGTTAGTAGTTAGAAACGAATGCGTTGTAAATTATCATGGCTGATATGATAATAATGCAATGAGCTGCATCAATATTACTATTGAAATAAGTAACATTAATGCTCCAGGTATTACAGTAAGTAAAAGAATATCATACAAATATAAATTACTGTATCCATATCTCAGAGAAGTAAGTTATATGCATATAAGGACAACCGTAGATGAAACGCTTTCGAACTGTAGTGGTTTCCAACTTAAATACAAGTGTAATCACATATGGAATGTGGAGAATGCACCACATAGGTATTTTGAGGGCAAATTTAATAGAAAGCGCATAAACTAGTTCAGGAATGCAGCAAAGATATCGGCATAATTGAAACATTTAATATCAAATAATAGAAATATGCGAAAATGTATTTTTGAAAATATCCTGTTTTAAAATGTAAACATATTTAACTTCTATAAAAAAAAATCTTAAATTTTATAACGTTCTACCTGGTCATTTTAATTACCTCTAATATAAATTGCTTATTAATTTTGTTAGTAATTTCTAATTTATTTCCAATTTACTCATTAAAACAGCGACCAATTTTCAATTTGTGTAACATTTTAATAAACCTTTTTAAAAAACTCCATCTAAGTTTATGGCGTATTGAGTAACTTTTAAAAATAAATACAGAAGGAAGGAAGATGAGTTAGACCATGACGAAATTTTCGTCAAGAGACAATGCATGAACGTCTTACGGCTATATTTATCTGAGAATGTTATAAAGTTTATTTTCAGTAGCTATTCTAATAAATATTTTCAAACTGTTTTCATGGAACTCGCTTGGTTCTAACTTATAGGTAATTGACACAAATGCAAAACGATTTATGCTAAACAAACGTCGACGTTTGACTTCTGACGTCAAAGTATTGACTGAATTTTATAAGCTAGTTGAAGAATATAAATAACATTAAAAGTGATATGTACGCGCATAACATTTTCAACAATACGTTTTATACTTTTTATAACAATAGTTGAATGAAGTTTTTCGCGCCAAACAGATTTTTTCTTTTGTATTTTGTTTGCAAAGCCATGTATCTTTATTTGTGTGCAACTACATCTACACATGTTATTAGGTATTTTGATGTAATAGGGGGTTTCCAAGTTTTTTCATTTTTTAATATGTTAATCTGTACATAAAAATATGAAACCCGTATTTTGTATTTTCGCCGAAAAGTTTCTAATACGCCAGGAATAAATTATTGAAGTTTCATTAATGGCCAGTTGCACCAACTTAACTTAAATTTTAAGCATTCCTTAAATTGACAATATTGCATCGAAATGAAATGTCAAATGAATTATTATGCATTGCTGTCAAAATTTCGATTTGAATTTTTTTGTTTAACAACCTTCAAAATGGGTATTAAAAATAATTACTAAATAAATATTAATTCTAAACTCGGCAAAAAAGTAATGGGCCGAATTCAGCACTCCTATTTAGCCAAGTATTCGTCTCTAGCAACAATGGAAATAGCTTGCATCTTTTCCTTATTAATGTATTATTACATAAGTCTCTGTTTATTTTGTTATTTTTAGATAAGCTTCATTAGTTAAAGAAGAGTGCTGAATTCGGCCCAATGTGTTCAACAAGGCACTAAACACTGATTTAAAGTTACAGCAGATTCTGATGTAAATCTGGTATTTTAGTGCTTAGTTAAACAAATAACTATTTTTTTAATCAATTGATAGTCACTTTTAGTGATTCATTTTGTATATATGCTGAGCATTATTCATAAATGTTTTAATCAGCATTTCATAAATTTATCCCATTCATTTTCAAATCCAGCATGATTTTATAATAAAGAACAAAAGTGGTATGACATATATCGTCACCTTACTCTATTAAATATTAATAGAATTCGAGAAACACGGTATTAAAACTTCTGTGACGTTACCTGTGCGAAATAATACAGGCAACGAGAACGAAAGAGATCTCGTATTACTTTGTGCAGGTGACAGTTTTAGAGAAAAACTCATATTCGTGACGTTACATTATTTTTTCAAACATCAGGGGATCATAACTAGCTTATTTTCATCGGATATACCAATAGTCTTCGATTAGGCAAGTTCTTTTATTCATCGACAAATTCATCGGTGAAATTCATTGCAATTTTATAATCACGTCACCGATGGATATGTGATGGAACAGATGGTGAAAATAGGAACTACTTGATGAAAGGGTGCTGGAAGTTATACATATTGTAGGTTAGAGTAAGAATTGTCGCTGTCCCTAGAGAAGTTATGAAGGGCTTTTTATTGGGAAAATTACTAAATTGTTCCGATTCGGATTCATTTTCCAATAAAGAAAATTCTACTAATTCAAGTAGTAACAATTTAGAAACTATTAATAATTAAAAAAATATGAGATAATGGCAATGAAATCATTTCTACAACATTCATAATTCACGACTTTTCTTCTCTGACTACCGGCTAAAACGTCAACAAACTTGTGAACATAAGCTGAAAACTGTACCCCCACTATTAATCCATGAATTTCTTGCACGACGCATCGGTGAATAAGAGAAGTCGCCTTTTACTCATACTCAGAAGAAATTATACATACTTCTGACATTTGATTCTAATAAAATATTTTTAGACTACCCTAATATAGCTTATATACTCACTCAATACAGTTAAATATTATGATTCATTTTAGAGTTGCCAACAAGCAAAGTATTTTATCTACCTTAATTTTTCTTTGTCAGATTGATAAAAAGTTTCAATTTGCAGCACGAAAAATCAATTACACTGTATAATTTATTCTTTAATGGGTACTAATAGCTTTGTAAAACGAGCACTGTAGGGATTACTTTTATGGGATAAAAAGAAGCCAAATTTGTATTCTAGTAACTGATTACTCAATTTTTTTTTGTCTGACAATTCCATTCATTCATTTATAACAAAGAAATTCTCAAAATCCATTTCATAGTCATTTATAAATCATTTTAATATTTCAATGAAAAAAATCAATTCCATTTTCATTAGTTTATTTTCAATATAATTTGGAGGATGACATGCAAGATAAGTCTAATATATTTTTGTCGATTTATGATTATGTATATTCTACGCTCATGATGTTTATTGACTACATATAAATTGGTCATTTTATTATCGACAAAATAATAACACTTGATGGTATTTTATATTAAAAATCAATACTTCGTCAGGTATTAAACTATCATGGGAATTAAAATTGGACGAAATTTTGTCGACGTTGATAAAGATGTTCGCCCCAAATTCAACCCTTTTCAAACACTAATTTACATCACGATGTGGAGATTGAAATCAGGCAATACTTTCAGGAGGAGTTACAATTAATTACATTTAATTGAGGCATGTTTATTAGAATAAATAAAGGAACAGATGGAGTTATAATAAATACATGTATCATAAGGGTGTACTACCCATTTCTGAGAGTGTCAATCTCTGTTTTTATTCGCAAATTTAGGTAATAACGATATATCTGAACTGTACCTAGAGGGCATGTTTATTTTAAAGAGAATATGTTCTTCTTTTAGCTTCGATCTCTCCTTTTATTTCTTCATGCTGAAATATACATTTTTGATATAAAGATGCAAAATTTTTACAATCCAAATTTATTAACAATATGGTTAAATTTCACATTTTGTAAAAATAATTTCAACCCAATGGTATGTATTATATTTTTACCAATCCACAATAATAATTGAATAATTTCTATACTATACTGTTTTAAATCAATATATAGACGTACTATATATATATATATATATATATATATATATATATATAATATATATATATATATATATATATATATTTCATATAAATTTGAATTGTATTTGGTATTTTATTTAAATGCATTGTCAATAATTTATTAATAAGATGTACAGTCAATGTAATGTTTTTTTTTACATATATTATCAAATGTCTATCATTCTAAACTTTCACATGATATACAACAATGTAAATAAAATATATACGTTTTTTTTTTTTTTTGCTCTTGAAAATGATTTAAATTAGAACCAGAACTTTGAGGAATTGAAAAATTGTTTGTATTAAAATTCCCTGTCCAAAATCAGACTACTATTTTTCTAATACAATTACTGGACTACAAATATCACGACATTAAAGGTCAAGTTTGCGATCATAACAAAATATTCACCTTGATTTTTTCAAATTTAGCAGTTTAAGCATCATTCACACAAATGATGAACTCTAATAGTTTTTTTCATTTGTTTCTTAATAATTTTCAATTTTTTTCACCCCAAAAAATTAATAAATCATCTATTATTCATGTGTAAAACAAAATAATATAGACTTGTTATATATCGTTGAAAAGCATATAAAATAAGCAAAAAGATAAGACTATTTTCAACATAGGTTGCCATTTAAAAAATCATAAGTTTATGTTATATCTCGAGAATTATAAAATTTTCAAAAAATCTAATTACCCCATTTTATTTTACCTAAAAAACGGTACAAAACTTGTTAAAATAATATAATAACTACCATAATAAATAATTTATGAGATATTTTCAAAATGAGCGAAAAATTAGTTTTTGCCTGTAGCTCAGAAACAAAAGAAGATCGAAAATTCCTGTGGCGTGTAGTGTTGCCACAAGACCAAGACTGGTCTTGGTCTTGGTCTCGTCTCGTCTTGGTCTTGTCGAGACGAGACCATCATTTGGTCTCGACTAGAAAAGTCGAGACGAGACGAGACCAGCATCAAGTCTTGTCGAGAAAGTCTTGAAGTCTCGACAAGACTCTCGACTTCAGATCAAAGGTATTTTTTTAAACATATATATTCTAAAAGTGCTTCAAAAACTGAGAGTATTGCTGTAAATACTGTTTGAAAATTCGAATAAATAAGAAAGATATTAATTTTTCAAATTTTGTAATTTTCTACTTTCATAAAAATATAGTTAGTCATATATTTTTTTATATGTTATTTATTTGCCAAAAAATACACTTATTCCAAAAACTTAAGTAAATTATAATAAACTTATTTAGAATAATAATGGTATATTTAATAAAAACTGTAGGTAGTTACATAAACACAACTCTCTAACAAAAATAAAAATAAAACTTATTTGAAAAACATAAATAAATTATAATACACGTGCTTAAATTTTAATAATAACAGTTTTACGTTTTAACGAATTATAAATAGATTAACTTTCAAAAATCAGTCAGCTTTACTATAATCATAGAAACAGCTGATATATTCAAAAATTATAATTGACAGATTTCAGTGTCAAGTACAATTTACATAATGATTGTTCGTGTTATAATTTTATTGGATTTATAGAATTTTTTCCAAGGAACTTTCGGTATGGAATTTGTAAAAAATAGTATATGTTCGTGTTACAATTTTATTAAATATATAGAATATTTTCTGGGGAACTTTTGATGTGGGATTTGTACAAAATACATCAAATTGACGGAAGTTCTTGTGATAGCCACAACAGTTTTTTTATGTACTAAAACTTCTTTTACATGTTGTAGAAGGTAGAGTTAAAAATAAAATCAAGACATGGAGTAAAAAAGTATAGAATTTTTTGGAGATATCTAATAATTCTTCATATGGTATTTCTTTCTCAAGAGGTTTCTCTTTTTAATTTTTAATTCTTGTATCATCAGTTTATACTTTTTTTTATTACATGGTTTTATATTTTTAGGATGCAAAATTGTTAGATTGACTAAAGTATTGTATTCTGTAATATTTGGATTTGGGTTGGGCAAACCTACCTACTTTTATTACTAGCAGATGTCTAAAAGTGGTTGTTATTGTCTGGTAATATGCAGCATTTATAGCACAAGCCGTTGTAAAATTTATTGTTCTATTATTGGATTTTTACAAGAAAAGAAATGTGTTATTTTTTACCCAATTTTTTTTTTATATTATGTTATATTTGGGATTAGGAAAAACAGTTTGTTTTACACATTTGTGCATACAAAGTTTTAAGGAAATTGTTAAGAAGGGCTTGTACATTACGACTTTTATATTTACATTTCCTTTAAGGCATTAAGTCAACGTTGATTATTGTTTCAATTTTTTCATATGAATGAATTAGGTACTTATACAATGTATTTAATTTTCTCAGGGGGTTCAAGCGCAAACTTTTGAAATAAAGCAGAGGTTCTCAACCTGTGGTACGTGTACCAGGGGATACGTGAAAGGCTAATTTTGTTATCTGCCTATTTAACATTTATTTATTAAAATATAAAAAAATAGCGAAAGAAGTTACTTTTTAGGAGATTTTTGTCTACTTACTGCTTCATTTTAAACATATACATAACTGTTTAACTATTGCTAATAATTCTGTAGCTAAGGAATTGAAATTATATATTTTATGTTTAGTAATGAGAAACAACTCTCGATATATACGTATATTTTCATATTAATTATTTCAAGAGCTCAATTATCAAGTTGATGATATTCGTAGAAAACTTAATAATAAATATCTCAAATATTATTTGGAATATTTGAATCGCGATTGTACTCGTGTTCTTAGAATTTTATGTACTATTAGATGCGATTATACAAAAATTGTTTATGGAGGCAAAGTCGAGAGTCTTGTCGAGACTCGAGACGAGACGAGACTGACATCAAGTCTCGTCTCGACAAGACCAAGACGAGACCACTCTAGTCGAGACCAAGTCAAGACCAAGACAAGACCGACCCCAAGTCTCGTCTCGTCTCGACTTTCGGCAACACTAGTGGCGTGCAAACAATTTTGCTCCATCATTAATATTTCCCGAGATACCCTTAAAAAACATCGAAAATGAGACTCCTGTACAGTGGCGGATTTAACTTTCTAGGAGCCCGAGGCGTTGCACATTTTTGGGGCCCCACTAAAATAAATCAATTATGCATTTTGTTTCATTGTCACAATCATTGTTTTCACCCTACTAATTTAATAAATGTTGCATATTTGCTGTTTGCAACAAATGAACATAGATAACATTGTTAGAAAGCGAAAAATAAAATTTTCTGATAAAAAAATTGAATATCACCATTCAAAAGAGCTTAAAAATTGCAAACCAAAATCAATACTATTTTCTCGTACATAAATGTTATTTGCAAAAGCAATATCTAGTAATCCATGAATTTTTACGGATAAACGAAACACCGTAAATGGGACACCTTTTGTCTAATTTAACCTTTAACAGACTTCGTATCCCTTCTGGTTTAGTTATTCCTTGCTTATTGTTTATTCTTTTAAGAAATGAAAAGACCATTCTCCCTAGTTGCATTATAAAATCGTTTCAACATTTGGAAAAATCGATTGTAAATCATCAATTTTTATTTTATTATATAACATAAACTTGTATTTTCTTTTCGGGGCCCCCTAACTTACAGGGTGCGAGGCGGCCGCTTCCACCGCCTGTGCGTAAATCCGCCACTGTTGATATATAATGCGAATGTTTACCTTCCAGTAAGAAGCCACCTATTTGAATAAAAAACCGATGTTACTGTATGCATTTAATTTATATCTTTATCAGGGTAAGTTGGTAAGTAAGACCTAATACATATATTCATAAATACAAATTCATATACACATAAATATATGTTTAAACATGCAGTTTTACAAACATCGTACAAAAATTTATAAGAAATACATACACATAATGCTCGCTCTCAAAATCGACTCCATCCATTCTGAATTTGCATATGAATCTGTTAGATGTAAAATGTTACTTAGGCTAATGAAGGTAGAAGTGTATACTTTGTAAGAATAAATGCTATATGTCCGAGATTTCAAGTAATTGTTAACATAAAAATTAACCCACATTTATTTGAACACATTTTGTGGAAATGTGGAAAATATCTTGTTTCCCAATATTTTTCGATTTTAATAAAGTTTAAAACACAGATTCGTTGTTTTTGGGAATGTATTCTTTTTGTTTTCATTTTTAATATGAATTTTTCACTTTATACTTACATTTTGAATTTCTGACAACCCTACTCAAAGCTATCGCGGATATCACTTTTGAATAATAAATTTTTCCTCTCATAGATATATTTTGATAGCTGACGTGAACTGGTCATATCGCGTTAGTAAATGTCGGAGGAAAAAGTTATTTTTGGTTTTTGACATTGTTCATAATTATCAGTCACTGTAAATTACAGAGATTACTCAACTAGAATTTTTCACAATGCAGAGAAAAATTGAAATTTTTATCAACAGACATTTGAAAATGTGCACCGAGTGCTGAATAACAAGTAGTTAAGGCATTTTATACAATTAAAAAGGAAGTTCATTAACTAGAATTGTTAACTAATAGGCAAAAATTTCCAAGAAGCAGTTAAATTTATTAGAAATTCTTTAATCCTTTGTCATAGAATATCCTACTTAAATTTAAATATTACAAAGAGATATTGCAGCATATAATTTAACTATACCGTCACAAAGTAAAATTAAAACTTTTTACATGATTATACAGTGTGTCCCATTTAGAGGTGCCACCATTGGGATCTCGAGAACTATAAGAGATACGATGTCGGTTAAATGGAACTTTTTGTGCACCTTTGGGAGGTCATCTCCGATGTGCTTTTGTTTTTCCAAAAATTCTCATAGGACACTAGATAATGACGAAAAACTAAATATTGTTGATTTTTTCTTTCTCAAATAACTTCTAAACTATTAGTAATTGAGAAAAACGTTTCAAATATAAAAGATAGATATTTTTATTAACTAACCAGTGGCGTACGAAATAAATTTTCATATCCGTAAATTTTCGAGATATAACACAAACTTATATTTTTTTAAATGGAACCCATATCTGATTTTAGTCTCAAAAAAATCAATATTTTTTTCTCTTTTCAATGGTGTAAGGGTTATTATGTTTTATATTTATTTTGATCCTAAAATTTAATTTTTCTCTTTATTTTCCTGAATTTTCTAATTATTTTCCAGAAAAACATTATTATTTTTATTAATTATATTGTATTTGATCAAAATTATTTGTTTTATGCCTTTATTACTTAATATTTTCATTCTAGACTCATAATTACAAATTACACTATGATGTGCCAAGGGCGACCTGATACAAAATATAAAAATTAATTTGATACGAATTTTGAGCAAATATTTTTAAGGAAATAAATTATTTAAATACAAAGAGTATTTCCAAATAGAAATCTACCAATATTTTCAAAATAATTGTAAATTTAATACAAAATAAGGAAAAAATAATCATTTTTGAAGGAAAAACAAATATAAAACATAATAACCCTTACATCGTTGAAAACAGATCAAATATTTTTTTTTTTGAGACTAAAATCAGATATGGGTTCCATTTAAAAAAATATAAGTTTGTGTTATATATCAAAAATTTACAGATATAAAAATTTATTTCGTACGCCACTGGTTAGTTAATAAAAATATCTATCTTTTATATTTGAAACTTTTTTCTCAATTATTAATAGTTTAGAAGTTATTTGAAAAAGAAAAAATCAACAATATTCAGTTTTTCGTCATTATCTAGTGCCCTATGAGAATTTTTGAAAAAATAAAAGCACATCTGAGATGGCCTTCCAAAGGCGCATAAAAAGTTCAATTTAACCAACATCGTATCTCTTACAGTTCTCGAGATCCCAATGGTGGCACCTCTAAATGGGACATACTGTACATATATGTCAACTCCGGAAGATGACCCAAATAGGAGTGAAGTAGCAAATTTGAAGAATTTTAACTAAATACAAATAGTATTACAATAAACATGTCAGTCTCAATGAAAATGAAATTCACATATATTTAAAAAGTTTTATCTGATATTTTCTTCAGCTAATTTCAACATTCAACGTTGGTTAACTTATCTTGTTACCTCATAAATTCAAAATATTAAATTTATTGAGCTGTTCTTATATGTATTTGTTCATATTATAATAGTGCAATAATTACTTTTCATTTTTAGTTTCATTATTTCAATTTTAATAGCTTAAAATAAAAAACAGCCAATGTCATCTGTGACATGCAATGTAAATTAAATGGGAAGAAATCTGGTAATCAAACCTATGACGTCCAACCAATCACAACGCGTTATGAAATTTGAATATTTTAGGTGATTTTATTGACTCATTTTTACAAAAACGACAGAACGTATTGTTTTTATTTATTGAGATAGCACAGTAAATATTTTAAAAATTATTATTTTTTGTAGTTTTTAGAGGAAATTAAAATTTATGTATTGACCCTATTGGGGGCCCCACTGTTATGCATATAAATCCGTTGCTGCCTCAAAGTCCTCGAGCTCTCAAATCTGTCGTAGAGAGAGCTCTAAAGGGGTTTGTTAGTTTGAGAATTCTGGAAAATATTATTATTTTTCGATTCATGCGTTTAGAGAATTTACTAATTAATTTATATTGACATTTTCAATTCTGTTATTTGAAAATTGAAAATTTTCAAGTTTTCAGTTACAAATCGGTCAAAATCGAACTCGGGTCATCCAAATCAAAATCTATTATAGCCACAAGGCTAATAATTTGTCAAATATGAGTACACATAAAATTATCCGTCGATAGTTTTATTTTTCAACCAGTAAATTACATTAAATATATTTTGAATTATAAAACAAATTAACTTCGCGTTTCCAAATAATAATAACAATAACAATAATAATAACAATAATAATAATAATAATAATAATAATAATAATAATAATAATAATAATAATAATATGTAATAAGTAAGTCGTATTTATTTAGTATTATAAAATAAAAAAGCAGGTTGGCATTCCCAGAAATAATATATATTATTTATTACTACTACATAAATTAAATTAAATTTATAGGTATATACTTTAAAATAAAAAAAAAACATAGTTTCACCAATTTTTCTGCAAACTATGCTCCAATGAATATTTTATTGTTTCCTGCAATATCCGTACCCTTAATTGTATAAAAAATACACAGAATTTATGTTGATTAATATTTTAAAAGGCTTCGTGCCCGAGGTAAAGTTTTGTACACGATCCTGCGGTAAAATTATCTATCTTCACACGGCCGCACAAAAGGTCAAGCCAGAAGCTGGCCCTTTTATTTAATAATTTAGTATTACCTTGGTTACTTGTTGTTTTAGTTATTTCACATATTTATGTCAATTTTTCCCCTGAAGAAGGCACCAGTTTATGGTGCCGAAACGTTATTTTAATAATAAATAAATACAGAACTTAAACTAAAAAAAGGTAGTATTATTCCAATTTAGTATTTGTCTTTCGTATATTTAATTACTAGATATATTTTTCAGCAATTCAACAATTAATTTATAAAATGATCTACAGTGTATTAAATTAAAAAATAATTAATTAATTAAAAAAAATCTATTCAGAAACCAAATAACACCAGTCAGAACAAAGTAGGTAATCTCTTCATTGTAAAATAAAATAATCCCATCCTCTATCGCGTACCCATTTCAATTCGGTTTCTTTTAATCTCGCTGAGTTGTTTTGAATGAACTGAAAACCAGTGGCCTGTACGTTCGTATGAAGGGCAGGGACACAGTTACCACAGCACACAAGCAGGCAAGCAGCAACACGCAACAGCGATGCAGGGCGCTTGCGTCTACATGTCACTACACGAGATTGCAGGTCGTTCCCCTGGTGGCCGCCGCGTGCATTACACACGTGCTGCCTTGGTTAGAGCAAGCACAGGAAGAAGGAAAATGTAAAATGACGAAAGATGCAGCAAATATGTATATGTATCTAAAGTTATTTGAAACAAACTTAGTACTTGAATTTGATTAAACATCAAAGTCTTCAACTTCCTTTTAGAATTACGAATACGAAGTAATTTTAACTTATTTGTACCCATCATATAATTATTAGACATGATACAAGATTCGACAATTAGAATAAAATCTGTTGTGGCTAGCACAATACCTCTCGTCATTTCCAACAAATGAAAAAATCAATTACAGATCATTATTTGTTTATTTTGATTATATATCTATTAATTATATTCTAAGAATTATTTTCAGTATATTTTTTCGGATTAGTTAATTTATTTTTTATCGGTGTTGTAACTGGCTTTAACACGATTCCAAAAATGTGGAAAATATGTTCTCTAAAGCATAGAAATTAGGAAAAAGAGCAAAAATAATGAAAATAATGATAAAATAAACATATCATGATCTATAATTGATTTTATTATTTGTTTCTTTACAAATTTCAATTTTTTTCACACCCAAAAAATTAATATGTATATTTACATATATATATATATATATATATATATATATATATATATATAATAGAATTTATTTTAACATCCAACATATGGTCAATCACTTACATGGTTACTTTGGTACATTTGGTTTGGTTCTCATATAGAAACTTTTGGCGTCTAAAAAACTGTTTTCTATGTTATAGCCCTATGACCCGTTTTAAAATTTACACCCTGTATATATATATATATACCGGGTGTAGAATTGAAATATGTAATATAGGGAATACAATGTTATTTTTTTAATGTGGCGATTGCTGCTTCCCTAATTAAATTAGAGCAAAAGTGTAAATACAAAAAATGTTCAGAATTAAAAACTACACAAAACAATTAACAACACGATGCTCAATTGTTTTTTATGCTCGTGTGAGAAGCAAATGAAAAATAGCTTTTATTAAAAAAATTACAGATTGAGAGTGCCGTGGATATCAGTGAAACAAAATTATTTTTGTTATAAACTTTGACAGTTATTGAAAAAATAAAGTCAAATTATAATTTTGCTGAAATTAGTTCTTGTAAACGGTTTCAAAAATGGAAATATTTTCTAAGAACGATAAAATCTTATTTGTAAAATGGTACTACGCCGGAAATTCGCTGAATCAAGTGCGAAATTTATTTAGTGCCTTTAATCCTGCTAAACCTATCCCATCTACTATGACCATTAGAAGAGTTGTGAAACAGTTTGAAGAAACGGGTAGTGTATTAAAACTTTGTAAAAACTGTAAATTTCAAAACCATAATCAAAATGTTGAAGATAATAAAGAAAATGAAAATAAATTGAATGTATTGCTGTGTATTGATGAAGACCCAAATTATAGTGTCGGAGTATAGGTAGGCAATTAAATGTACATTACACAACTGTACATAAAATACTAAAAAATGAAAAATTTTATTCTTATAAGTATTCAAAACATCAAGAAATTTATGAAGAAGACAAAATGAACAGAAATGATTTCTGTGAAATAATGATGGAGAAAGCTAATTTAGATAGAAATTTTTTTAAAAATATTTGTTTTTCTGACGATTCCTTTTTCTTGAATGGTGAAACTAATACGCAAAATTTGAGATATTGGAGTAAAGAAAATTCTCGTTTGATGGTTGCTACTCACACACAGAATCCCGAAAAAGTAAATGTTTGGCATGCTGGCATTTTTAAATAAAAAATAATTGGTCCATTTTTCATTGAGGGATCTCTAAATGCAAATAAATATTTGAATTTATTGCAAAACTCTATTGGTCCAGAACTGGAATCCATTGCTGATGAAAACAATACTGTCTGGTTTCAACAAGATGGTTGTCCGGCTCATAGTAGTGCTGAGATAAAAATGTATTTAGAACAATGTTTTTTTGATACATGGATAGGTCGAGGTGGACCAGTGAATTGACCAGCGAGATCACCTGATTTAGCTCCAAATGATTTTTTTTATGGCCCTATTTGAAAGAAAAAGTTTATAGGCAACATCATTCTAACAAAAACTCTTTAAAGAATGCCATAGGACAAGAATGTGACAAAATAACAACGCGACAAATAGCTGCAGTTCGTAGGGAATTTTTTAACAGATTAGGCCATTGTTTGGCTGTAAATAGAGATCTGTTCGAACATTTTTTATAATCAACATTTTGTGTTTTTTTTTTCTTTAAAATTAATCATCAAATAAGTTAACGAGTTCCCAAGTATAATTTATTATTAATTGTAATTAATTTTGGTTATTTCTTAATACATACTTGTCAATTTAATTAATTTTTCTTCTATTTTATTTTTTATTTTTCAGCCACAGCATTCTCAATCTGTAATGTTTTTAATAAAAGCTATTTTTCATTTGCTTCTCACACGGGTATAAAAAACAATTGAGCATCGTGTTACTAATTGTTATTTGTAGTTTTTAATTATAAAAATTTTTTAGTTACACTTTTGCTCTAATTTAATTAGGGAAGCAGCAATCGCAACATTAATAAAATTGCATTGTATTCCCTATTTTACATATTTCAATTCTACACCCGGTATATATATATGCGTTTTTTTTTATGAATCCAATACCTCTCTTACCGAGAGGTAGCGAGGATGAACAAGTATGAACCCAGAAATCAGTTAACTTATGTTACACATTCAGCAATAAATTCTAAGCCAGTATTTGATCCGAATGATTCGGGTTCTCTACCATGAATGACAAATCACCAATCACCCAACAGCGGATTATTATTATTATTATTATTATTATTATTATTATTATTATTATTATTATTATTATTATTTAATACTTTCATTATTTATAGAATTAATAAAGCAATTTAATACTCGTAACTAAATTACTCATAAACAAAGATAATTATTATTTAATATAAGTATTTTTTAGGTAGTATCTCTGGTGTCGGTAACGGCGCCCGATTAAGCTGCCCGTATAGGGTTTTTTCACCGCCCTGATTCTGTTATTTATGATTTGTTATTTAAAAAAATGGGGTCCCGTGGCCGCGTGCCTTAGTGTCTGATCGCGAACCTGGGGAACCGGGTTCGATCCCGACAGACGCCAAATATTTCCAATTTTAAATGGCACAAAAGTGACCTCTGTGCTGCACTCTCCACACCAGCTATGAGTGCTCGTGTGGTGACGCCTGGCAAGCGCTCACACGGTAAAATATATCGTCATCATTACCGATGTCTACATGTGTTGTAGATACTGGCACACCCAGAAATGGGTAATATGCCGTGATGATATATTTATTTATTTACAAAAATTGGCCCGAGTTTTCCAAGCGCGACTTTTGTGCGTTAGGTTATTGTTGTTATTTTTGAAATATATAAGTTAATTTCTGATCCCGATTTCAGTTATGACGACTAATTTGTGATGAAAGAAATGGTATACTTGGCCTGGGTTTTCTAAGCGTGATTTTTGTGTGTTAGATTAGGTTATTAACGTTATTTTTAAAGAAATATACAAATTAAATAAGTCGACAGCGGAGGCACACCACCTATTTTTTAATATGTACCTACTTAACAACATAGAAATATTTTTTGTAATCTTTGGTAAATTAATTTACTTGATCATAGTAATAATTACCTAATTGTAAATTCTACAATTTTAATTAATGTATGAAGAAAATTTATGCATTTATTTAATAATATTATTCCTAACCAATTTAAAGTTAGCAATGTGTGTTAGGGTATCGGTCCTGATTTGATTGGCCCGAGTTCGATTTCAAGCGATATCAAACTTAAAAATTATTTCCAATTTTCAAATAGCACAATAGGGTTGTGGTGTTCTATCTTCACAACAGCTTTAAAAGCCAGTGAAGTGACGCTTGATAAGTACCTCAACGGTTCAGTATGATCATTACTGAACTCTGTGAATAGAAACAGATTTGTACACCCAAAAATGGGTAATAAGTCGAGAAGATGTATTTTTAATTATTTTGTTTTTTCACCTGACGGAATATTTTAACAAAAACCAATATAATTCGATCCGAAAATTGGACTAGTGACTAAATTAAAATTCTGTCTCATCACCTTTCAAGAATGAAATTTCCATCTGAAATTGAGAATATTTATATAGGTAAATATGCGAATATTAATATTTTTATCTGAAATTAAGGAAGCGCGACAACGCCGGTCAAGTCCATTCTTTTGTAATTATAATTATAAGTATTTTGTTATTATGTAAGGGGACAAGAACAACACCGAACTAGCGTCAAGCTGGTGTACAAGCTTTGACCACGAAAACGAACAACAGTGCGTCGTCATTCAATCAAACACAACAACAATAACCTCATATAATGCACAAAAATTACTCTTGGAAAACTCGGGGTGAGTTTTGTTGCGTTAGGTAAGGTTATTGTTGTTGTGCCAAAGTGTCAAATGTACACACCACAACATTATAAACGCACGCGCACGTCGGCACCTAAATCGAATATGTTTGTTTGACCGGACGTGATATGTTTAACATTGATATAGGTATAAGAATAATGTTACATATGGTAAGTTTACCCATATAAATTTTCAATTAGATATCCTTCTGTGGACACCTGGTACATGCTTATTTCATTTAGAATGTCGATCATCATTATTTTCTGATTTGTGCAAATTACGTTCTAATCAACACTTCAAATCTTTCATTCGCTTCTAAAAAGGTAAAACGCTTTCAAAGAATTTATGGGAGGAATAAAACCTATCACTTGCTAAATAATTGTCGCATATCAATGCAGCATTTATCCTCGTCAGGGTGCTATTGATTCGAGGGCGATTTTTTTATGATGTTTTTTTCGTGAAATAAACGTAGAGTCTCCTTTCCCTGACTAATGATCTCGTTTGTATGCGTAGCAAGGGACGGGAAAATCATTTGTAGCGCACTAACATAGCATTACAAATGCATTAATAGCAATCATTCGATGAACTCTTGCTGGAATATACTATGTATGGAAAATAAACGCATTATAGCGTATTATTGCCGGCTATTGTGAGGGAACAATAAGAAAATGGATATATACAAAATTTATGGCATGGCAATAGAAAAAGAATATTTTGAAGAAAATATTTTTCAGATTTTTATCCACTATATCTAAAGATAAATTGGGTAAATATTTTATTATATTTATTTAGAACATATCTTACTAACCACGTAAATATAAAAATACATGTAAATCAATAATAGCCACGCCTGATTTTAATTATTAAAATAATTTCGAACAAGGGTTTATCTGTCAGCATGCATTTAAACAATTTTTAAGAATTTGAAAAAAGTTATCGGTATTCATCTTGTTACCTATAAACAACACATTTCACAGCCTAAAAAAATTTTCACGAAAGGTAGATATTTTGTCACTTTAAATATTTTAATTTTTTAAACGCAATTCCATATAATTTTTCAATAATGAGAAAATTAGAGTTATATTAGATTATAGTTCTGAAGAATAAAAAAATAGCTGAAAATTGGGACTATGAGATAATATAATAAAAGCTTATGTACCAAGGTATTTTACATTAATGCCATATTAAAAATATTATACAAAAAGTTTCTTCGAGTTTAATAAAAAAGTTTCTTTATCAAGAAGACGATATAAATTATTTCATTTTGAATATCACATTAATAATTAATGGGACGTACATTTTAAGATAGTTCCATTGCCGACAGATAATCCGACTTTATGTAAATTATATACAATTGTGTATTACCAATTGAATTTTAATGTAGATTTCTAACATTTTATGTCGATTATTTTCCATTATTTTTGAATTACGATAACGACTTTTCTTTATTAGAAAAAGCTTACTAATAATAATAATAATATTTTAAATACAGAATTCCATTTTAAACATGCTGAATTTTCCTCGAAATTCATTTAACTGACGTTCAACTGATCTTACAATATTAAAATAGTAAAAAATTACCGTTTTAGGATTTTCTCCATTTATTTCGATATAAAAACCTTGCTAGTTCTACCTTCAATTCCATGAGGACAATTACGTATATTGAAGCAAGCTTTTAGAAAATTGGTTTGAAATATACAAACAGTTTTAGAATATCTTAGTTAAAATTTTACCCGTGTGGCAGTGCCGACTTAAGAAATTTTACCGCCAGGGGCTTACTTTAAAAAACTGGCATTCTTGAAAAAGAAAAAAAAATTATAAAAGGTATACAGGTGTTTCTTTTAAAACACCCAATGCTTTTTAGGGCGAACTAATGACTTTAGAGAAATAAGTTATATACAAAAAATGATCAAGAATAAAGGACTAATGTATCAGTAATAACAAACCGACAATGGGGTATTCCACTCAATTTTTTTTATTATTTTAAATAAAACTTCATTCAGTTTTGAAGCAGTTCATAGTATTAAAAAATCTTAATTGTTCCTAGTTTAAGAGTATTTTATTTTCGAGAAATCAGTGTAACGTCACATTTCCTCTATACTTGTATTTATCACACACACTGCTCTGAGTACGCTACGAGAGAAAGATAGCAATTGTATGACGTCAATTTTCCCTTTTAGCATATGTGAAATATCTCGTAAAGCAATTATTTAAAAAATGTTTTCATTGTTTTAACTATTATTTTTTTGAGCCATACTTTATGTTAAATTGAATTTTTTTATTTTTTTTGTTATGGTGGAATACCCCATTAAACCAATGGTTCTAAAACGATAGAATAAATTTATATTTTTATTAAATGGTACACACTATAACTTTTTAGTGAAATGTAATATACTCATTGCAAGAACCTTGAGTTCCGTGAGGTGACATCATTATAAAACAGCATATTGGGATACGCAGAAAGAGTAAAAGTTGTTATGACATATGTATTTATATAGGCTGGTGTATCGAAAGACGCATCATATTAACGTTAATATTAATTTTGAAATGTTGATATTAACTCTTATAATTATTTTTTTGCAACACAATTAAATAGTTTTTTTGTACAGAAAGGAAATCTGCATCTATTGATATCCTAAATCATAATTTTCGGTACAGGAAAAATAGAGGAAGAGATAATGTTGGTATTAATAAAACAAATTTTATCTAATTATTAACGTCAAACACAAAATATCATAATGTCAAATAAAAAGAGTAGCTGTCAGTGTGCGAAGTCGTTTATTATTCTATTGCATCACTGATTTGACTAATATATTAACAATTAATTTTCTTCGATGTTGCATGTTCTGGATAATAAAAAAATATGAATCAATTTTTTTTTCTCTTCAAAAACTATGTAACTGTTTGGCTGAAAAATAATTGGGATATACTATTTTAACATTTTAAATGCACCACCCTGTATCCTGTATGTACATTTATTTTATTTAAATATTCACACAGAACAATATTTCGTTCTCAAATAAATATTACAAAATACAATATTAAAAATTAGCATTTTAGCAAGTCAAAAAAATTTAATGAAGCCAGTGTCATAGAAATGAAATTTTAGAGAGATCAATTATTTAGTAATCTAGTGGACAAGAATAAATTATTTGGTAGCATTGTGGCCTATGTACTAGCCCTGCGCCGAAAGAATTGGCCTATATATTTATTATATTTTTTCGGTTCGATCCTGACCAACGCCCAAAACTTTTTCGAATTTTAATTTGCACAAAAGGGCCCCTGTGATTAAATTTCTACGCTAGCAATGAGTGCTCGCCAGGTACATCTAGTACACGCCCCTACGGTAATTACGAATATGTCATCATCATTACCGATATCTGCGTACAAAGCAGATTGGCACACCCAGCAATGGATAATATGTCGGAGTGACATTTCTTTTTTTTTATTTAATTTATTGTTTACATTTATTCAATTATTATTCCTAAACTTATTGTTGTATTATTAGAAGTAATTTATTACTGAAATATAAACGCTTTATTATCATTAATAAATGTGCCTTGCAAATTAAGATAAATTTTTTGGCGTAAGGCCCGTATATCACTTTTCTGTTTGTGTTTCTCTCCTCTAAAAATTATAACTCCCTAACATCTCACCTACTTACTATTAGGAAGACAGCACATTTTAAGTAGGTACGTGAGGAATTTTGAACTACAGTAAAGTAACTAAGACAATAAGACAAAGAACAAGAAGAAATTTTCTTAATGTAACTTGGCTAAAGTTGCAAGATACAGCCTGAGTTAAGATGGTAATGGAGTACAACATAAAACTGAATGGACTTTATGTTTGCGTGTGTGGAAACTTTAGAAAAAATAATGAGCCGCAAGGCAGCAAAAATGAGAAGCATTAAGTCGTTACATGAAATTTTCTCCACAATGAGAAATTTTCTTCGTTATTTTCATATAAAAAAATAATTAAGTTCAAACGAGAAATACGAGCATTAGTTTAATAATATGCTAATTAATATAAAATTATATGAATAATATTTAAATAAAATGGGAGTGCATGGTTGAGTAAGTAATATTGATCGATTAATGTAGTTCTGTTGTGACGTCCCGAGTTCAAATTCGTTCGAAGTCAAATATTTGAAACATGAACGGAAGAGTTTGAAGGCATTCGGCAGAACATTTTGACTAAATAAAATTTGTAAATAAAACACTTTGTGTTGCACAGAAAATTAAGTGCATTGGATAGTGAATCCAGTTATCGGATACCACTGATAACAGATATCCATCCAGTTTATTTAGTGACCGGAGAGCTGAAAATACGCCGATCGGATTTTTGAGGAAAAATATTAAATTTGCAAGTGATAACTTTCGCTCTGGGTTCGTGTTCATATTTTATATTTGTGGGATGATGTTTCTATTATAGGAACTCGTAGTGATATTTGAAGTAATGTGTAACATATTCTTCCTGAATTTGCTCAATATAAGACAGTCAACTCAACTAATTTTACTAAAAGAGATTCCATACACACAAATTGGTATTTCCTATTTATAAAATTATTTTTTATACGATAATATTCAGGTATTTGCGGTACACGAGGGGTATATTCGTAGATTATTTCCTAGGAAAAATTGCACTTGTGCGTATACCCGGGTATACGCACAAGTGCAAATATTCAGATATTCGATTGCCATTGGTCGAAATTCCAAAAATACCGTAACGTGATTGGTTCAAATTTATCGAGTGAAATCTTTTATTTTATTAATTATCATCGTGTGTAAAATTTTCTATTTTTTTTTTCTAGGGCTGATTTTAATAAATAAGAAAAATAATTATAGAAAATTTAATTATTACCTTATTAAGAAATACTTAAAAAAAATTATAAGTTGTGGTTTTATTCCAAGACTAGATCTTTCTAATAACGTTAATTGAGCAATTGAAGATATTATTAACACAATCCGTTAAAGTTTATAATGTATTTACGAGTAGTTTAATTTAAATAAAAAATATTTTACAAAGACAGGGCCTGTAACAAATAATATAATAAATGGAAATGTAAGAAAAACATGGCCCCTTCTTTACATTTAGCGATTCAATACTAGCACAATGGTAGTTCTTTTGTGTCAAAAAAATCAGAATATTTCTACGAATCATTCCAACTTCAGAGCTTGGAAAGGTTTGGTAGGAAGACCTATGTGGGGATAAATTCAAAATTTTACTAGCCGACTGTCGCACGCGCCTTTTTGTCACATTTGTAACGTAATGTTTAGATTAGATTATGTTGTGCTTAAAACAATTACCCTCTTTACGTTTTTAAGGATCATAATGGAAGACAACAATAAAAAATTGTTGTTATTTAATATAAGGGGTAATGTATTTATAGATAATCATAATTTTGTAATCTAATCTTTTCAATATGTAATATGTAATATGCTATATTTGCATAACATTTTGAAGATCCATAAACCATATAACACATAACAAGTTACCTTTAGTTTTTAACTAACAATACCACATAATTTCTGTTCTATTTATTATTACTTGACAGTTATTTGCTGCGGAGCGTTCTATTGCTTTAAGAATTTTCGTAAGAATATTTGTAACACCGAGACCATTTATTCATTTCTTATGTCTGACAATTTTGGAAATTTATAAAATAGAGATTTTCGAAATGATAATAATTATTATAACGTCCGTCTTTTTAAAATATATGAGGATAACTACGGTACTGATAAAAAATATAAATATCTGTCAAATGTCAAATAATTTGACAGATACCAAGTATATTTTATTCAAATAAACTTACTAAACTTACTATACGGTTAACTATAAGTAAGTCGATAGTAGAATAAAAACGTCTATAATAAATAAAAATATAAATATCATACTTTTATGACTATTTTTCACCGTATTTTACCTACTATGTATTTCGTTAAATAGATATAAAGAATAATAAACTTACTTTGATTTCTGAAATCCACCAATAATATTCAAAAACACCATGGTTTTAAAAATAACTAGTTTTATAAACAGAATATAACACGGCTAAAAGTAACGTAACACTGACAATTTATCTGTATCCAAGGATTTATGATATCTTGTTAGGGGAAAACGGAAAACATGTCAAAAATGAAATTCCTAAATCGGAAATGAAACTTTTCCTTATTAGGGAACCTCTGTAACATAATTTATTCTGATTATTTACGAAACTGTCTATCTGCAGGATAAAAAGTTAAAAAAAACTATTATTTAACGTGTTAATAAACATTTTTAATTTTTTTTTTGTAACCTTTTTGTTGGTAACCGTTGCTATCATTTATATTTTCTTTGAAACCTACCTTTTAAAAATTTTCAAAACTTTTCAAATACATTATTTTTTTATAATTAAATAACTTTCTGTACTTTTTTACTAAAAAATATAATATTTTCTATCAAATATGCTCAAGTAAAGGAGGAATAAATATATTGTAAATAAGATATGACATTTTTAAATGTTATCTAGAACTAATAAAATACGCTGACAGAATATTTAATTTTGTTAAATTAAATATACAAGAGACCATTTAATGACTTTATTAATGCTTTCTAAACCATGTTTCTCGAAAAGTAATTTAAAGTTCACATAACTTTATATTAGTATACAGGGAATATGAGCATACAGTTCAAAAGTAGATTAATAAAGTATTAAACAGCCACCAGTCCTAAATGCATACTAGATTAATAATAAATTTACAATTAACCAGTTCAAATATTTAAATATTGTAATTTTGTTTCTCTTTTAATATATATGTTGCTTTAAGGTTTTTCGTCTTTCAGTAGAAAATACAAATTGAATTTATTTTTATTAATTTTAATTCATTTATATAACACATTTTAATGGCCATATTTTAGGTGCACAATATAGAAAAAAAGTGAAGAAGAAATTCATGCACAGTGACGTCATGCAACACCTAGTCACATACCCTTTATAGAGGGGCGATGCTTCCGTTGGTGGCATGGTTGAAGCAGGTCCAGGAGTGGTGGGGGTAGGCGGCACCCCCGCGTTGGTCATTGCCAGAGCTTTATAGCGCGCTTGTTCTGTAGTGGGGAGTACAATGTCCACACTTCTCGACCTCAGCGCTACATTCGGACTTACAGGAACTTCTAAACTCACACCAGAATGCTGTAACTCTTCGGTTTTACCACTAGAAGAAACCTTCGAGAAGCAGGAATCTACCGAAGCTGCTCTGTCTCGTTTCAAGTCAGGTACTTGTAAGTAAATATCACGGACTATCAATCCATGAACTGTTGTGACGGCTGTTGCGCTTCCATCAGATAAGACACCGTCTGATGTAACATCAGAAGGTGCTTCTGATGTTCCTCCATCAGATATATTTTCCAAGGAGTTGCCGCTTGGTTCACCGAAAAACGCTTCTTGTCTTTGGATACTCCGACGTCGTTCTCGAGTTTGAGGAGAGGTAACAACGACGCCATTTTCATCAAGGATTGGTAAAGTGGGTAAAGGGGGATGTTCGATTATTGTAGGGGTGGGAGGAGGTGAATCAGGCGGACAAGGTAATGTAGGGGATAATGTAACAGTAATGCAGCACTCTGGCATGATAACGTCGTCATCAAAGGTCAAGGAAGGAGTAGTAGGAGGAGGTGGTAAGGATTCATCATCATCTTCATGTTCTTGTTCGCTTGAAGATGTGTCACTACTGAAGCTGAAGGATCGGCCATCGGACGACTGCGCTGGTTCACTGTCCGAGGAAGTTTGACGTCGGTTGTACTCCTCAAGACATACGCAATGTACGCATACTGGCGACCTGGAACCGGAGGATCTTCGTCGTTGGAAGCGCCTAGGCACTTCCAGGTATGTGACAGACTCATCACTGCCTCCAGAGTCAACGGACTTGGACCTCTGGCTATTGAACTGTGGTACGCGGAGGAGACCGCCTAGGAGGCCGGGCTCTGAGATGGAGCCTGGTTGATGCGTGCGCTGAGCCTCCAACTGGATCTCGTCGAAGGACGCGCTGCGCACCTGCTTGGGCACCTCCAGGCTGCTCTGCGTCTTCATCTCGGCGCCGGTGGGGGTGCGCGACCGCTTGAACGTGGTGCGCAGGCGCTGCATGCTGGCTAGGCCATGACCCCGCCCGAGCCGTCGCTTCGCCCCTGCCCCAGCGCATCCACTCAACACTCACTGGACTGTAAGGACAATCACATCAGGTCATGGAGAACCCATAATAATGTAACCAACAACAATCAGTACCATTCATTCCACATGTTACCAGTATGCGTTATTTTCACTTTATTATTTCTTAATCCCACGGAACTTCCAAAGATATTATTGCGCTAGTAGTACATACATTGACACGAAGTGAAACACACCGTCTCTCTTTTTTATAACCATTGCGCATCCATTGGCGCATCCCTGGAAGTTCCACGAGATGATAAATGAACTACACCCGCTTATCCACATAATTTCATATATCCTGGTACAATAATAGGATTTACCTTGATTTTTTAATTTTTACCTCTAGCTAAGAGAGGTATTGGAATCATGCTAAAATCATATATCCAGATTTTATTGAATAAGCACGTTTCAAGGTCGCTAGAATCCGATTTTAACATTTTTACAATGTCTGTGTGTGTGTGTGTGTGTGTGTGTGTGTGTGTGTGTGTGTGTGTGTGTATGTGTGTGTATGTGTATGTGTGTGTATGGCTGGATGTTGGAGGGACGATTCCTCAAAAACTATAAGATATAAGACCTGTTTAACTATGAATTCCTCAATCTGACATTCCTGAAGAGCTGAAAAGGTTTTGGCAACAAATAAACAACCGAAAGTAGTAGTTTTTAAAAAAAATTCTTCCAAATATTATTTTTTGAAAATTTTTGATATTACTAATTTTTAAGAACAAAATTCTACATCTGATACATTTAAATTTTTTATTATATCTTCTATAAATATATAGAATATCGGGATATAACAAGTCGAGTAGGCGAAACTACATAATTTGAAAATAACAGATTTCAGTGTCAAAAATCAACAGTTTTAGTGGCATTTTGATAGCTTTTTCTGGGAAGTACATTTAATCTTTCTTATTGTTTTATTAATTAAATATTTGAAATTATAGGTAAAATGCATATATCCATCAGAAATACCGCCAATCTGGTTAATGAATTGGAAGAATCTGTGACATTTAGGAACTTCCTCATATATGTGTGCAGAAGACATGTTAAATACACTAAAAAACAATATTTGGGTAAAGTTCTGTAATATTTTGTTATAAAACGACGGTTCGATAGCAAAGTGCAATACAATACTTATACATATAGCCTAATATGGAAATGGCGAGAGGTCTTGTGCTGGCCACAACAGATTTTTTTGGTGAGTTTCAAAAATAATTTTAAAAGCTTAATTAATGAATGTAAAATTGGAAAATAGTCAGACATGCAGTCATATATAAATTATTTATTTCCTGGCCGACGTTTCGACTTTAACAAAAGTCTTCTTCATGGCTAGAAATAGTCAAATATGTAAATTAGCAAGTGGATCCCCTATACGACCCATTGGAAATGCCCAGGTGAAATTAAATCCAATGGGTCGTATAGGGGATCCACTTGCTAATTTACATATTTGACTATTTCTAGCCCTGAAGAAGACTTTTGTTAAAGTCGAAACGTCGGCCAGGAAATAAATAATTTATATATGACTGCATGTCTGATTATTTTCCAATTGTACATTCTGAAATCAGTCGATCATCGTAATCAACCATTAATTAATGAAGTTTTTTTAGGTTAAGTTACGACCTGAAATGGTTTTAACGGACAAATGCCACAAATTTATTGTCGAAGCGTATTTGTATTCTAAAACATGAAGAGAAGAGTTAATTTATGTTTACAAGTTAACGGGCAACATTTCGAACAGTTATTGTAAATTGTTTTATTATTTTTAGATTATATTGTTGAATTTAGTAAAATTACAAAAATAAAAATTCTTTATAATAAAAACTCGCACGTCCATACTTAGATTTGCTTCCTAGAAGTGTAGTTTTGATGCCTTTGAGGAAATCACTAACAAAGTAACAACCATCAGTCGGGTGATTATACGAATGTTAGTGACGGCAGTGTCACTAATTTGAATGAAAATTTTGAATTTAATAATTATGGCTATATAGATATAAAACATATGGGAATTTTTAATTAATTTTTATTTATTTATATGCAAAAATCGTATGTAATTTGTATTAATAAAAAAGCTGTATTTAGGATTCTTCTCTATGCCTTTACATATTTCTTACAATGCAGCAGGAAATTTTGTTACTTGTGTATTTTAATTTGTGCGCAAATTTTAATAATATTGCGATTTGGTTTTTCAGCATTTTGATTGAAAAGGGTCCAATCTTTATATTGTTTAGTTTTATTAATAACAGTTACCGACCCTGGTGTTGTAGTGGGCAACGTGTCTGGCTCACGACCCAAGGGTTCCGTTCGAATCCCGGATAAGGTATGGCTGTTACTTGTGTGCGTCTTTTTCATCTTACCCCAATCAATGCAACGAAGAAACTATAAAACTTATATTAAAATGTACGAAATCTGTTTCATCCCCATGCTTTCACCGCTTATATACAATAATGTAATAAAAAGCGAGTAATAATAATAAAAAAATACTTAATATATATATATATATATATATATATATATATATATATATATATATATATATATATATATATATATATATATATACATATACAGTGTGTCCCATTTAGAGGTGCCACCATTGGGATCTCGAGAACTATAAGAGATACGATGTCGGTTAAATGGAACTTTTTGTGCGCCTTTGGGAGGACATCTCAGATGTGCTTTTGTTTCTCCAAAAATTCTTATAGGGCACTAGATAATGACGAAAAACTGATTATGGTTGCTTTTTTCTTTTTCAAATAACTTCTAAACTATTGGTAGGTAATTGAGAAAAACGTTTCAAATATAAAAGATAGATATTTTTATTAAGTAACCAGTGGCGTACGAAACAAATTTTTATATCCGTAAATTTTCGAGATATAATACAAACTTATATTTTTTTAAATGGAACCCATATCTGATTTTAGTCTCAAAAAATGAACTATTTTTTTCTCTTTTCAATGTTGTAAGAGTTATTATGTTTTATATTTGTTTTGCCTTCAAAATTATTATTTTTTTCCTTATTTTGTATTAAATTTACAATTATTTTGAAAATACTGGTAGATTTCTATTTAGAAATACTCTTTGTATTTAAATAATTTATTTCGTTAGAAAAATTTGCTCAAAACTCGTATCAAATTAATTTTTATAATATTTTGTATCAGGTCGCCCTTGGCACATTATAGTGTAATTTGTAATTATGAGTCTAGAATAAAAATATTAAGTAATAAAGGCATAAAATAAATTATATCGATCAAATACAATATAATTAATAAAAATAATATATTTTTTTTTTGAGAAATAATAAGAAAATTCACAAAAATAAAGAAAAAAATAAAATTTTAGGAGCAAAACAAATATAAAACATAATAACCCTTACATCATTGAAAAGAGAAAAAAATAATTATTTTTTTGAGACTAAAATAAGATATTGGTTCCATTTAAAAAAATATAAGTTTGTGTTATATCTCGAAAATTTACGGATATAAAAATTTATTTCGTATGCCACTGGTTAGTTAATAAAAATATCTATCTTTTATATTTGAAACTTTTTTTCTCAATTATTAATAGTTTAGAAGTTATTTGAAAAAGAAAAAATCAACAATATTCAGTTTTTCGTCATTATCTAGTGCCCTATGAGAATTTTTGGAAAAACAAAAGCACATCTGAGATGTCTTCCCAAAGGCGCACAGAAAGTTCCATTTCACCGTCATCGTATCTCTTATAGTTCTCAAGATCCCAATGGTGGCACTTCTAAATGGGACACACTGTATATATATATATATATATATATATATGTCACATTCTGCGCCCTATTGAACAAACTTGTTACATTCCTGTTTTTTTCAGGATGGCCAAACGATTCATAATAAATATAATATCTGGAAAGCGATTAGAGATGTCAACTTTAATTTTATGGCTTTTCTTTCGCAAAGGTTCAAGCTACGTAGGTATTAATAAAGGTTGAGAGAATATTCCAAACTTTTGATATAGGTTGAATACTTCAAACTTTAAGTCTAATGCTCCCATACCCCAATTAATAGAATAACCCTAATTTGCATGTATTATTTAGATTATTATTAGTAATATTTAGAAAATCTTGTTAATTGTTTACGTGTATCTTGTAATCTAATTCACCCTCTTTCTAATTCTGTCACACATAATTCTTGTGACAAACCGTAAGGTCCTCGAGAATAAATTGTGTGTTACAAAGTGGGAGATGAAAGAGGAGAGTGCGGTCACTTACTCATACACGGCACTCTAGTCAGTAACCACCAGCCAGTAGCAGCGGTCCAGATCACGGGACAGCTGACCGACGGCAAGGGCTTGACCTTAACCCTTAACCCTACCCTGTCCGCGATACTTCAAAGCAGGACAGGCATGGAGAGAAATAATCAGTATACGGTGTATTAAACCTTTATGAAACCAATAAGCAGTAAATAATAACAAAGAATGTATTTAGTAGGTATGTTAGATTCTGACAGCCATATTCATAGTAAAATAGAAAAGCCAGGTCTAAACACGAGTTTAATAGTTCAGGTTTAGTCTAAGACCAAAATGCCCTATTCATAGTAAAATTTGTGCCAAGTTTAAATCTGGGTTAAAAAGATCTAGATTAAACTCATCGATCTACTAGGACTTGGTCTTTTTCGATATCCGCCATGCGCAGTAGCACAGTTTGTGACAGTTGTCAGATGATAATTATTTGTTTTTAAACCAATCTACAAAATTAAACTTGTATGCAGTTGGCATTTAAATTTAAATAATTGTTATAATTTGAAGGTCCATAAGAGAAATACAGAAAAATGCGTAATATTTCTTTTTAGTGTGATATATTCAGACTTACAATGAGTAAGCGAGAATCTAATTGGACATAAAATGAAAAGTATCTGCTTTTGGAGCAAGTGAAAATCCATGCAAAGGTTATGAAAAATTAAACTGTAAATGGTGCAGCCAATTTCAAAAAAAGAAGAAGCTTAGAAAAGTATATTTCATATATATATTTGCGGCTTACGGTTTGGCAAGGAACAAAAAGGAAATAAAGGAACAATGAAAAATAATGACGATGACAGCAAAGTAACTACAAAAGCAGTAACATCAACCCCAAATAATTAAATTTTATTAGTTATAATCTTTCATACAGCATGTATTTTATTTATGAATGATGTTTGCCTGCTATTTTAATAAACTTTGTTAATTAAAATGTTTCTATATAGTTCCGTCTAAATATATTTCTTGTGTCATTATTCTGTCTTTCGTCGTTTTGTTCTTCATTATCCGGTTCATAGGAATCTCCGCTACTTACATCATCTATAAAGAAATAATATAATATTAATAAAGTTATTTTACTTCCCAATAATAAATATACCGTCTCTATCATCCAATGTTTCACAGCTATATTGTGAAGAACTGCCAATACAATACAAGCTAACTTTAGCTGTTTCTAAAGACATCTCCATTCTAATTAAAAAGCATCTAAATTTATTTTTCCATTGGCCGAATTATCGTTCTACAACGTTTCTGGTTCTGATGTGTGCTTCGTCGTATCGTTGTTCCGCATCTGTAGTAAAGCGAAGATCTGGAATAAGCATAAAACTCCGATGATGGATATCCATTGTCTCCTATGAGGATTCCATTGATTTCACTAGATTAACATAATTTAATATTAGAATTTCGTTTACATAAATGTCTGCCTGTTGTATAATGTACCTAAAATCGTGGCTTCAAGTTGCAATGATTCCATAGTCTTGAATCTTATGCACTGCCCCTCCATCGTGCAACAATATCCCAGATCTTGGCATTTAAGTCACAAACAACCTACAACCAAGTAATAACTGTTACACAGGGTATTAATTAAAAAGCGGGCCATAGGCGTCTAACATGGGAAACTTATTATTTTCTTTTTACGTAATGTAATATATTTTCGTGATAAAATTAGACAATTACCCATGTATATATTTTTCTAAATTCAGTTTCGTCATATTTTTCGATGGGATTAATGTGTTGAAGATATATCTTTTGCTTCCCTCTGCTTTCAATTACATCCTGAATTCTGATCACATAATCTGAAAAATAAATTAAAAATCATTAATATAAATATATTAGTTATATAGGTAGATATATATTAATCAATAAAATAAATATCTACTTACATTTACTTCTATAATAATATTTTCAAATATAACCTCACTGGCTTTCTTCTTGTTGACAATTGAACATCTGCATTTAAACCAGCGTAAAACTAGGGGTCTGCCAGGTCTAAATATCAGACCGTATTTAAACCAGCACTACCGTTAGTCCAGTTCTATGAATAAGAGAAAAGCCGAATCTAAACTACTATGCCTATAGACCAGGTTTAAACCGGCATATTTTTACTATGAATACGGCTGTGAAGGAGTACAGTACCCATCAAGAAAATGCATTTTATTTAATTTTCCTGACTTCTTAATTTCTCTAAATTTGAGTACCAATAAATATACAATAGGCATTTTCGTAAAGTCGATCAGATTACTTTGAGGCGTTCGTAAACACTCGTGGCCTCGTGTCTCAGAATCTGACCGATGACAAAGGAAATATTTCGAATTTTAAATGGTACAAAAGTGACCCCTATGATGCACTTTCCACGTCAGTAATGTGTGCCCGGGTGGTGATTCCTGGTAAAAGTCCACACATCATTACCGAAATCTGTATACAAAGCAGTTTGGCATACCCAACACTGGGTAATATTGATGACATATTTTTTATTATTATTATTTTTATTTATAGTAAACTCACTCCGTTCAGTCAGACCAAATGATCCGATCCTTTATTTTTTTTAACCCAGATCCATGTGTAGGGTGTGCATCGGAACGCATATTTATTTTCACGTTTCTGAATATAAACTTTGCAGCACTATGGCAAGATCTAACGAAATTGTGGCAGCTTCATTTTATGTTCTCTGTATGGGTTATTTGAAATAAATAAATGACCACATATAATCATTTTATAGGACTCTAAACGTAAAAACAACAATTTCTGATCGAAATAATCTAACCAACAATTATATTTTACTTGTATCGTAAAAAAAATATGTATGACACCAGAAACAACTTTTTTCCATTATGAACAAACCAAGCTTCTTCTAAAACGTCAAATTTAAACGTTAAAATCATTCCTGAGTCGTTCGTAAATAAGTTAGGTTCTTTGATAATCGGATGAATCTGATATATATATATATATATATATATATATATATATATATATATATATATATATATATATATATATATATATATATATATATATATATGAAAACGAAATAATTATAACTGCTGAAAAGATCAGGCCGCAAAAACACTGTTCGATTGATACATGAGTATTACTATTACTATTAGAGTTATGAGTTTATTATTATTTAATGTTTAATACAATATTTCATATGTTTTTTTAAAAATAATAATTAATTAAAAGTTTATCAACCGAAATATTTTAAATAGAAATTGATACATTTATATACATATAGTTCTGGAGAAATTTATTGGGATGAAACGCAACTTCAAAGAATGTTTACATGAAATTTTTATTTATTTATTTATTTTTCGATGTCTGGAATCGATCCTTAAAGTAATAGCCAATTATTTAATGACACCCTATACAGAACTTCTCGAGTGTAAATTGTTTATTTACTATTTACTCAATACACTAACTTCTGAACCCGCATAATATATATAAATTTACGTCACGTGTCGTAAATTTCCCAGCAATATATGTTTCTGACTGTTGTATTCCTTTTCAGATGGATAAGAGCAGGGTTTGAAACCGTATACTAAAAGCAATGTTTAGCCTTCAGGTAAATTTTCGCCGTTGACCCTGTCCGTATATTTTCTATCTCTCTTATTCTTTTATTCTCTCTCTCACTTACAGGAATATTTCATTTCCTTCAACAACAGGGTGAGTTGCAGGTTTACCGGAAAGATTTTCAACTGTTTTGTAGCGTAGGTTTCTGCTGAGATATTTTTAGCGCATTGTTTTGAAATCTTTTGTGTATAAACGATTGTATGACGGGGTGTTTTAATTCACACTTACAGATGATTATTTTGAAATTAAATGATGCCCTAGAAATATTAAGTGTTGCGTTTTAATCAAGGAAATAGACTTTATGGTAGAAGCTGTTTGCACTTGATAAAATATGGTAGAATAATTAAATAATGAAAAAAAATCGGTTTGTTTAATAAAATTAAAGAAATTCTTTATTGCACAATTTCGGAAGTTATACCATCATCAGAAGAACAATTACAGAAAACATTACATCGGTGATTTATATCTTATCTCTCAATGTAAAATTTGGGGATAACTGTTCGTTCATTAGGGGTGTATGACTAAAAATGGCTTTTATAATTTCGTAAGTTTCTAGATGAAGCAATCTATATACAGTAAAATTTTTGAAAGGAGTCTGATCAAGGCCATCTACGAATTGTGTCTATGAATTAAGATTTTGTGCAGTCAAATTTAGTAGTGTCTTTTACATAGTTTTTATGAGGGTGAATAATATCTTGTGTACCTTATAAAAACTATGTAAACGACACTACTAAATTTGACAACATAAAATCTTAATTCATAGATGCAATTCGTAGATGGCCTTGATCGGACTTCTTTCAAAAATTTGACTGTAAATTGTTTTCTAAATGTAAAATAGATAGAGTTCAATTTCAATTTTTACCTCCCGCTACCCTTGGTAAGGGAGGTATAGGGATCGTGCTAAAAATCACATATCGAGATTTTAGTAAATGACCACGTTTTAAGGTCCCTAGAATCCAATTTTAACATTTTCACGATGATGTCTGTATGTGTGTTTGTGTATATGTGTAGGGATTTTGTCTTCGCTCTAACTCAAATATTATCATTCAGAAAATTCTGAAACCTTGTATTTGTATCCTATTTTAATATGAAAAGAAGTTATTAGATTTTGGTGTAAATCGGATAATCGGAAATGGCACTTTACCTGAAGCTCATAATGGTTTTTCTTCAAAATATACCATTAAATGCCATTTTTTCGCATTTTATGTCTTATGATAATTAAAGATTATTGAATTTTCTACAGGAACACATTAATACTTTTTCTATATATTTTACAGATAAATTTAAATATATTTTTTTATTAGTCGCGAAGTCTAAGATAAACACAATTCCTTTGTTACACAGTTCATATTTCAAATTATTGTAACTGACAGTAAATGTCACTGTCAAAAAACTAATCACTTCAAATTAATAACAGTGACATTTTAAAAAGAAAATAGTAAATAAAGGAATAGTTTTCTGCATGGAACAGTTTGCAGCGTTAGTAAATACGTAGGTATGTATTTAAATTAATAAAAATCAAATAGCGAGAGGTTTTGGCCACATCAGATTTTTTTTTTAAACTATTCATGTGTACTTTAAAATGTGTGTGAAAATTTCTTTAGTCTGACCTATAAGTACATATAAAATTGCAGTTATTACACAGAATTAGCGTAAGGATCCGATGAAACAATTTTATTATTTACTCATAACGTGCATTCACATAAGCAAGTGGTTTTAAGTTTTGGTTTTACGTTTTAGACTATCTCAACATAGCGTTCACATAATAAGATTTTAAATAGTTTTAGTAACTATTGCAATCAATATGAAGGTTATCTGATATTGAAATATATTAATTGTATACATATTAACTGTGTTGATGGAACGCTTTACTGTTGCGACTGTCACCATTTTATTTTCTACTGACGATTCATTTTGTATATTGTTAACTTGCTGGTAAAGAGAGTTAAAATATATGTTAAGAGTTAATAATTTTTGTTAAAATATTAGTTTGTTACTGCATTCACGTAATATACGTTTGGCATAAGTGTTGTCTGAAATCACTCAATAGGAGGTGTTGAATAGCAATGCAGCTGTTAAGTTGTTGTTCAATATAGTGCAAGTTTAGCATAAAAATGCAATATTTCATTTGTTTCATTTCAGATACTAGTACAGTCCACTGAAGTACTTTGCGACATAACAATATAGCTCTATTTCTTTTAATTATTCTATGCGTGTTGCTATTGGTTCATTCTTAACATAATTTTATACGTAAACTAAAGTCTGAAGTTTGCAAACTTTAGTTTTAAATTGGGAAGTGTGAATGCTCTCATACTATAAAAAACTAATTGCTTATGTGAATGCACCTATAGGTTCTTTAAATTATTTGTCATAAAAGCCAAAATTACTATTTAGTTTCTAAAGTTCGTAAGCAATCTTTTCTCTAGTGTGATGGATGTATTTTAGTTATTTAAGTGTTAAGGGCAGTAAGTACTTCCTACCGGTTGAGGATGATACATCCGATACCAATAGAAGAGCACTTACTGACCGCGATGCTTATTACTTTTTTTGCACGATCGATGCACAAAATTAAAAAAATCTGATGTGGCCGACACAATACCTCCCACTATATATTTTTTATTTCTTTAATACATACCTACATATTTACTAATGCTGCAAACTATATTGAGTTCCTTTGCCATATAACTATTGCTTTATTTAATAATTTTCAAATTTATCTGTAATATATATATAAAGATACAGAAAAAAGTGATTAGGATATTTTATAAGGCATAGAGGGGGACACATTTTGGCATAAACTTTAATATCTTAAATCCAGTGGTACTCAAACTATAGGGCAATATTATATTTAATGGCTTTATATATATTTTATTAACTCAATAAATAGAGAATTTTGTTCTGAATTCAACGATATAATAATATCGTAATCTTACATTGCGAAAAATTTGATAAAAATTAATTCAAAGTTAATATTTCATTTCTACTTTATCTAAGTAATCTGAGCAAACATTCAATCAATGAAACAAAATAAAATTTATTTCAGTTTTATTACATGCAAGTAAGCTACGATTTTGGCAATAAATTCAACTTTTAAAATATTTTTTTTGTTTTATTGATCGAATGTTTGCTCAGATTACTTAGATACAGTAGAAATGAAATACTAATTTTGAATTAATTTTTATCAAATTTTTCGCAATGTAAGGGTATGATATTATTATATCGTTGAATTCAGAACAAAATTCTCTATTTAATGAGTTAATAAAATATATATATAATGCCATTTAAAAAAAATATAATGTTGCCCTATAGTTTGAGTACCACTGAATTTATGATAATAAGTTTATGCTAAAATGTGTCCCCCTCTATCCCTTACAAAATATTCTAATCACTTTTTTCTGTATCTTTTCACATACACAAATAAACGGCATCGTTCGATTATCTTATATATATATATATATATATATATATATATATATATATATATATATATATATATATATAGATGTGGGAGTACTCGCGACTGGTCGAGTAGTTAAGAAAACAAATTTTAAAGCGGGATTACAGTCAAATGGAATTCAGTGGGCAGAAAAATATTTGACACTCTTTTTAATAAAAGTCAAGCTTTCGGTTTATTTGAAACCTTCCTCAGGACTCTAAAATGTATTAAATAATGTGTTGTACAAAAATTTTGACAATTGTAGTAAAGTACTTACATCAGTTTGAGATTTTCACGTAAGATTTCAAAAGTTACCATAATAAACGAATTTTCATATCAATTTTATATTTTATCATATTGACAATGTTAAGCTGATTTAAATTTACTACCCGACTTAGATCCTATGTTTTCATCTCTGGTTAAACCGTCTGTTAACTGTCAATTAAAACGAGAAATCTCGCATAGAAAAATTGACATGTATAAATGGCAATTTATGCTATAATTACGATCCCATATTTATTGTTGTAACTGACATGTAAATAGACAGTTTAATCAGAGTTGAAAAACCCCCTAGCGTTTATTTCTAACATATTTTCTGTCACAATTTTGACATCAGCAATATCGATTTCTACCCTCCCAGTGGTGAAAAAAAAAAAACATAATTGTGCTTCTTACTTCTCGTCAAATAACACTCTCAGAATTACAAGATGCACTTTATCCTAATTACATAATTATGGGACAAGCTGACTTGTGTGGTTGCACCACTCTCTTGTAAAAAACGTTTCATGCATGTATTTGCGCACTATACATTTTTTACAATCGATTAAACAAAAAAAAATAATATAAGAGAATAGTGGTAGTAATAAATGCGCTGTAGTCACATTCGGTTTTAAGTTAATGTATTTGATATCAATGAAACTGTTCTATTTTTTAATCGTTTATTAAGACATTCATAATAAACAAGAAAGCAAAATATTAAGTTCAAATTTTGCTTACTTATGGGTGTTGCATTTTTTATGGCGACCATTGTATTTGTAAAGGGCCGGTTTTTCAATCGCTTGTTAATGAGTTTGTTAGCTACCTAACAGATTAAATTTATCCATCAGATGAACCCCATGGTGATGAAAATGCGTTTTTCAATACGAGTTTATCTATTCGGTAAGTAACAGTCCACACATTTCGTTTCCAATGTGATTGACAGTTGCAGTTGTTGGCAGTACTGAATCTGTGACGTTCAAGCAAATTTTGTTTTAGTTTGTGGTAAGAATTCATGAACTGGAAACTGAAAAAAAAAACTATTTAACTACTGACTGTCAAATTATTGTGGATTTTATTTTATTACACACACATATATATATATATATATATATATATATATATATATATATATATATATATCTTTCGGGCTTCAAGCATCAAACAGTTGTGATTGTGTACTGACATTTTGCCAACAAATATATACATTATGTTGTGTTCCTTTAAAATACTTGCAATATACTATCTCGTTGGTCATTAATTAGCAAAAGTAGTGAATATCAATATTTTATAGCAGCATTGGTTCATGCCTTCCTGGCAATTCTCAATTTCGAAGTAATCTGTACAACATAACGTTATACATTTTATTTTTATCAGTACACAATATATTTATAATTATTAAGCACAAGGCGTGAGAAGTACTCTGCCACAGTCATTGGTATACAAGAGATTTTTATAACATGTTTATACCATTGGAAAATCAGTACTCTTTAAATACATAGTCATATTTTTTGCTAAATTTGAATCTTTTAAAAAATTCATCGTCACTCAACGTCTCGTTAACGAGATCTGATCGATGTCTTTCAATGGGTAGTCTTCGATACACTACCATTACATCAATAAACAAAATCCACAATTTTTTTCTTGTCCTTGTCTTTACTTTTAAAAAACACATTTACATACGTCTCTACTATTTTCAACTGATATTATTTAACTGTCAATGTCAATATGGCAGAAATTAAGCAAGTGTTACGTTAACCTCTTGTTTACCTCAGACTTATCCTGTTGGTAACGCTAGCCAGTACATTGAAAAACCGGCCCTAAGAAATATATAGACAGTATTAATTAACGTATCCTCTTTGGCTGTAACTTTACTTTAAAGAGCATCGCAAAACCGCAATGCAAAAATGTCTCATTTTTCCGTCATATTTTTAATTAAAATTACTTTGAAGTTTAACATGGAAGCATCTGCAAGTGTTATAATAATTATTTGCTGCAACATTCTCAGTTTCCTAATTAACCTCATTCCGGCTAGGCCAGACTACATCTGTGCGCGTTTAGCTGGAATGAAGTTAATAAATGATTCCCCGGGGAACTATGAGTGTTATATCTCGGGCTTTGAATCCTGTTGGACTAGAATCAATAGACATCTTAACTTTTTCCTGATTTCATCAAGCCAGAATCAGTTTTTATCACTGTGTCGCGCCCTCCGGAAAAAACTTTGCCCTTCGTCCATTACATCATCTAAAGTTAACTTCTTCTGATGAGGTAATCTTACAGCTGACAAGTTGTAAATAACTTTTTGAGTAGATTTTGTTTGATTTCATCATGACATTAACGCCTCTAATCAAGATACGATTAGGGCAATCTTCCACATAATTTTTTAAAGTATATTATTAATAGGTATCGTGTTCACAATAATAATAAGTAAGCATGTTATTTATTTGAGAATATGGAAGAACTGATTTAATAGACAAAGTCTTATCATTATGTTTGTAATTTATTTTTCTTCATTTAAGACATTTTTTATGAAATACAGAAAAAGTTTCAGAATGATACTATTTTGTTTTAGGTCAGTGGTGGTCCTCTTATTTTAGACCCTATTAAATATCGGAAATGACAGCATAATGTCTAAAACTCAGGAGGAAACAAATATACATATTATGAATGTATAACTCAAAAGGAATCAAGTACGATTGTCAAAATTTGTAGACTCTAAATTCTAAATCATAACGAACTGGATATAATTATGTTATTATAACGGCTAGGAATTAAAAGGGAAAAACCCACTCACCCGTACCAAATGGAATACGGGTCGGAGTTGATTTTTCACCCATAAGACCCGTAAGAACCATATTAGCCGTAAGAACAGGATTACCCGTAAGAACTGTATGGGTCATAAGACTTGTCGTTACATGTAAAGCGTAGATTGGGTATATTATTGCATTTAAATAAATATTTAAATTATTCATAATGGTGTCTCTCTTACAAATCGAGTTATTTTTCTGCTATTATTGTACAATTCACTAACAAAACTTTTTTTCGCGATCGCCCAGAAAATGAGCTCTTTCTGATCACTATTTAGACCGGAAAGTCCTACTTTGCCGAGCTAGCTCGGAAAGTTGTCTATAAGGGATCGGAAAGTACTTTACCGATCCCGGGACCGGTAAAGCTAAATGTTTCCATGGAGATCAGTTGTTTATTTATTTCTTATTTGCTCGCAGTAAAAAAATAAAATAATACTTTTTTATTCTTTTTTCATGATCGCAAAAAAAATTGTACCCAACATGACCTGAAAGTGTCTATACTGGGCTCACAAGCTTCCAAAGCTCGCCTACTGCTCGCTCTGGAATATGCTTGCTCACCCAGTAAAGTATCACTTTCAGGTCTTGTTACGTAAATTACTATTAAAACTAATTGTATTATATCACATGTTTAATCAAATAAATCAACAACGATATGAGGAGTTGAAAACGGGCTAATACTTCTTACGGGTTTTACGAGTAATACGGTTCTTATGGGTCAATAATAAACTTTCGCGCATAGCAAACTTTCATATGAAAGAGTTTGGTAAAGTACCATAATTAATATACCGCTCTTTTCATTTATTTCATCCTGTGTCAAATTCCAATACTTTACGTCAACAGTTTCAGTCCGGGAAAACACGAAAAACGGCCGGTAAAGTGTTGCTATTGAAAACATAAAATGAAATTAATAATATAATTGTTTTTGATACCTTTCACCAGACTTTTCTTATAATTTCCGGAGGATTTGCATTAGAGTTCATTTTGACACACCAAATTATTTCAGCGAAATCAACAAATTAAACAATTGTCAAACAGCCGTTGCTAATCAAGTTCCGACAATGTAACTAGATTTGGAGTATTTGTTAAATTATTTTGAAATTAATTTCAATGTTTTTTTAAAACGGAATTTGACACACGATGAAATAAAATACATAACGATATTTGTCTGTGAACTCCTTTTTACAGTACTCGTTTCGAGTTTCAAGACTCGGCTCCTTCATCCCCTCGTCTTTAAACATCTCACTCGCACTGTAAAATATGATTTCCCGAACTTATAACGTTAATTACTATTGTCAGATATCTTATTCGCATCCGTCGGCATTTTTTTTTCAGTTAAGCATCATTTATTCTGACGCGTCTGGAAGTTTTTTAGACGCAAATAATATAAATGTAGAAGATTAACAATAACCAGAACGAATGAAAGAGCATTAATGGCGATGATGCAATTGTTTTGTGCTTGTCTGTTTATAAATAAATAAGCAACACCACAACGGTTTGTAGGAAACTACAAAGAGCGCTGGTTCTATTTTATTTATTTAGTGAATGCTCTGTGAAGTAGCGTCTGAATCTAGAAATTAAATTAGCGAAGTTTAAGTTGGTAAGAGAGTTTTAGTTAAATGTTCTAGATGTATGTTAGTCTGATACATTAGTTGGTTTACGTTTTGTTCTTGTTCAACATTAAGTTAGGTAATTTCTCAGAAAAACAAAACAGCTAATTCTATTTACTCATGTAAATATAATGTACAATAGCATAATTTTGCACTTTGTAGCCTGCAAGAGGAAAATTACCGCAAAAATAAAGCCAGACAAGCCAAGTGTATTTCTTATGATAAATTATTATTATTGTTATTATTATTATTATTATTAATATATATACCTGGTAAATAACAAAAAAATATTGCAAATAATATTTTGACTATTAACATTTTAGGTTAGGTTAAGTTAGGTGAGCTTTAATGTTTAACTATTATTATTGATAAACAGTTTAAAACAAGAACGGCAAAATTAGCTTAAAAAATCTGATGTGGCCTGCACAATACCTCAAATATGAACAGTGTTACTAAGGACTGTGTTTATTATTAAAACATAAATAAATATATCATCACGGCATATTACCCATTTCTGAGTGTGCCACAATCTGCTTTATCGTAGATATCGGTAATGATGATGACATAGGTATTTGTACCGTGCGGGCGCTTACCAGGCGTCACCTCACGGGCACTCATTGCTGGCGTGGGGAGTGCACCACAGGGGTCATTTTTTGTGCCATTTAAAATTCGAAATATTTTGCGTCGGCTGGGATCGACCAAACACTCTGGCACGCGGCCACGGGACCCCATATTTATCTATAAAATATGTACGAAAAGTATTGGGTAATTCGTACCTAGAGACAATATAATCTTTATCTTTATAATAACATAAAGTGCGAAAAAATAATAAAATTTGTACGAAAAGTATTAGGTAATTCGTACCTAGAGAAAATATATTAATCTTTATTCTTTACAATAACATAAAGTGCGAAAAAATAACATTTAAAGGTATTTTTCTAGGAAAAACAAACTATTTTCAGCTTCAAGTATAGTTATCTGATCTGCACTAAAATCTAATGACTTTTTCCCATAATAGAACAGGAGAGAAATATGTTTTCAAAATTTTCTGATTGATAGCATTTGAGCTAGAGCGTTAACAAAATCCATTCACACACATACACACAAATTCTCACACAAACACCCGCCGACATTATACTGATAATGTAAATATCGGATTCTAGGGACCTTAAAACGTGATCATTTACCAAAATCTCGATTTGCGATTTTTTATTATTCTTATACCTCCCTTACCAAGGGTAACGGGAGGTAAAAAGTAATGCTTAAAGTAACCTAAAAATGGATTTCGACTTGGTTTACATATATCAATTTTTCTCAATATTTTTTCCATATGGCTAAACATATTTGTAATGGTACCGCGATCCAGATGTTTGTTTGTAAACAAATTTAAATATTTTTATGCAAATTTCCCAGTAACTTTTACATTAAGTGTGAAAAGTAATATTATGTACCTACATTTCTTCTGAGCGGTTCATATGGAATTTGTTTTTTATTATTTATTATTTAATTTAAATATGGAAAATGTCAGATTAACAATTTTACATAAAAGGGGCTGTTTTAAAGTTATGAAATCACTAAAATCTGATTTTCCCTGATGAAACAATTCTCGAATACGCCTAAAACCAATTCTATGCTTTGGCGCAAGGTAGCAACTGCTATTTGGCGACCTATTAAAAATTTAACGCGAGCCAAAGGGTGAGTAACGCTGGTTTATATTATCCATAGAACAATGATATGATTACAATATAAATACAATTATGATGTCAGTATAATAGCAATTCTTCCAATGTTTATTATTATTATTATTATTATTATTATTATAATTATTATGATTATTATTATTATTATTATTATTATTATTACTAATATTATCCATTTACATCTTATCTACGATTCCAATATAATCAGGGTTCAATTACGCTACTGAAAAAATATTGTATCGAAGCGAGACCACAGCATTGCATTATGCAAGGGTGACACACACAATATTGTACAATACAGATGAAATGGTATTGTATCGTTATGGTAATGTATAATTTAAAATAAAGTTATTTTTTAGTCAATAGAATTTTAACTTCGGATATAAAATTTTATTTTTTCTGCAGCAGATTATAAAAAAATAAATTTTAACTTAAATAATTATTTAAGAACAATTCTAAAATTTAATATAAGTTGCGGTTCTATTCTACAAATAGACCTTTCTCTTAATTGCAAAATGTATTTAACAACATTTAAATAAAAAATAAAATACTTTGGTTTTGCTGATAAATTATTATACCTTGCAGTTAAAATACTACTTACCTACTTGATCCACTGTTTTGAGTCGAGAAAAGCACGTTTTAAAATTTGTCATAGACAAAAATAATTTATTTTATTTAAAACTGTTGTAGTAGTAAGTTGTACAAGTTAAGGAGAATAACTCGAACGAGTATTTTCAAAAATTAACCTATGGTTGATGAACAATCCAAATTAAATGATACGAAACGAATATTTTTTATTCGTTTTCCGTTATTATAGAGTTTAGAAGTAGGAGCATAGTTAAAATAAAAAGCTTGTCGGTGTAGAGCAGGGTTGGAGACGTCTTCTAAAGTTTTAATATGAAGTTGAAAAGAGGTCGGGGAATCAAAATAAGCTGTAAGATATAAATATAAATAATCAATAAATCATCTCTTCTCCAATTATTCGGATGTCATCCAAAGTAAAATGTTTTGAAGCATGACATCAGAGAAAGTCAAAATTTGAAAGGAGTTCTGCTTTCACTTTACTTTTGATATGTTAGTTTACTTTTCAAATAATGTTTCATATTTTCCAAAACTTGGGTAATATTAATGGACGATATGTATTTACCATTATTACATAAACAGATAAACAAAAGTAACTGTTTCAGTTAACACTTACTAATAGAATTATATATTCCACAGTTTGCACAAGGCGGAAATACTATTTGACATGTCATTTTTAGAACAAATTCAAATAGGTTGTCATGGGTCTGACAGCTAATAGGATTCTGAGTGATAGAAATACTTTAAATTATTGCTCTGTGGGTAATGTTACGGAATAAAAGGATGTATAATAGCGAATGTACTCAAATTTAAATTTTAAAATCTCACTGTCAACAACAGGAACTAAATTTAGTCTTACCAATTTCAAGTAAATTTTTGGGGTGGCACATGACAAAATACAAATCCATTATTTAGTATACGTGCATGTTAACAATTTTTGTTTTGATTTTGATAATTTGTAATTTTTAAAAAGTGTGCTGTGCAGGTTAACATGGAATTATTTAAATAACAACAGTACTCCGATTTTTAAGTTTTTGACCCACCGATAGGAGTATAAATAATGACTGTTTTTTAAAACGGCTGAAAACAAGATTTAGAGGTTGAGTCAGAGAGAGGTTTGTGTTCAGAATAAACTCTTTAAACTAGGGATATGAGAAGGATAGCTAACGGTATTACTAAATCTACCGTTCCAGCCGAAGTGAGCTTATGATTCTGCTAGATTCGGCTAAATATGTTTAGTAAAAAATAGCATATTGGAGGTTAAGAGATTTTTTTAAAACAATACATATTATTATTCAGTAAAAATAATTTTTTATTTAAATTTACAATTAATTCTGTAGTAAAGATTAAAATGATCAAATATGTAGTTCCTAGAATTTGTAGTACTTATGTATATGTACAGGTTGAAGGTGACACAATATTATTAACACTGCCAAAAATGAATGATGTATTCTTCAAGATATCATTTCCCTTCGTTCTCCTTCACATAGTAGCGAAGGAGAACCAATCCGGTTCCGGCGATTTGATCTGAATATGAATTTTTAATGTAATAGTATCTACATAGCATAATTCTCGTAATAGTATATTATGTGGCAAGTGTGTGAAGCTGAAATTTTTACATGAGGGTGGAGATTGCGATATGAGCCGAAGGCAAGTGTTGCAAACCACCCGAATGTAAAATAGGCTTCACACACGTGTTACATACTATACTTTTTCTACGACCTTGCAATAAAATATAATTTTTTCTTCACATTGTCATTCTTTTAACGTAAAGCCTCTGTATTATCGACTTGTGTAACCATGGTTACGAACTTTACGGGGATTTAAGAGCTTTGTTTTATTAAAATACAACTCAGTTTGTACTATTGAAAATAATGAACGGTGCGCGAAGTGTTACTGTTCAAAAATCAAACTTCACACATAAAAATTGATACGTGAAGTACTCACTTCACGTATGGGAGTAGAAAAAAATGGGGTCCTATACATTTTTCTTTTATTTCTTTTTTTCTGTAAGAACAGGATAAAATAAGAATTTTAGTGCAAACGCGACTTAAACATTTTACGTAATAAGCGAGATATGAATTTTGAAAGCTTGAGAATTTGTGCGTGACGTCACAGATTATCTATACTACCATTACGGTAGTATAGGTAATCTGTGGTGACTAAGCAGGTACTAACAAGTGATCGACAAACAATGGGACAAACTGTTAGTTATAGAGGGAACAATTTTTTTCATGTTTGCATAGCTGAAATGTTTGTATATAAAAACTTATACGTTATATTCATGAAGAAAATATTATTAAGTATAAATAACGTAAATAATAAGCATTTTTTCCTAATAAATTGTAGAACATTGAAACAGTTTGACAATATTATTACACAAAGTATGACGACGGATGGCGCTAGTGTTGGCTGTTTTGAAGTTTTAATATTAATTATTTAATTAATATTATTATTATTTTAATTAATATTACAAATTGATTTAATTATAAATATATTATTATTGTTAATATTACTAGATGTTATAATTAAACAAATTCATCAAACACAAAATTGTTAAATGTTTTGTTTGGTTATAGAACAACATGACATTTCATATTCTTCTAAAGGTGACCGCTGCAGACGCGCGAATCTCCTTTTTAAAATCAGGAGACCAATCAAATTCTTAGTACCTAACGCGTCGCACCCAATTAGTAATCAACTTCAATCGCTTGTAGTTTGTGACCTAGTTAATATTTAAAGAATTTTTTTTCACTAATACTCATTGATTTATGTATATTTTCGTCTTCTTATTTAAGATTGAAACCGAAATGTTAAAACGTGTTATTCTCTAATACACAACTACTTTTAAAAACGAACTTACTAGCGTAAAAAACGAAATGACATAATTATTTATAAAATAATAGGTAATCATGTGTCAACAGATTTTTTCTGTTTTACAAATAAAAGTCAATATCGTTCTCTAACTTCCTTTTTATACTTGTATGTAAAAAGAAAATTTGCAGAACAAAGTTCTGTATGCGTTTATCCTTCGTATTACTTCAGCTGTTCTATTGGTAAACAAGCTATGCACGTGGCGTTAACTCGGTCAAGTACGAGTACAAGTTGCGAGTAAATCTCCAGAGCATGGATTCTCGAGCGATTTGTTTCTCATATTAAAGTTTTAATCTCCAGGGTAAGGAGCGAAGAGCTGTCTAGCACTCACGTATGCAATTAAATGCGTCGCCCACAGAGAACGCTATTTACATATCCCGGATCTTAATCGCCACTTCAAGGAGATATCTGATGGTTATACGTGTGCATATAAACGGGATTATATTGTTACAGCTAACATACCAGTTATTCCTACACGTGGGGAATTGTAAAGATGAAATTTTCATAGATAAAGAAGATGGAGTTAGTAATCTGGTACGATTTTTGCAAATAAGCTCGTTTTACGGTCCCTAGAAGAATTAGATTTTAAAATTTTCTTGAAGATTATATGTACTGTAAAAGTATAACTACTCGTATATATTATTGTCAATGATATGGAATATTTTATTTTCTGTAACAGGAGTGCCAAACTCATATATAAATACGGATACTTTTTCATAACATTTCATTTTATGTATAATTTGTATATTGCAATGCTCTGCAATCTGTGAAAAGTTTGCTAATGTCTAAACATAAAAATCTGATGTGGTCAACACAATACCTCCTGCTTTTTAATTTTTATTAATTTAAATACGTACCTACATATTTACTAATCTTGCAAACTATATTAAGTTCCGTTGCATGTATCTATTGCTTTACATGATCCATGTCGTTAATGTGTAGTTGTAAACCAATATTTGACACTATGTTAACAAGTGCTTATTCACAGCTGTTTGATTTTTAGTACTGCAAACATATCAAATTTATATTGGATCATCCTGTACATCTAATATTTATGTATGATGGGAAATATATTATTTTTACTAACCTTAATGTCATTTAGACTCAATACAATCTTCTTAACACGGTTTCATTATTAATTTTAATGTAATTGTTATTTCAAGTTATTTACTAAATGCTATTATTGTAGAATTGAAGATTGTACCATTATATTCAATTTTTATTAGTAAAAGTTGCTAAAAAATTATTTACAAGAAAGACTGTTAAAAGTTTGTATAAATGATACTTCTGGTTATCCGATATACACTAAAAACTAATGAGCTCTTCCCACAATAGTATAGACTGCGTATACAAAATTTCAAAATTTTCTGATTGATAGTATTTGACTAATCGTGTCCACACGATCCATACACTCACACACACATACATAGTTACAGACATCATTGTAAACATGTTAAAATCGGATTCTGGGAATAACAAACGTGCTTACTCACTAAAATCTCTATATGCGATTTTTAGCACGACCCCTATACCTCCCTTACCTAGGGTAGCGGGAGATAAAAAATTACAGAACCTTACCCAAATATTGTTTTATTTATTGTACATTTCTCGTGTCCCGTAAAAAATTATAATTACCTATATCTAATCTTTCATTGAGATATTGACAAGATTGGCGGTATTTCTTATGTATATATGCATTTTATTTTACCTATAATATTATATATTTAATTAATAAAACAATAAGAAAGATTAAATGTAGGTACTTCCCAGAAGCTTTCAGTAATGTCATTAAAACTGTTGATTTTTGACACTGACATTTATATGTCAATTACAAACTATGTTAAAAACTTTTGAATTTATCAATTAGTTCCCTTGTTATCGTTTGGACTGTGCGATTTATAAATCAGACTATATCATTCATTAAGGTATAACCCAATAAGAATGTGTGATTATCCTTAGTTATCACATATAAAGCGTTTATTATACTAACCATGGGGAACGAACCAATTTTGGTATATTTGAATATACTAAGGTTTGTACATTCGTTCACCATGGTTACTTACAGGTGCGTTTGGTTACTTTGTTTTATGTACTTAGAACTGTCAGTGACATTTTGAAATCTATTTACATACCGTATAGAGTACGATCGTTTGCCTTCGAACAGAGTGTCGAGTACATAAATTTTAATTGATAAATGAATTATTAGTTTGACTTTGAAGAGAAAAATCAAGTTTTGTGTGTTTCATGTAGACATCCGAAATGACACTGACATCTCCGAGTGTACCGACACGAATAATTGAATGCACCTATTATTTGACAGCAACGCATTATTGAAATAAAAATTTGACAAGAAGACATATAATTATATATAATAGTCCAGAAACTGCACTAATGCTTTTCTTTTAAATTTATTTTTTATTCATGATATAGTCTACTTGTAATACAACTCGACAATCGACAATTCTCGAAGTACTCGACGTTTTGCCTGTAGGAAATACCACTCGACTCTCGGTCTCGTGCTGTTTCTAAGCAACAAATGTATAATCGAGAACTTTCAATCGCCTTGTATAATATATGATTATTCTATATATTATAATTTCTTTATCTCTAAATCTATAGAATACCTATATAATAACACATAATAAAATTTTTAGATGTATCAGATGAAGAATTTTATGTTTTTCAAAACTTGCAAAAACATAAATTTTGAAAAAATAATATTTAATTTTTTTTAATGAAACTACTACTTCTGGTTGTCTAATTATTACCAAAACCTTTTCAGCTCTTCCCATTAATGTCAGTTTGAGGAATACGTAGTTCAACAGATCTTAAGTCTCATAATTTTTGAGGAATCGTCCATCCAAAACACCCACCCACACACACACACACACACTCACACACACACATCCACACACACACACACACTCTCTCACACACACATACACACACACATACACACATTGGCAAAATGGAAAATGAATCTTTTCAGAATATTTCCTCCATTTTTTACGTAATTGCAGAGGTATAAACTCTCTTCTCTCACATCATTATTACTCGATGGGATACGTACTCACGAAGGAGTGGCTTGTTTGTGTCGAATAAAATTATAAAGGGATAAAAATAGTCGAGCAGCGTTTGCTCGCAGTTCATCCTAGCCATCGGCATTTAACCCGGCGTTCTCTTTGCCCCTCTGCTTTCGCTTTATATACCTACGTTTACAACACTGCGAAGGTAGCTATATGCATCAAATAGAAACAGTCACTCCCTTTAGACAGAAGTAATATTGATTAGGGTATTTTAAAATTTGGAAAGACGATAAAAATACTCATCTAACAGATTTTTGTTCGGTGATAAGTAAATAACATGGTAGACAGAATATGATATACATAATATGCACTAGGACTTGGGCTAGGGGATAGTTACCTAATGTGTACTGGTCAATTAAATCTTACCCACTGATCTTTATACATATCTGGATACCTTGACCAATGTTAAATTTTTATGACTAAATGAACACCGCTTGCTACCTTAAAGTTAAAAGTTACGTAATTTGTTGGTGTTATTCGCAATGTTCTATCTCATTGCAAACATTTGAAAATTGACATATTTCGCAAAAATTACCTTATTTAAAAAACCTAAAAGGTACCTTTTACTTGGATTTATAAAGTGGTTTCAAACACATGTTACTTAAACAAAAGGCTGAGCTTGTAAAGAAAAGACGTCACAAAACATCATACTATAAAATTTATGTACTAATTTATGCTGACTATTTAATAAATAAAACAAAATATGTCTTAGGATAGGTAGTATGATATTGGCAACTTTCCCCTACATCTTCGATTGCTTATAGATCAATGAACTTCTAACTCCGTTTAGGTAAATGGTATATTCTACTTAGCAAACATTTTTACAACAGACTTCGACAATTGACAATTGTGTTTGACAGCGCAATCAAAATATTTTCTAATTCTGTATACTTTTTATAAATACGAGTAAATATATGTATTATCAGGACTTATTAGTTATTGCTAAGTGTGCCACTCTACATCTACGTATTCGCAGATTTCGATAATGACGCTAATTATTACATCTCTATCGTTGTAGGCATTTTCTAGACGTCACCTCACGGACTTTCAAAGCTAACATGGAGAGAACCACAGGGATAACTTTCGTGTTTTTTGAAAATTAGGAATAATTTTCTATTTCAAAATAAAATGACATATTCTACTTCGCATATTGATGAGAGTCAATCTTACTTTTTTGGCATAGCGAACACAAAATAGCTATTTATGTATTAAGAGCGCAAAATGCGACATTGTCGATTGAGAGGTTCTCTCGAAATCGACAATGTCCATTTGCGCTCGAAACACACACAAGATTTTTTCTACAGTCACCACAATGGGGTCCTCCACCATAACAAAAAATAATAAAATGTACACTTTATACTTACAGTACTGCTCAATAAATAACGTTTGGATAATAAAAAAGATGCGGTTTAAACTTAAAAAAGGCTTTTAAATGATTATATCGTTACATTAGCCATCTATTCCATAAAAAAACCAAAATTAGAGCATGGAAGCAAGGATTTGTGATGATTTGATGAGTTTTTGTACCAAAATGTGTGGTTAGTTGTCACGCCTGTCACACTGAAAAAATTAACAAATATTTCAAGGAATGTGTGATTATATAGATGTATGTGCATTGACTGACGTCTCGCAATTATTTATTAACGAAATAACTAATAACTTTATTGTAATCAAAATAAATAGTGAACTCGAGATCAGATGACAGAGTACGACTCGCAACTATCCTACCGCCATCTGTGTACAATCATTCCTATTACTAAACATAACTGTTCACACAATTTATTTTATATTTAATTTTATTTTATTGTTATTTTCCATTCTTCTTGAGTTTTTATTCAATCTAATCTAAGCATTTTACACTTTTGTTTTTGTAAATGAATGACCTATTTCATTTTCACAGCAGTGTGGCATTTTGTTTGGTTATGTTAAATACCGACAGCGCATATGTCAAATTGACTTGTGAACGTGGTAAATGTGTAACTACAGTGCCATTAGTTCCTAACTAAACGTTTTCATTAAGAATGTAGACAAGTGACATTTCTCAACTTTGTATATTTAGAAATTTGGAAAGCGAGCGTTTTTTTCTACTTTGTCGCGCATGAGCGGCAAAGTAACATTTTGCGTTGACAAAAGAGAGCGCAAATGGCTACTTTCTATAGTGACTGTAGAAAAAAAGATTTATAAATCTTCGTCATGATTCGCCAGGAGGAAAATGGCGTCAATAGAGATATAAGGCTGATAAAAGGATCAGCACACCGAACAGAACACATTCACTCTGTGACAATCTGCTTTTATTCGAAGATTTCGGTAACAGAAACAGATTTGTACCGTACCGTAGAAAGCGTTTATCAGGCGTTACCTCGCAAGCTCTCAAAAGCAAAGCTGTTGTAGAGAGACCACAACAGAGGTCACTTTTGCGCTATTTAAAAGAGCGAAAAAAAAATATATTGTGCAAAACAATAATTAAACCAATATGGCTATATGGCGCTGAACTCTGAGGATGTGCTAGGAAGTCAAATGTGGCAATAATACAAAGAAATCAATCCAAAATACTACGCATGATCACGAATTCACCCTGGTATATCACCAATCAAACATTGCGTGAAGATCTGAGAGTTCCCTACGTCAAGGACGTTATAGTAAAAAGACATAATTTAAAATTAGAAGGTAGTTTTAATGCACTGCCACAACCACTACTCGAAATACGAAGAAAAAATGAAAGATGACTCAATAGAAGTTGGCCAGCGGACCTAAAAGAAGGATAGAGAGGACTTGTCATTGGAGAAGTCGTTCACAAGCCAATCAAGAACTAAGTAGTTCTTAAGTCAGCACATTAGCTTATATAATTAAATTTAATTTTGATCGCTAATCAAATACATTATAAGAAAATCTGATGTGGCCAGCACATGACCTCCCGCCAATTCCATGTTTAAAATAGTAGTGAGCTTTACGTAAAGTATCACTTCCGGTTAATCGGTTGTAAATAAAATCTAATTTGTTGTCCAATAAATAGAAAAATTTGTAATACGAAATTTAGGAATATGTTTTATTGTTTTTCCTCAAAAATCTGTTAGAGCTCCAAATTAAGTACCACATTCTATTTATCATATATGGTTAAAATCTGATATGTTGTTTCAAATTATATATGTGTTTTAAATACCAAATTTGAGAAGTTTTGAATCATATTTTAATAGACTTTAAGGAAAAATTGTCACACATACATTCTTATAAAAATCAGCTTCAACTTCTAGGTGCTCTAAAACGCAATCTTTGTAAATTCTTCGTCCTACATGATCCATTTCGTAAATGTGTAGTTGTAAATTAATATCAATTTATAGTGCTGCAAAAATAGAGAAAAAATTAAATCAGATCATTCTGTACATCTAATATTTATGTATGATGGAAAATATATTATTTTTACAAACCTTAATTTCATTAGAATTATTATTTTACCATTATATTCCCCTTAACACGGTTTCATTATTAATTTTAATGCAATTTCTTCCTAACAGTGACATTATGTTTAAATATGTCAAAATTGTTATTAAAATTATGTTTTTGTTTGACGCATTGGCAAGACGATATATGAAAATAAATTATATTATATATTCATATTTAAAGTTATTTAGAGTTATTTACTACATGTTATTATCGTAAAATTGAAGATTATACAATTCTATTCAAATTTAATTAGTAAAAGTTCGCGTCCGAATTTCCAACTCGTGCTAGAATAAGTTGCCTTCTGTAACTTATGTTTATCACAATTGGTCACCTAAAGCATATAGCCACAGCCAGGCTAGCATATATTCCTTTGTTTTTTTTTTATTTTTATTTTTTTAAGAAGTAACAACATATCTTACACATTTTCAATTTTAATGTTTCATGTAATACTTAATTGCGTAAATAAGTAAATAGTACACATGTACCAAGAGAAAAAGTGTAGTTAGGATATTTATAGTTTAAGCAAGCAATTTGTGTTACAATGTTATATTTGTGAATAAGATAAATAATAATAATCCAAATATAAAGCGGTTATAGGTGTTCAATTATGGGGATATTCTACCGTATTTGTAATAATAATTGCATGCAGATGTGGTGAACACCTGTAAATATTTGTGAAACCATGTAGGTAGTGGATTTTTAACCATTATTGGGTACACATTTATGTATTAAATTAGCTATATATGTATATAAAAATTTCTCAATTACAAAAAGAAGGTTGCATTAGTATCTCATTTTAATTTATTATGTGAATTTACGCATTCAAATGGTATCTTTATATTTTATGTTGTCATTCACAATTTGTATAAGATGTATTTCTTACAACAAATAAACTAAAATAAACTAAATAATAATAATAATAATATATAAAAATCTTAAGAGTTTTGGTAAAAACGCGATGGAAAAATTCGAATGTAGGCGAAATATAATTTTTGAAAGTCTCAAATTATTTGTGACCGTACGGGCCCCAGTTGATTATGCTTAAGCCTTTATTTCTAAAGGGGTACCTATCTATATTGTCTGCATGCGTTAGGCACATATTTTCATTTAATCTTCTCAAATTTCTTCCCCTTATCAAATAAATTAATAACGAATACAGAAATAAAGAAAAAATTGAAAATAAATAAAATATTTAAAATAAATATTATTTCGATTTATTTTATGAAATATTTTGAGAATGTTGTTAGGATAGGGCTATTGTTGCTACATTTGAATTCACACAAAAGCTACGAATAGCAGGTCTAGACGTCTAGTTCGCCCGTATTCATCTGAAATTGTACGATAATCGATTTGGACTAGAAATGTTGCGTTTACCTTAATTAAGCGTTTTTACTGCAACCAAATAATATTTTATATTTTTTATACTCAAACTATTAATTGAATGTTAGTTAAGCTTCATTCACATATCGAAATTAGTTCTTGTGTTAGGTTTTATGTTTTACAGTTAGTTGAACGTTTATTTTTCGGTTTTAATGAGTAGTGACATCCAGTGAAAAATGAATAAAGAAGACAGTTATTATATTATTAATGGGTCTTACCCACCATTTCCTTCTTTTTTTATTTATGAACAATTTTATTAATACAATTGTGGAGGTACATAATAAAATCTTTCTAGTATTCATTCTGGAAGTAGTAACTACAAAACTGAATTTGGTTATGATTGACTTGACAGCTGATAGAAAGGGGCAACTATATATCGCTACATCATTCTAGGCTTCTTCCTATTGGTCGATTTCTAAATACAAAACGTCAAACTAAAACATAAGTTTGAAGTTTGCAAGCTTTTATGTTAAAACGAAAACATACTGATTTGTGAATGGCTACATAAGATAACACGAGTCCAATGTTCTTAAAACAAAAACTTAAAACATACAATTAAAACTAATTTCGATTTCTGAAAGAACCTTTACCGTATAATTATTGAAGTTTCCTTTGTCTTTGCAATGGTAAAATAGCCCATTTTTCATTTATTAATGAACAATATTATTACTCGTTTGGAGAGTATATTGACCCTTTGTGCTATTAGCAGTGAAAATCTCTTTGCAAAATAGTTGAGTTATTCGTCTACAAGTATTATTGGGAAACTGTAAAGTGTGAAGTGTGAATATTGTAAAACTTCACTGAATTACTGCACTATTTAATTCAATTTATTGAACTGTGTAGGGGAAACATCAATATTATTGAATGTCTTTAAAGGCGGCTTAATATAAAAGAAGAAGAAAATAATAAGTAACCTTGTAGAATAATTATTTTAAATTTTCCTTTTTATATTTAAAGTCTTTTTTAAGTACTAGCGTAGAACTATCCTATTACTATTCCACGTCTTTACAATTTCCCAACAGTCTCACTCTGTAAAACTCTTGAAAAGTATTTAAATATTTCAGTCAACACTCGCCGTGAAATATTCAGCCAACGCTGTTTCAGTTTCTGCTTCAGTGACATTGCGTCATAAATGTTAACGTCAGGTAAACGTACTCACTTAACATTTTTATGTTTTTGTGCATAAACATAGCATAGCAGTCGGTGAGCTACGACCTATATAAAACGTAAAGTAAACGTAGTCTTACAGCAATAGATCTTTATAATATGATACAAAGTGCATTGTTCAGCTGCTATACAGTCGAAAAATAGAATATTTATAGAATTCATTACAGCTAGATTCGAAGCAGTATACAATTTTGTAATAAAATGTTTTCCTAGAATGACAGGTATAATTTAACTTGAAAGTTAACTTTTGTGTAATGTATTGTATACTGAAAAATAAAAGAAAAAATATCTACTAAAGAAAAATTAAATATTATGGAGTATAAGGGTAATATAATTGATAATGAAATTAAAAATGCACTCGAACCATAATTAAGTGAAAATAAAAAATCTGTTGTGGCCAGCACAAGACCTTCCGTCAATTCGATGTATTTTGTACAAAACCCATACCAAAAGTTCCGTGGAAAAAATTCTATGTAATATCATGTAAAATCGAACACGAACACATACTATTTTTTACAAATTCCATACCAAAAATTCCTTTGAAAAGGTTCTATAAATCCAATAAAATAATAACATAGATATACACTATGTAAAATGCATTTGACACTTCCTTCTTTATTCTTCAGCTTCCTCTATTTTATTAGGGGTCGCTGTTTCTTCTTCTCATTCCTGCGTTCAACGCACCTTCTTCACACAGTCCTTCCTCTCTCAAGTCCTCTACAATACAGTCCTTCTATCTTCTCTTTGGCCTTCCTCGTACTCCCGCATTGAAAATTCCAGTCCTGAGGCGAGGCTGCAACTGCATGTCACTTGCGAGGGAACACTTATACCAATTTTTGATCTTATACTCTCCATATTTGGTTTTGCACTTGCAACTGACATCTGTCAATTTGAATTTTTTGAATATATCAGCTGTTTCCATGATAAATAGCAAAGCTGACTAATTTTTGAAAGTTAATTTCTTTATAATGCTTTAACTCTACATCTATTGAATATGAAGGAAAATGTATAATCAAACCGTATAGAGAAGAGCATTTTCTTTAATATTTATAATATCAAAATGTCAAAAAATAATATTTAACTGCGTTTTTTTAAGAAAAACTGTTAAAAACTTCAAATAAGTGTACTTCCGGCGGATCAATTATAACTATAATCTAATCAACTCTTCATATGGATGTACAAAAGAGGAATACGAAAGAATTATAAGAATTGTAGTATTAGAGTTATCGTCGGAGAAAAATTTGTCACACACGGACACACATACACACACACATACACACACACACATACATACATACATACATACATACATACATACATACATACAGACATCATCTTAAAAATAGTAAATTCGTATTGTAGGGACCCTAAAACGTGCTTATTCATTAAAAACTCACCACCGAATTTTTTGACCAAAGACAATACCTTCCTTACCTAAAGGTGACGGAAGGTAAAAATAAAAACACATTCCGGGAACGAGTACTAAAGATTTATCAACATAAACCTTTCTCTGAGAAAAGGGTTGTTAAAACCTGTGGCATGCTTGTTATGTTAAGTAATCCTAATTTCTCTTTACTCTCTTTTCTTCGCGTAAAATTTACTATTGAAGATGAAAACAGTGTTCCCGAAATAGGTAGGTAGATATTCAGTTTTTATTTTCACTTGCCTGCAAGATCAGGAGTCATTTTAAATACTAGAGAAATGAGATATTTATGATATGAATATGGATACTGTAGGATCACGTGAGGAATAATGAGTGTATGAAAACTGTACGATTAAAAAAAATGTAAATAAAGGAATTTCTGGATATCAGCCACTAAAATTTATTCAATCTCGACCGTTTCGTTGCATAAAAAGATGATATTTCATAAACCACTGGTACTTAAAATAAATGATTCGTACTACATATGAAATAATTTATTGGAAAATGGCAATTAGTATAACAACAACTGTAGCTCATAAAAGCCAATACCATCTAAATATCACTAGATCGATATCGACATCTCTCAGTTCTGTTTGTCATACGGCGACTCATTAAAGTTTAAGAAAAGTACTTAAATATTTATCACATTTTATAAACTAACTATACTGCTGTGACAAATAAGCGATCCAATTATTTTGAAATGGCATGATTTTCAGAAGTTACTGCTGCTTTTTGTAGCGTAAGTTCGATGAAGTAAAGTTGATATACCCAAATCATTCAAGCAGCCAATGCACGTCATCACTTAGTGTAAAAACCTTAATGCATTAAAATCACTAATAGTGAAAAACGAAATAAAATTTTAATCATTTTTAACCGTCAAAAAGTGTAGAGCCTTATATAATTATTATTAAGATGAATAGTAGAGTTCATTACTTATCGCATATGACATAAATAATATACAGTGTGTCCCATTTAGAAGTGCCACCATTGGAATCTTGAGAACTATAAGAAATACGATGACGGTTAAATGGAACTTTTTGTGCGCGTTTGGGAGGCCATCTCAGATGTGCTTTTTATATATTTTTTATTAACTAACCAGTGGCGTACGAAATAAATTTTTATATCCGTAAATTTTCGAGATACAACACAAACTTATATTTTTTTAAATGGAACCCATATCTTAATTTAGTCTCAAAAAAATAATTATTTTTTTCTCTTTTCAATGATGTAAGGGTTATTACGTTTTATATTTGTTTTGCTCCTAAAATTTAATTTTTTTCTTTATTTTTGTGAATTTTCTTGTTATTTCGCAAAAAAAATTATTATTTTTATTAATTATATTGTATTTGATCGATATAATTTATTTTATGCCTTCATTATTTAATATTTTTATTCTAGACTCATAATTACAAATTACACTGTAATTTGCCAAGGGCGACCTGATACAAAATATTATAAAAATTAATTTTGAGCAATTTTTTCTAACGAAATAAATTATTTAAATGCAAGGAGTATTTCAAAATAGAAATCTACCAATATTTTCAAAATAATTGTAAATTTAATACAAATTAAGGAAAAAATAATAATTTTGAAGGCAAAACAAATATAAAACATAATAACCATTACAACATTGAAAAGAGAAAAAATAGCTATTTTTTTGAGACTAAAATCAGATATGGGTTCCATTTAAAAAAATATAAGTTTGTGTTATATCTCGAAAATTTACGGATATAAAAATTTGTTTCGTACGTCACTGGTTAGTTAATAAAAATATCTATCTTTTATATTTGAAACGTTTTTCTCAATTACCAATAGTTTAGAAGTTATTTGAAAAAGAAACAATCAACAATAATCAGTTTTTCGTCATTATCTAGTGCCCTATGAGAATTTTTGGAAAATTTTAGTGCGTTGTAAAGGCCTATTTATAATAAAGTAATGTACAATGCAACGCAACGACGCATCGTGACCGTTAACGTAAACACAAAATCTGTGAATCTGCCAAAGTAGCACTTCTAATCAATCAGAAGAATTCGGTATATTTCTTTGAAATTTGGCTCACTTTTATTTATTGCATTTATATGGCATACATAAATATAAATAAGGTTAGTATTATATGGTATTATAAAATAATTTAAATAGAAATGAACAGTGACGAAAATATAGTATTTATTTTGTAGATGTGACAGTTCATGACCATGTCGATAATACAGATTGCAATCTGTATAACTCCTTTCATAAAGATTCTAAAACCTCTGCAAACGTACCAGTACATAACGTCAGATATCTAGTTACTTTTATTCAATTTTTATTAATGACGTGCATTGGCTGCTTGAATGATTTGAGTATACCTAACATTTTAATTTTAAGCTAGACATAAAATATACAGGGTGTTATATTATAATGGACCCAGCAAATATCTCGCTTATTTATTAAATTTGTAATTTCTTTCATATAACATGATTTATACAGCAATATGTAAGCTACTTGATGACGGATGTACATTCATGATACCACTTCCGGTTTATTAGTAATTAATATCAACTTTGTTATTTCAAATGGAACATACTATATTTTTTTTACAAATTTGAAAAGTACATCAAATTTGCTTTACAATAGGGTAGTTGCGAAAAAATAAATGTTGTTTTTTTCTATTAATTATGAAATATAAACTAATTCTAAACATATTAATGTACAAATTATTAGAAAATATAAAACTTTTCATTCATAATTTCCATAAATAAAGTTCGCGGTGGAATTCTTGTGACGTAGAGTATTAATAATTATATAGTTCGACCAAGTCTATATGACTCATATAAGCTTGTTGTAATACCACGACAAAGCGAACAAGTTGAATTATGTTTTAATTGTATCATACAAATATTTACAGTATAATTCTAAAAGTAAAATAACAGATACAAAAGTATTATTTAACAGTACGTTTATTTTATAATTATTTACTTGAATACCAGATATTTTCAAGATTTTTAATTCTTATATAGATTAACTTCATAATTTTGCCAGAAGGTGGCCACACACTCAGGGAACGTACATGTCATTTTTAGTGACTTTTAACCTATGTTTTACGTGTTGGACGCAGTTGGACGACTGGTTCGTGTTAAAATCATATTTTATTTTTCTTTTCTGTATCAGCAAATTTAAGACAAGGTAATGAAACTAATGAATTTGTGTGAAAATATAAATCTTTTTAGATAAAAAATAGTAGTATTGCGTACAGAGTGTACCGCTAGGGCAAGAAAGACTGTGATTGGTATTAAAAATACACGTCACACATGGGAAATTTGAAATAAGAATCTTTTTTAAAAAAATTATATTTTGAAAAATATACAGTTGCCAGACGTAAAACATGTATTAAAGTGAATAACTTGAAAAATTCTTTCAGAAAATAAATAAATTGGAAAATGCGCAACTACCCTATTATGTAAAATAATCCAGCTAGTCTCCCTAGTTCTGTAATATAATCTGAAACAGTTTCGTCATGCTTCTGATTAAGTTTATAAAAATGAAAACGGCGAACTATTTTCGATGGTTTTGGTGAAAAGTTTCCCTTTTAAAACATATACAATTTCATCGAAAGTTTTGATGATGGTAACTCCGGTGTTATTAATGAACGTAAAATTTCATAGGTAGATGCTCCACACACACTAAGTAGTACCGCGCGCTTTTTGTTGTCTTCAGTAGTCATTCGCTTGCAAATAAAATTCCAGTCTCTCTACATAATTTTCCCACAATGTTAGGTTGTTAGTATCGAACTCTTCAATTCGTCCTACAATAGACATCATGTAATACGAAAATACAAATTTTCCGAACGACACAATTTAAATTTCCACCAATCTAATTGGTGAATCCCATCCTCGTCGCCACAAAAAGTGTGGTACATTAGAACAGGTGGAACTATTTCATTTGCTTTTTTGGAATATTTACAATATTGTATTTCTTACATATGCATTGACAGTATACAATCTATATCAATAAAATTGTTATTTTTCTCAATGCTAACTTATTTATAAATTATTATGTGCACGGAACATAACTTTCTAAGTAATATAAATTATTAAGTATACAGAACATAACAGTAACAATAGGCATTTACGAAAATTCTACCGGTAGATACCGCACCTACCGATTGCGTTCGAAACCACAAGTTTTGAATATTTACCGTGTTCGAAAATTGTACCATATCTACCAGATCCATCTACTGGATCCATGATTTGTGGATCGAGTAATTCAGTCGGTAAATGCGCTAAATGAAGAATCTAACCTCAAAAAAAGGTAGAGATGCCAGGCGAAGTTGGAACCAGAAAGAGATTTCAGAAGTTAATTAATAATTGGAGTATCCTTTGGGAACCTTCATGGGATTCGTAGTCGAGTTGAATTTGGTCTTAATAATTATTTGAGTATACGTGAAGATATTATTATTATTATTTGCATAAACTGTAAAAATGTATTGATAATTGGATTTCAAAAATGTGAAATTTTATATTTAATTATTGCTGAAGTTGGGCTAATTTTTGCCCGAAATGTACATATGACTGTTGTATTGCATGTTGAAATAAATATATAGAACATTAAGACCAAATTCACTCGACTGTTTCATCTTTCAACTGCTTTTCATAAGTTATAAATATTCCTTGCATTCTTAAAGTATCTATCCCGGTAGCTGTAACTCGATAAACAGCTGTTTGCCGGTATATACCGGTAACAGTTCACCGGTAGAATTTTCGTAAATGCCTATTGTGTTTGGCTTAAACATGTTTAAAAATTATTGGCCCGTAATCTTATCTACGAATGAACGTTTGATTAAGCATTTGATTGCTCCTATATTATGCGCATAAAATAAAACTATGTACAACTGCGTATAGTGCAAGAGCAATAATTATGTATTAATTCCATATTTGAATGTTCGTCCCATAATTCCATTAATAAGAATACTGCCCATCGAGTTAATTAATAATTTGGCCAACAATAACACACTAATAGATATATCCGATTAATTTAGTAAGTAATGTTAATTTAAATTCTGTTATATAAAATGTTTTATTTCATGTAAAGTTAAATTACCATTACATTTTTAAATGGAATTGGACATTTTATCTGTGTACTTACAACACGACTAAAAGACGCATCAACTACAAATTTTTCAAGCAGACTACCTCGTAAGAGAAAGCAATGCCTCAGAAATAAAATAAAACTGTAAAATGTTCATTGCAATTTATAAAATTGCTACAATTCACAAACTCTAATTGCCTAGTAAAATTTTATTTTGCACACGTTTCCGTCGTATCTTTTTTAACAAAGTACACGTTAAATTTAAAATTTTATTGCCTCGTTTCCAATTGGTAGGTTACTAAATAATGAAGTAGGTATTTTAAAACTTACACACGATAAAAACACAAAATTTTCCTGATCGAATGCCATAACCATTTAATGTTATTGGCATTCGAACAAATTTGTCGTGCAATAAATTACTAATTTAAAGGTATTTGATGCTATATTTACCTTGTGCGTTTCTACGAATGTTTTTAATGTTCGGTTCAATTCTCCAACCTCAAGAGTAAAGAAAATAAAAACAGATGCGTAAATATTCGAATGTTTGGAAAAGTTAATACGAGGCCGCATTTCGTCAAATGACATCGTAAAATATGAAGCGTAAAAACAATATTAAAGTTTGCAAAGTTTACTTTTCAACTTCTGGTTTAATATTAACTCATGCTGCATTATTAAGTAGAGTAAACCTCTGAATAAAAAACTGAAATATTATAAAGAAACGTATTTTTTCCTGCTAGAAAGCTATTTATTTACGCATTTACTTCGCACGAAATACGACGGGGTATTTTCATGTAATCTACCAGTTACGAAAATAGTAAACGACAGTCGCAGTTTTTACTGCCGAGTTAATGTCACATTTTTCTGCTCACTCACCACGTTTGGTTCAAATTAAAAGAGATTTACTATTTCTGCAGAGGTTTAAGTACAAGAAAATGAGCCAAATGAAACAAAGTTATACTCGTAAATTTCTTGCCAAAAAAGGTCCATGAGGAAAATGTGCCGTCATACTTCACAATAAAATTTTGGTAGTTTACTTGATTTTTTATTATTTGTTATTCTTATCTAACACAAAAAAATAATAAAAAAAAAAGAAGTAGTCTGTCACTGATGGCTAATGAAGTGGGGATATCAGAAGCAATAAAATAAAATACTACTTTACGTTCAGTTGTTTTACTTCATAGCTATATAGATTACCTACCCAGCTTTTTGATTTACAATACTGCAAACAATGCAAACTTAAATAAAACTTAATGAACCTACTGTGCCGTGAAATTTTTGTCTTTGAAAAGTGTACCAAGAATATAAAAATATTTAGATACACAGCCATATTGAAAAGTTAATACCATTTAAAAAAAATCTGTTGTGGCCAACACAAAACCTTCCGTCAATTCGATGTATTTTATATATATCCCATACCAAAAGTTCCTTGAAAAATATTCTGTATATCCTATAAAATTGTAACACGAACACATTATTTTTTACAAATTCTATACCGAAAGTTCCTTTCCCTATTTTATTAGGGGTCGCTGTTTCTTACTCTTCTCTTTTAATCATTCCTGTCCAACGCATCTTCTTCACACAATTCTTCCTCTCTCAAATCTTCTGCTACGCAGCCCTTCCATCTTCTTCTCTTTGGAGGGACACTCTATCACATTCACACATAACTTTCTGACCCTATACTTTCAACTTTGGTTTTGCATTTGACACTGACATCTGTCAATTAAATTTTTCTGAATATATCTGTTGTTTCCATAATTTTAACAAAGCTGACTAATTTTTGAAAGTTAATCTCTCTTAATGTCTCTATAACTCTATATCTATTGAATATGAACAAAACTGTATAATCAAAACGTATAGAGAATAAGATATTCTTTCATATTGATAATCACAAAATGTCGAAAAATAATATTTAACTGCCTTTTTTCAAGAAAAACTGTTAAAAACTTCAATTAAGGGTACTTCCGGTTGACCAATTATAACCAAAATCTAATCAGCTCTTCATAGGGTTGTAAGGAAGAGGAATACGAAAGAATCATAATTTTTAGAATTGCAGTTTTGGAGTTATCGTCGGAGAAAAATTTGTCACACACACACACAGACACACACACAGACACACATACGGACACACACACACACACACACACACACACACATACAGTCATCATCGTGAAACCAGTAAAATCGTATTGTAGGGACCTTAAAACGTGCTTATTCATTAAAAACTCACGACCGAATTTTTGACCAAAGACAATACCTCCCTTACCTAAAGGTGACGGAAGGTAAAAAGATTGTTTAGTTTTTCAGTGTGTAGGTAAAATAAATAGATCTACTCGTATGTTCATTAGATTCAGTTCAGATTTTATTATTGTGAAAATGAGTTATTCATATATTTTAAAATGAGATACAAATATCAGTGTCAATAAAATTGGATTGCACATAAATTTAATTCGACCGTACCATCGTTGTCAGGAATGTCATGGCGAAAGGTGATGTATACACCATACCACATCAAATATTCATTATTAAATTTTAGATTGATACGTTTGCTGGTATTACTTTGTTATTATTTGTCTAATTTCGTAATTGCGAAATGCGTTCATGATATAAATTATTTCTGCTATTTCCATGTAACGAAAGAGTGAAAATCGTCTTTCTTCCTCACCATGTTGATTCTGTCTGCATGTATTTAAAATATTTACATAGAAGCGCATCGCAACTGAATATTTCCTAGCATTTCTCTTCTACATTAAGTCTATATCTTCGTATGTCTGTTGTGCTCGAATTTGATATTTCAAAGGTTCGTTTGAGTGAAATTGGAAGCGACGGGAACTACTTCCATGTTTCTCGGAACAAGGTAAATGTTCTTAAACCGAGTGACAGCTCTACGAATGTTTGTTGACGCTAGTAACAGAATAGATTTCTCGTTTGAAAAGAGAAATATTGCACACCTACATGGCTCTTGAGGTGGTTTGCTGCAGTAAAGCAACTGTTGCAGAATATTATATATACTCATGATATAACAGAATATGTACCTACGTATTTCTATCAAGTTACAAACGTCGTACATGTAGTGGTTAGCGGAGGAACGTACATCTTATTATTCGTATATGCAAGAAAGGTCCAAATTTCAATTTATAGCGGTGATATTTATGCATTATGCTAGTTTGTTGTTTTCATAATTTTTAACTTTAACTGCTCATATTTTTGTAGTTATTAAAGATATTAATAATTAACTACTTTATGGAATAACAACAATATAATTCCTTACAATCATCGTCGAGAAATCCGTTAATACATTTTATCTATTAACAAGTACGACGTTACTTCCTCATAACATTAAAGATATCATTCTGATTTTTTCAGATTATTACTTATTTATGTTTTGAGAATGTGTTTATGTAATAAAAGTAACATATTTGTATCCAAAGTGATAGAAAAATAATAACAACTAACTTTCGACAACGTTTGTTTTGGATTTTGCAATATAAGAAAAAGAAACACTCGAAGTGGATTTATAACTAATAGAGAACACAGAACATAATTTCGCACAGATTAATTTAGCACAGAAAACATACCATTTTGTCAGAAGTTTTATAATGTCACACAAAACATAGTGAAAATAAGAAGTACCTATCATTTTCAAATAATAATAAGAAAACCATATGCTTGTATTTGACTGTGAAATTTTATAAATTTTGTCAGATTTGATTTTGAATTCGTGTTATTATTTGGTTTTGTTATTTATGATTAAATATTTATTCGACCTACCACCTACTACGAATGTTACGAAGATGCACGAAAAACATAGGGCGCACAACACAGACATAGAAAACTGAACATTGGTCAATGCCTATGCTATGCTAAATTATGTTCTGTGCGCTAGGTCTCTTATAAATTGATATATTATTTTCTAAGCTAAATTATGTTATGTGTTCTGTGCCAGTTATAAATCCACAATGCACCTTAAGCGAGAAACTTTTCGTCCTTACGAGATAGACCCTAATATACAATGAAAAAGTTGTGGTAAATAAATTGAATAAGTTTTTTATTTGAATTTTTGTTCCAAAATCTTCACCAGTTATCTTTGATAACTACAAAGATATGAGCAGTTAAAGTTAAAAATTATAAAAACAACTAATGGAGGTGATTTTTTGGAAAAATGTGAATTTTCAAATGTTCACAATGAGATATAACATTGCGAATATCTCCATCAACGTTAAATTTGGCGATATATGTAACCTTCTGGACATACTACACTAAGCCCGTACACACAAATTTAATTCCTACACAAGTCTTCATCTTTTCGAATATGGCATCACAATCAGCTCATATTATTCATTAATAAGGGTATCAAATCCTCCGAACAGTAGCATATGCAAATATTAGGATCTAGCACACACTTTGAATATAACATCAGTCCTAGATCCTAATCTATGTCTATAATATAATTTGTACATGTACAATTATTAATTTACAAATTTCATAAATAAATACATTTCTACTTGAACAATATAGGATGTCCCATTTAAATGTACCACCAAGAATAACTCGAGAAATCGGATCAAAAAATATCCCGAATCAAAAGTTTGATGATACGGAACGGAACATCTGATTCTGTTAAAATACCCTCATCTCCAGGGGGCGGGGAAAGGGTCAACTTTGTAAACTTAAGTGGGAACCTTAATTTTTTATTGCAGATTAGGATGAATTGTCAAAAATTAAGTACGGTTTACCTGGGGAAATTTTAAATTCCTGACAGATGGTACTAGAATTGTTTTAGGCGTAGAAATTAGTTTTTATGCCTGCACCCAAAAAACAAGCATGCCATGGAAAATTTTTGTTTGTTTTGTTTTATTTGGTACACAAAGTAGCATCAATCAGTAACATGTCTAATTATTCTCTCAGTGAAATTGTGGCTACTTTGTTGGTTCTCTGTGAAGCGTGTAATAATTACAATCGTACAGTTGAGTTGTACAGACGAAGATTTCCACATCGTAGATATCAGACGCGTCGTACAATACGATAGTTGGAAATTCGTGCTCGTCGAGGTCATTTAAAACAAAATCGTCGCCCGATTAATCGTGTGGATACGAACAATGCTGATCATCAAGGACGCAATTTTAAACAATATTTGCACATATAGATTCTAGTGGCAGCTGTCATGATCATGAATAAAAAAGTTCGCCAGGTAAACCCTAATTCATTTTTGACGATTTATTCGAATCTGCAATAAAAAATTGGAATTCCTATTTAGGATTGCAAAGTTAGTGCTTAAAAGTATTTCATTTAGCAACGAAAATGACAATCAAAAAGTTGTTATAAAATGCTAGTATATACAGGGTGTCTCTTAAAAAGGGGGACATGGCATAGCCACAGATTCCTGAGCCTAAAATAAGACGATTTAACTAAACTTGCTTCTACCGGAAAGTGTACCATTTAGCCAGAATTTAGCTTCAAAGTTCTTCGAAAAAAAATTAATTTTGCTTGTAATAACAGAACGCTTTATACGATTTAAATGAAATTTGGTATGACAGTTCATATGGTTATAAGTCATCTTTTAAGGTGATACTTGTTATTATTAGTGAACCACTAGTATATGAAACTTAGGTGTCCCAACATTGATTAGACCGTAACTATTTAATGGCCACGCCAAGAACATAAAATTATTTTTTTTTCAGAGAGATACATTCAATAGTAAACTTTTCTCTCTCTGTTTAATTTGTAATATCTGTTACGGTTCAGGCAGAAAAAATAAAACCTGAGTGACTGCAACGTGAATTTTTTAAAAATTAAATTAATCTATATCAGTCTATCCAAATGTCAAACAAGTAATTTCTAATGACAGTAACGAGTTGTCAATCTTCTCAACTAGTTAAGGAGTAAGCTTACATATTTATTCGTGTTATTTATAATAATGTTAGTAAAATACTATTAGGCCGAACAAACGGATGTTACTAGTTTCTGCATATTGCGTACAAATTAGGTGTTTGACATTTGGATAGACTGCTAGATTAAATTAATTTTAAAAAAATTCACGATGCAGTCACTCAGGTTTTATTTTTTTCTGCCTGAACCCTGAACCGTAACAGATATCACAAATTAAATAGAGAGAGAAAAGTTTACTATTGAATGTATCTCTCTGAAAAAAATAATTTTATGTTATTGGCGTGGCCATTAAATAGTTACGGTCTAATCAATGTGGGGACACCTAAGTTTCATACACCAGTGGTTCACTAATAATAACAAGTATCACCTTAAAAGATGACTTATAATCATATGAACCGTCATACCAAATTTCATCCAAATCGTATAAAGCGTTCTGTTATTACAAGCAAAATTATAATTTTTTTTTTTTTTTTTCGAAGAACTTTGAAGCTAAATTCTGGCTAAATGGTACACTTTCCGGTAGAAGCAAGTTTAGTTAAATCGTCTTATTTTAGCCTCAGGAATCTGTGGTTAAGCCATGTCCCCCTATTTAAGAGACAGCCTGTATAGTATATGTAAGACTAAACATGATTTATCGTTACAATAGTACAACAAAATATTTATACATCGACATATCGGATTTATCGGTATTAATTTCAAATCGAATACCAATATTCAAATCTTGATCCACATATTACTTAATATACTGTAAAAATAAATGATATGAAATAAAATTATCATACTATGTGCGTGCATAAATAAATTCGCGCATGAGCATTTACAAAGCTTGAAAAAGCTTGAAGAAGCTCGAAAAACCTTGACACCGCTTGAAAATCAACCCAAGCCTAAAAATTTAGAAGCTTAAAATTTTGAAGCTAAGCCAAGCTTCGTGTCCATCAAGCCCAAGCCAAGCCAAGTCCAACATTAGAAAAAGCTTGAAATATCAAGCCAAGCCTAGCTTTTTTTATTTCAAACCAAGTAGCTTGGCTTGGTGAATCCCTAATTGCACTAGTTATAGTTAAATTTTAATTACTTGTTAAATTGACAATATCGTATCGAAACGAAATGTCAAATGAGTTATTAAATATTAGTATCAAAATTTCGGTATGCACTTTATTGGTAATCTGTAGTTAAGGTTTTAACTGTAATGGCCGGTTTCATAATAAAATCACTTTACCTTTAAATTTTGATCTAAAAGTGAAAAAAAGCGTTTAATAATTTCACTTTAAGCTAAAGTTGCCAGTTAAAGTCATTTAAAATAAAGTCACCTGACAGTTCCTTTAAATTAAAGGGAAATTATAAATTGCTTTTTTCACTTTTAGGTAAAGTTACTTTATATTTATTATGAAACCGGCCGTAAGGCGTGCAACAGGCCATAAATGCGACACCCGGTTTTATGGTTACAAACAGTAACTAGATTTTAGAATAAAAAATAATTTTCTTTGGAAACTGATTCGAATTTGTTCGTTTTGATAGACCGTTGATTGAACAAGGCGTTGATTAACGTTTCTGCAACCGGGCATTTCACCCGGTATAGAATTCGCAAATCCAATCGCATTCTTTAACATTCATGAAGCAATAAAGTTACAGATACAGTAATACTTATTAATTATGAGATATATTTAGTTGTTAAATACCGAAAAATAAATACAGCTCCAACAAAAAAAAATGTAGTCTGCTCACAGATGTAGGTATGTATATATTTTAATTTTAAAAAAACCTGGTCGTTGTGGAATTATACCTATTCGTAACTCGTAGTTCGTAGTATTGAAATTATCGTAGTACAAAAAATCGTTATGTAGACACCCACATGCAGATATTGTGAAAATAGTAAAATCCCATTCTTAAGACATGAAAATTGCGATTATTCACTGAAAACTGCTACACGTATTTCATTATGTAGCAGTTAAAATTTTATGCTAATTAAAGGCTTCAAGCAATTGTACAAAACACATAAACAAATACAAAGCACTATGCAACGGGTAGTCCTTTGTCCTTTGGTGACAATTTTAAATACTTTAATGAACTCGGCTGCATCCAACTTTAAAGAACTGCAAATTAAATGTTTAGACAACAACAATTTACATTAGGTTTAATTATTTATGAGTATTTTTTTAAGGCATAAAAGAATAATTATATGTATATTATACCACTCGACGACTGAAAATTCTCGATTATACGAAACGTGTTGCTTGGAAACACCACGAGACCGAAGATCGAGTGATATTTCCAAAAGGCAACTTGTTGAGACTTTTCTATTGTCCAGTTGTATGTAGGTAGACTATATCACGAATAAAAAGAAAATAAAAAGTAAGCAGTAAATTTCGCGTAGGCATGTAGTCGTGAGTCTAATTTCTTCTATATGAAACGTCAAACTGTATACTACATTACGAAAATTGCCAAGATGGTGGAAACTGAGAAGGACGGTAAAGATCAGCTCTTGAGCGATTCAACGAAAATTATTTGCAAACTCTGCAAGAGAAGTGCGTTAAGTAACACAGTGAAGTGCATTCTATGTTTAGCTATTTTGCATAAATATTGCTGTGAACAAAAGAAAATACCACTAGTTGACAATGTGACTAAGTGTTGCAGCCAATCCACAGACAATTTCTTCGACGCCGAAGAATCCAATTATAACAGTGAAGTAATAAACAGTATGAAAAGTGAAGTGAAATATTTAAAAATAATAATTAAAGATAAAGAATCTCTCATTGCGGATAAAGATTTAATTATTAGTTTATTACAAGATAAAATTGAAAAGCTTATGTGTAATCCAGTACCCGTAGCGACACCTGTAAATTACAACCACAACTCAAACAAAAATAAGAAGAACAAAACAATTTTAAACAAGCCCGTTAGCGACTCGACGACGGAAATGTTAAATACAATACATAAACAAAGTGAGATCATAACCAACAAAAGCAATGAAACATGTGCTACTCAAGAAAATATTGCCAATGACAAGGACCCAAAAGCGGGTCGTGATGTAAAAACAGTACCATTACAAAACAAAATTGTTCCACACGACGGTGCGTGGCACGAAGTAAAAGGAAAACCGAGAGAAAAACAGAAAAAGAGAAACAGTGGTATTGTTGGGAGTGCAATGAACAATGAAAATCTGAAATCAGTTCCAAAAAAATTGAACCTGTTCATTTCTAGACTACATCCAGAGACCACCGCCGGGAATCTGGCTCAGTTTGTAAAGAACAAATTTCCAGAGGTCGAATGTACAAAGTTGACCTCCAAACATCCAGACAGTTACTCGTCATTCAAAATCGTCATAAATGACTCTAATATTAAAGACGCCCTAAAGGAAGATACATGGCCTTCCGGGGTATTTGTAACAAGGTTTTTTCAACGAACCCCTGCGGACCCGAAGGAGAAGTAACATCGGTTCCTAATTATACAATGTTCAACCATGGATGCAACGACCAACGCCCAAATAACGACAATATAACTCTGGACTCTAATGAGAGACATGGTAATAGTGACTTTCTTGTGCTAAACTGTCAGTCATTAACTTTAGACAAAGTGAACGTAATTTTTTCCGAATACATTAGCAATAATTCAAATACTCTTAAATTTCTATGCTTCACCGAAATATGGCGCAATATACATGCCATTAATAACATATACTTTATAAATTTTGTAAACGTCGCGAATTACTGTAGAACCACGTTTCAATGTGGTGGAGTTGGAATTTGGTGTCATAAAAATCTAAATGTAAAACCTATTGAAATAAATAATTACAGTGTTGATAAACATTTTGAGATCTGCGGAGCCGTTTGGAATTCAAATTCCAAAAACACCACTATAATACTCACTTGCTATAGATCACCTAGTGGTGACTTTAACATATTCTGCACTAAACTATCTTTAGTCTTAGATTCAACATTCAAGCCAAATGTAAATATTATCCTTGCAGGTGATTTTAACATAGACCCCGTCAGAGATACAAATGAGTATGCTTTGTTAACTAATATATTGTTATCCTACAGGTTAATTAATATTATAAATGAACCCACAAGAGAAGATAAAATTCTGGATGATATTTATACAAATCTAAACTCAACAGTTGTTTATGTGCAGTCCAACTTCATTTCGGATCACAGAAGTATTCTTCTTAACAGTAATATTTCTGACGCCACACCCAGGCCACAAAAACTTAAACGAATCTTTAATAAAGACAATATGGGTAAGGTTCATCAATCACTTGAAAATGCAAACTGGTCGTCCATCTATGAAGTGAGCGATACTAACAAAGCATTTAACCTGTTTCATAATATATTTATGTATCACTTTAAAACACATTTTCCGATAACTAAAATCAAAAATTATACAGAGAAAGGATGGGTTACCAATGAAATTAAAGTCTCAAGTCATAAATTAAAAACCGCATATCAGCTCCAGAAGCAATATCCAGAACTACGGGACTATTATATTGTTCTTAAAAAAAAACACACTGCTCTATTAAAAACTTCTAAACAATTATATTATCAAAATAAAATCTGTAATTCTGAAAATCCGGCCAAAAGTGCTTGGTCCGTAATTAACAACACGAACAATAATTCATTAAATGAAAATATTAACATTATTAACAATGGTCATGTTTTAGTAAATCCTAATTATGTAGCAGAAAGTTTCAACAATTTTTTCAGGGATGCACCATTAGACATTCTAAAACAAATTTCGAATAATGGCTCATTGCCAAACTCAACACAAAATTTTCAACAAAACAACATAAATAATTTTTTTCTGGCTCCCTTTTGTGAACCGGAAATCCTGTCAGTACTAAACAATAAATTAAAAAACAAATACTCATCAGGGCCGGACGAGATCCCGAGTTTTCTAATAAGGAAAGTTTCTTCTGTAATATGTAAACCACTAACGTACTTAATAAATCTCTCATTTGAAAGTGGTGAATTTCCAAAACAATTAAAAATAAACAAAATCGTCCCGGTTCACAAAAAAGGGGACAAAAATGTGATAAATAATTACAGACCAATAGCTTTGTCATCTATCTTTTCAAAAATTTATGAGTATTGCTTTCTGATAAGATTAGACGAGTTCTTACGGAAAACAAATATCCTGCAAGTAAATCAGTTCGGATTTCGGGGAAACTTCTCAACAATGGATGCAATACAACATCTTTATGAAAAAATAATTTCTTCACTAGAAAATAATGAATGGCCCGTAGGCCTCTTTTGTGACATGAGCAAAGCTTTTGATTGTGTAAACCATAAGCGTCTACTGGATAAATTAGAGAGCATTGGCATTCGCGGTACTCCTTTGAACTGGCTACGAAGTTTTCTGCATGACAGACAGCAATATATATCTCTTAAATATTTTTGCGACTCCTCTAAAACACAAAAGTACACGAACTCTAGTACTTTGGTTACAAATGTTGGCGTGCCCCAAGGGGCAGTACTTGCTCCAACACTATTTATTCTGTATACTAATGAGATTACAAAAGTACTGGGCAAAGATGTCACAGTATCACTATATGCGGACGATACATCAATTGTTGTATCAGATAAAAACAGCGGGAAACTCCTCGAAAATTGTAATAATTGTCTGCAGCAGTTCTCAAAGTGGTGCAACAATAACTTTTTACATTTAAATGAAACAAAAACAACTTATGTACAATTCCATAATTATCAAAATAGAAATGTTCCGCAGTTGAACATTTCTATTTCTGAAAATCCATTGCAAAAATCACATTCAACTAATTTTTTAGGTCTAGAAATAGACGAAAACCTTAATTGGAAGCAACACTGTAAAAAAGTCACTGTTGCACTTAGTCGATGCTGCTATCAAATTAGACATTTGAGAAGCTTCCTCAGTAAACAGCAACTATTGGTGTACTACCATGCAGTGGTGGAATCTAGACTGAGATATGGAATATGCTTCTGGGGGGACTCAACTGCGGCTCAAGAGGTATTTATTATACAAAAAAGAACAATACGATGTATTATCAATGTAAAACAAACTGTTAGTTGTAGAGATTTATTTAAAAGTCTTGGTATCCTTCCTCTCTGCTGTATATTTATACTTGAAATATGTAAATTTATATATCGCAACAAACTCAAGTTTTTCTCTAATAGTGATATTCATACATTCAATACAAGACAAAAAGACCATTTCCGAAAACCCTTTTGTAAAACGAATATAGCTAAAAATGCTCCTCATATCGTTGGACTGCACATATATAACTGTCTTCCTTCATATATTAAAAAAGAGAGCACATTTAACTCATTCAAAATTAATCTTAAACAATATCTACTTACGCATTGCTTTTACAATTTAAATGAATTCTATGATATATGATTGTAAAATACATATGTACGATATTCTCCATTTAACTCTTGACGTGTCCTATACTTGTAAAAAGTCACATGGAATAAATCATATTTTATTTTATTTATTTATTTATTTATACATAACCTATCTTTTTAAATATTGTTATGTAATATTGAAACATTATTTTATATGATATTGAAATGCTCGTATTTCTAAATGAACTCGCAGTAGCAACAACACAATTTCTGGACTAGTGATTAAATAACTAAATGTTTATTTGCCAAATTTTTATTTCAATAAGACAGTGCTGTCAAACAATAGGTGCGTTTAATTATTCGTTTCAGTGCATTCGAAGCTGTCAATGTCATTTCACATGTCTACTTAAAGCACAAAAATCATGATTTTTTCCTTAAAATCAAACGACAGATTCATTTATGTAGAAGGTACTGTGTTAAAAAAAAGATCGTACTTTATACTCTGTGTAAATAGAACTCAATATGACTTTGACAACTTTGAGTACATAGAACAAAATAGCCAAATCCACCTATAAGTGAATATACGAAGGTAGGTATATTTGAATATACGAAGGTAGGTATATTTGAATATACAAAGGTTAGTATATTCGTTCACCTTGCTTACTTAATAATAAACCGCTATAATTAGTGGTGACTAAGAAAACTCACTATGTTACGATTTTTTTAACTACGATAATTTCAATACTACGAACTACGAGTTACTAGTAGACATAATTCCACAACGTCCAGTTTTTTGTTTTTAAATTAAAATATATACATACATATCTGAGCAGGCGTTTGAAGGAAAACAAAGGCAATGTTATTTAATTTTCAAACAAGTAAATGAAACACCGAAATAATGAACCCAAGCAAATAAAGACGTGGAACGAACGAACGAAGAAACAGGAGAATATTATGAATATGATGAAAGTTGCGAAATGCGTCACGGGCTTTTTTGTTTAGCCGCGGGTTATTATTTCGCAGAAAGTTTTTGTTGTTATTTGTTAGGGAGTTCATACAAATGCAAGTTAGGCATAGAAACGTTATTAGAGAATATTTGCAGAGCAGAATAATAATAATAATAATAATAATAATAATAATAATAATAAACTTTATTGACATCAGTCAATGGCGGGGTCAGCCAGCGGCTGCTCTTCCACCCAACCAATACATACATGAAACAATTATTAATTATTAAAGTAACAAAATAACAAAATGCCAACATAATACAATAATTAAAAAGAATCAGAAATGGATACATACAACTTGAATTTTACTTTATATAATATATTTTAAGAAAATAAAATAATATGAATTATAACATAGATATTCAACAACAAACAAAACCAATAACATTTAACAATCAAATAACGCATTTATTCTCCCTTTAAAAGACTGTATACAAAGAGATTTTAATTCATTTGGAATAGAATTATACAGCGAAAATGCAAGATAAGATATATAGGTGTCCGATTTTTGAGGCTCACCATTGGGATCTCGGAAACTATAAGATACGAAATCGGTTAAATTAGGGCAAAATTGCTCCTTTAATAGATCATTTTAAAGATGTTTTTGTTTTTACCGAAAAATTCATAGGTCACTAGATAAAATAAAAAAAAAAAAAAATTGTTGATTTTTATCTGTACAAATAACTTCTAAATATGAAATAATATGTAACTTTGGTTTACACTTCTTTAGGACACTTTTTACCTCCCGCTACCCTTAGTAAAGGAGCTATAGGGATCGTTCTAAAAATCACATATCGAGATTTTAGTAAATGACCACGTTTTAATGTCCCTAGAATCCAATTTTAACATTTTCACGATGATGTATGTATGTATGTATGTATGTATGTATGTATGTATGTATGTATGTATGTGTGTATGTATATATGTGTGTGTGTATGTGTGTCTGTGTATGTGTATGGATTTTGTTGACGCTCTAACTCAAATATCATCATTCAGAAAATTCTGAAACCTTGTATTTCTACCCTATTCTAATATGGAAAGAAACTATTCGATTTTGGTGTAAATCGGATAACCGGAAATGGCACTTTACCTGAAGCTCGTAATGGTTTTTCTTCAAAAAATAACATTAAATGCCATTTTTTTCGCATTTTGTCATTATGAAAGTTAAAGATTATTATTCTACAGGAATGCATTAATACTTTTTCTATATATTATACAGATAAATTTGAAAATCATTTTATTTATAAATCCCGAAGCCTAAGATAAACAAAATTCCTTTGTTACACAGTTCATATTTCAAATGAATGTAACTGATAGGTAAATATCACTGTCAAAAAAATAATCACTTCAAATTAATAATAGTGACATTTTAAAAAGTAAATAATAAATAAAGCAATAGTTATATGCAATGGAACATAATATAGTTTGCAGCATTAGTAAAAACGTAGGTATGTATTCAAATTAATAAAAATTAAATAGCGGGAGGTTTTGTATTGGCCACATCAGATTTTCTTTTGAACGACGATGGTCAAATTTTTGTATCACTGTTAGATTTTGAGTTATGTTGTTCGAGTTGTGATTTTTGTATGGACGGCATATTGGAAATCTACTTGAAAAGAGATTTTTTTTTAGCTTTTCAACGTTTATTGGTTATTGATGTTTTTTATTTGAAACAGCAAAAATGCAACAATTATTAATTTTATAGGGCAAAAACAATTATTGTGGCAATGAAGAAATGAAATAATCAATTAGGCAATGTAATCTCTTTATTTTTATGTTTATTTTCTTAAGTTTCAATAATATTTTTAATTTATTCAGTTCTGAAACATTTCTTAAATTCCATTTTCATATGGCCATCGCCTACTATAACTTCTACATAAAAATATTAAAATTAATTGAACTGAATAAAATGTTGAGAACTAGATTAGAAAATTAGCAATGAAAAAAAAATTATAATCTATAATTGTGTTTTCATTTGTTTGATCGGCACAATAATTGTTTTTACCCTATAAAAATAATAATTGTTGCATTTTTAAACAAAAGAACATCAAGAAGTACCTACATCGTTGGAAAGCCAAAAAATTTATTTTCAATGGTGTAAACCTCCAATAGGGCGTCCATATAAAAATCACAACTTTGACATCATAACTCGAAATTTAACAGTGATCAAATAAATTGAGTATCTTCGTTCGAAAGTAAATAAAAGAGGGTCTTATTTGATATTAGAAGTTATTAGTTAAAATAAAAGTCAGCAAAATTTGCATTTTTGCATCTATCTAGTGACCTACTAATGGGGCAACTTTGCTCTAATTTAACCGATTCGATTTCGTATCTCTTATAGTGTCCGAGATCCCAATGGTGAGCCTCAAAAAACGCACAGTGTTTATATATAACACGTAAATTAGTTTTTTCCTTTATTAATGTTCCTATGAATCTGATTAAAGAAAATTGTAAACGTGCAAATACCATGTCTTCAAATACAAAATATTATTTTTATCTCGGGTTGCAACCATTGATTATATTTGGATTGCACAAATGTAATTCTGTTAATACATACAGATTCCATGAGGTGACGTGTGACGCAATAAATGCAATGAATACAGACTGGCACATTCAGCAATGGGTGATGGTTCGTGATGTTATGCATATGTATTTACTTATTTTAATCTTCTTAATAAAGAATTTTATTTTCTTTGAATATTATGAATGGGGTCCCGTGGCCGCGTGCCTGAGTGTCTGGTCGCAAACCTGGGGAACCGGGTTCGATCAATTTTAAATGGCACAAAAGTGACCCCTGTGGTCACGCCATCAATGAGTGCCCGTGAGATGATGCCTGGTAAACGCCAGCGCGGTAAAATATATCGTCATCATTACCGACGTCGCCATGTGTTGTAGATACTGGCACACTCAGTAATGAGTAATATGCCGTGATGATATATTTATTTATTTGAATATTATAAATAATTTAGTTTCAGTGTTATTGTTCTTGATTTTGAAATTTCCTGGTTCATATATACATGCCTATTTATATGTTTAACGCAGGGTTTTCCCAAACGTTTTATACTCGCGATCCCCTTCAGGCTTAAAACACTCTATGCGCCCCTTAAACCCCTCTCCTCCAGTAGTATTTGATCATGAAATAATTCATTAATTTGTATCCACGTACTCCCTTGAAAATTTCGCGCTTTCCTGCAACATGTCGCGCGCCACAATTTGGAAAATATTATATATATATATATATATATATATAAATAAATAATATGCAATATTAAATGGCTAAAAGTTATTGCGCACAATATTAGAAAATCAGGATGTTTTGTACAATAAAAAGACGGTACCAAAATTATTAGTAAAAAATTGTTGATTTTGACAATAAAGTTAAAACAAAAAATCTGTTTGGCCAGCATAAGACCTCTCGCCATTTTCATATTAGGCTATATAAGTATTGTACATTTCTGATACACACAAAAACACATATCTTCTTTATATATTTTTTAATTCACTCTTATTCTTCTAATGTTCGAGATTCTTCCAATTCATTGATGAGATTGGTGGTATTTCTGAAGCGTATATGTAATACATATATGTATCTGTAATTATAAATATTTAATTATTAATAAAATAAAAAATATTAAATATACTTCCCAGAAAAAGTCTTCAGTAATGTCTCTGGCTTTTTGACACTCACATTTATCTGTCAATTACAAACATTTTAATTTTTCTACTTGTTTTGTTAATGTAATAATAATAATAATTATTATTAGTAATAACAGAAATTTTCAAAAAATAATATTTAAAATTTTTTTTACAGAAACTATTACTTCCGGTTGACCAATTGTTACCAAAATCTAAAAAGCTCTTCCCAGAATCCCAGGAATATCAGATTGAGGAATCTGCATTTAATTTTTTTTTAAGTCATAGTATTTGAGACACCGTGGTTCCAACATCCACACTCACACACACACATACAAACACCCACACGTACACACACACACACACACACACACACACACACACACACACACACACACACACACACACACACAAACATTATAATTTCTACCTTAAAAATACATTTAATTTTATTATTTTTTATTAAATAGAACTAACAATAAATGCCAGCAATGTTTTCACCTAGGTTAGGTTTTGGTAGCTTAGGTTAATTATTAATTTTTGTATAAAAAAAAATATTGTACGATTTAACACGAATATAGTTGTCATTGTATTATCGACTGTCGCTTCACTTTCATTTTTTATTGTGCAAATTATTTACCTTTTATTTTTATTGTGTGTAAAAACAAATACATCTTTTTTGTATGCATTAAATCCAAGTCATATTAAATTACACATTTCTACGGGGCAGGATTTAAGGTTGTGATATCCCAGAGGTGTTCAGGTTTGTGGACGCTTCTTTGTCGATCAATTATAACATATTATAATCGATAATAATTATGCACAATGATTCAGGCATTCAATATTGTTGTGCAATTATGAAGCCGTTTCTAAATACATAGTTTAATAAACAGAGTGCAGTATTTCAATTCATATTTTCCCTATTTTAAATTTTATTTTTAAAATTCACACTTGATCCAATAACTATGCCTCTAACTTCCAATGTCAAATATTTATACATAAATTTAGTAGTATTACCGAATAGTACTTGGAATATTGTACTCGTACTACGTGATTCTATTTGTCATTGAACAAACATTCAGGCGATCTATAAAATAGATCCATAATAAATTGAGCAAAATTACTGAACGACAATATTTACAATCTATTTAACTGTTTCTTTTAAATATTCTCTTTTTATTTATTTATTAGTTTTTCTCCAAACTTTTCCCCTGTTATGTGAGTTGTTTTAATTAATCTTACTATTTTCCCAAAATAGATTGAAACGATTGTGGTACGGAGACTTTTTGTGTCATTGCATATTTTGCCGTTATCAAAATTAAATAAATTTCAAACATTATTTCAATTTTGAATAATACACGTTAGTAAAAAATTGTTAATAAGCAATTAATAAAATGTTATTAAATTTAAAATTAATAATTTATTAAATTTATTTTTTTGTACCTTTGCCCGATTTTGTTCCGGCCCTACAATTTCGTTAATTTATCTTATAAGTAGTCGCCTTAATTTCTAATGTAACCTTGCATATGCACAATGAGCCTAACAAAACCAAAAATACCATTCCCCTATGTTACCAAAGATTATTTAAATTAACAGCTACGAAAATGAGAAATATAAATAAAATTATAAATAAGACTTTATGGTTGGGGTTCACAGCTTCGAAAATAAAACCTAAATTAACATCAACAGTCAATTAATATACAGTTTTATGCTTAATATTATTTCCTTAAGAATCTATTGTTTTTATCGTTATTTTTATTTTTATGTATAATTTTATATTTATTTTAGGAGCAGTGAATTAGGCTTTAATAATAACAGGATGCATCCTAGGCGATAGAAAAACAAATTTGACCGTTTGACACATTGTGATATTTGCCATCTTTGAATCTACATTTCGGTTCAAATGTAATGTTGGTTGCATTGCGTCAGGTTCAGTATTACTTATGCATCAGCCGTATTAGCAATTAAATGAAAAAAATGGCAATGAGTACTATTGCATTTAAGAAATAGAGATGTATATAAGATTATTTTTCAGAAGTATTATTATTACATTTTCAAGATATGTAGTTAAATTTTTAGTCAAAAGGAGTGTATCTGCAGTATAGAGCTATTACATAAATGAGAAAAATGAAATTACCTAACCATTAATGTTTTTGGGGAAGGGAACATCAAAAAGTACATAAATCTTCTTCACGATTCGTCGGGAGGAGAATGGCATTAAGAAAGATATAGGGGCTGATAAAAGGAAAATAACACATTCATGCTACATTTCAGTTTTTTTTTTTAATATTATAAATAAATATATATTATCACTGTTTATTACCCATTTCTGGGCATACCAATCTATTTTTATTCGCAGATTTTAGTAATGGTGACATGTCTGTACCATTATGGGCATTTGTCAGGTGTCACCTCGCGGGCTTTAAAGCTA